>OX608080.1:71656064-72188694 GCA_951509765.1 Sphenella marginata | reverse complement strand
AGAGCACATGGTTGGCAAACTGTGACACCAAAACAGACTTGCAAAAAATCCATCATGATACCAAATCTAAACGTCAAATGGCGTTGTTGGTACATGAATTGGTAAAGAGTTGATTGAACAGGGCGTTTAGAAGGCAAAAAACCCAGCGTATTGTTAGCTTAATAGTTAGCAATGCGTGCCAAAATTTCTCTGATGAGTGAAGTTAGCAACTTCCGAAATGGATCTATAAGAAAAGCTATAGCGGTTGTCTCTAAATTTTTCCTGTTCAACTCAACAAAAAACTTTTAATAATTAATAAAAATTATTAAGAAACCCAAAAACAACAATAATTTTTCGCTGCAGGAAAAAAATTATTAATAGGTCTATAGCTCGTTTCGAACCAGGATACTTCAAATATAAAGACCAAAAACACAAGCTTGTTGTTTGTGTTAAATCTCAATAACAAAAAAACCAAGAGCACATGGTTGGCAAACTGTGACACCAAAACAGACTTGCAAAAAATCCATCATGATACCAAATCTAAACGTCAAATGGCGTTGTTGGTACATGAATTGGTAAAGAGTTGATTGAACAGGGCGTTTAGAAGGCAAGAAACCCAGCGTATTGTTAGCTTAATAGTTAGCAATGCGTGCCAAAATTTCTCTGATGAGTGAAGTTAGCAACTTCCGAAATGGATCTATAAGAAAAGCTATGGCGGTTGTCTCTAAATTTTTCCTGTTCAACTCAACAAAAAACTTTTAATAATTAATAAAAATTATTAAGAAACCCAAAAACAACAATAATTTTTCGCTGCAGAAAAAAATTATTAATAGGTCTATAGCTCGTTTCGAACCAGGATACTTCAAATATAAAGACCAAAAACACAAGCTTGTTGTTTGTGTAAAATCTCAATAACAAAAAAACCAAGAGCACATGGTTGGCAAACTGTGACACCAAAACAGACTTGCAAAAAATCCATCATGATACCAAATCTAAACGTCAAATGGCGTTGTTGGTACATGAATTGGTAAAGAGTTGATTGAACAGGGCGTTTAGAAGGCAAAAAACCCAGCGTATTGTTAGCTTAATAGTTAGCAATGCGTGCCAAAATTTCTCTGATGAGTGAAGTTAGCAACTTCCGAAATGGATCTATAAGAAAAGCTATGGCGGTTGTCTCTAAATTTTTCCTGTTCAACTCAACAAAAAACTTTTAATAATTAATAAAAATTATTAAGAAACCCAAAAACAACAATAATTTTTCGCTGCAGGAAAAAAATTATTAATAGGTCTATAGCTCGTTTCGAACCAGGATACTTCAAATATAAAGACCAAAAACACAAGCTTGTTGTTTGTGTAAAATCTCAATAACAAAAAAACCAAGAGCACATGGTTGGCAAACTGTGACACCAAAACAGACTTGCAAAAAATCCATCATGATACCAAATCTAAACATCAAATGGCGTTGTTGGTACATGAATTGGTAAAGAGTTGATTGAACAGGGCGTTTAGAAGGCAAAAAACCCAGCGTATTGTTAGCTTAATAGTTAGCAATGCGTGCCAAAATTTCTCTGATGAGTGAAGTTAGCAACTTCCGAAATGGATCTATAAGAAAAGCTATGGCGGTTGTCTCTAAATTTTTCCTGTTCAACTCAACAAAAAACTTTTAATAATTAATAAAAATTATTAAGAAACCCAAAAACAACAATAATTTTTCGCTGCAGGAAAAAAATTATTAATAGGTCTATAGCTCGTTTCGAACCAGGATACTTCAAATATAAAGACCAAAAACACAAGCTTGTTGTTTGTGTAAAATCTCAATAACAAAAAAACCAAGAGCACATGGTTGGCAAACTGTGACACCAAAACAGACTTGCAAAAAATCCATCATGATACCAAATCTAAACGTCAAATGGCGTTGTTGGTACATGAATTGGTAAAGAGTTGATTGAACAGGGCGTTTAGAAGGCAAAAAACCCAGCGTATTGTTAGCTTAATAGTTAGCAATGCGTGCCACAATTTCTCTGATGAGTGAAGTTAGCAACTTCCGAAATGGATCTATAAGAAAAGCTATGGCGGTTGTCTCTTAATTTTTCCTGTTCAACTCAACAAAAAACTTTTAATAATTAATAAAAATTATTAAGAAACCCAAAAACAACAATAATTTTTCGCTGCAGGAAAAAAATTATTAATAGGTCTATAGCTCGTTTCGAACCAGGATACTTCAAATATAAAGACCAAAAACACAAGCTTGTTGTTTGTGTAAAATCTCAATAACAAAAAAACCAAGAGCACATGGTTGGCAAACTGTGACACCAAAACAGACTTGCAAAAAATCCATCATGATACCAAATCTAAACGTCAAATGGCGTTGTTGGTACATGAATTGGTAAAGAGTTGATTGAACAGGGCGTTTAGAAGGCAAAAAACCCAGCGTATTGTTAGCTTAATAGTTAGCAATGCGTGCCAAAATTTCTCTGATGAGTGAAGTTAGCAACTTCCGAAATGGATCTATAAGAAAAGCTATGGCGGTTGTCTCTAAATTTTTCCTGTTCAACTCAACAAAAAACTTTTAATAATTAATAAAAATTATTAAGAAACCCAAAAACAACAATAATTTTTCGCTGCAGGAAAAAAATTATTAATAGGTCTATAGCTCGTTT
This sequence comes from Sphenella marginata, assembly GCA_951509765.1. Lineage (NCBI taxonomy): Eukaryota > Metazoa > Arthropoda > Insecta > Diptera > Tephritidae > Sphenella > Sphenella marginata. The sequence continues at coordinate 72,186,055 of OX608080.1, read as the reverse complement.
CGAACCAGGATACTTCAAATATAAAGACCAAAAACACAAGCTTGTTGTTTGTGTAAAATCTCAATAACAAAAAAACCAAGAGCACATGGTTGGCAAACTGTGACACCAAAACAGACTTGCAAAAAATCCATCATGATACCAAATCTAAACGTCAAATGGCGTTGTTGGTACATGAATTGGTAAAGAGTTGATTGAACAGGGCGTTTAGAAGGCAAAAAACCCAGCGTATTGTTAGCTTAATAGTTAGCAATGCGTGCCAAAATTTCTCTGATGAGTGAAGTTAGCAACTTCCGAAATGGATCTATAAGAAAAGCTATGGCGGTTGTCTCTAAATTTTTCCTGTTCAACTCAACAAAAAACTTTTAATAATTAATAAAAATTATTAAGAAACCCAAAAACAACAATAATTTTTCGCTGCAGGAAAAAAATTATTAATAGGTCTATAGCTCGTTTCGAACCAGGATACTTCAAATATAAAGACCAAAAACACAAGCTTGTTGTTTGTGTAAAATCTCAATAACAAAAAAACCAAGAGCACATGGTTGGCAAACTGTGACACCAAAACAGACTTGCAAAAAATCCATCATGATACCAAATCTAAACGTCAAATGGCGTTGTTGGTACATGAATTGGTAAAGAGTTGATTGAACAGGGCGTTTAGAAGGCAAAAAACCCAGCGTATTGTTAGCTTAATAGTTAGCAATGCGTGCCACAATTTCTCTGATGAGTGAAGTTAGCAACTTCCGAAATGGATCTATAAGAAAAGCTATGGCGGTTGTCTCTTAATTTTTCCTGTTCAACTCAACAAAAAACTTTTAATAATTAATAAAAATTATTAAGAAACCCAAAAACAACAATAATTTTTCGCTGCAGGAAAAAAATTATTAATAGGTCTATAGCTCGTTTCGAACCAGGATACTTCAAATATAAAGACCAAAAACACAAGCTTGTTGTTTGTGTAAAATCTCAATAACAAAAAAACCAAGAGCACATGGTTGGCAAACTGTGACACCAAAACAGACTTGCAAAAAATCCATCATGATACCAAATCTAAACGTCAAATGGCGTTGTTGGTACATGAATTGGTAAAGAGTTGATTGAACAGGGCGTTTAGAAGGCAAAAAACCCAGCGTATTGTTAGCTTAATAGTTAGCAATGCGTGCCAAAATTTCTCTGATGAGTGAAGTTAGCAACTTCCGAAATGGATCTATAAGAAAAGCTATGGCGGTTGTCTCTAAATTTTTCCTGTTCAACTCAACAAAAAACTTTTAATAATTAATAAAAATTATTAAGAAACCCAAAAACAACAATAATTTTTCGCTGCAGGAAAAAAATTATTAATAGGTCTATAGCTCGTTTCGAACCAGGATACTTCAAATATAAAGACCAAAAACACAAGCTTGTTGTTTGTGTAAAATCTCAATAATTTAGTAATAATTTAATTTATCACTCACAACAGAAGTGTTTTTATCGAAAACAATCAGTTGCCTTTATAACAAATTTTCAGGTATGTATTAAAATAGACCTGAGTTAATTGGGATAACGCAACAGATCACTACTAGGTATTTAATGTTCGGTTACACCCGAACTTAGACTTCCTTACTAGTTAAATTTGTGAATGAAATGACTAAAGTATGTATTTACATAAATTTTAACATTTTTTTAGATTTTAAATACTATTTTAATAGCACCCATGCAACAGAGGAATGAGTAGCAAACTGTCATCGTAAGGAAGACCCATTAATTTACATTCTATTTTTTCTATGGGATATTGAACTTCGACACTAGGTCTGTTTCTTGACTGCTAATTATGAATAATTATGAATAATTATTCCTAAAAAGTGTTCTTTGAAAAAATTAGCAGCGAATCCAGCAGCTTTTTGACATTTAATTGAGAGAAAGAGCGCCAATTCGCTGCAAGTTCGCTGCTGGGGATTGCTGGAGATTTTTCGTCCAGCAATAACCAGCAAGTAACATACAGCTGATTGTGACAAATGCCAAAATCAAAATTGATTGTACATTTTTGTGAAATTTAAAATTTATTACGAATATTTTGAAAACTATGAGTTATTTACCAGCAAATGAAGTAAGTACAGAATTTCTGCTGGCTCCTGTTCGGTGAAAAACCAGCAGAAGAGAGATAAAACTGTCAGAAATGAGATTTTGAGAGCTTTTTACGAGACTCTCTTCTGCTGACAGTTCTTTGCTGGAGATTTCAAGAAACAGACCTACTATCTAGTGATATATGGGCTGTACATATCCCCAGTGTCAAAGAATCTACAGGCTCACTAAAAAATTGGATGATATTAGTAAATTTTTTGCCTATCACAAACTTTTTGTCTTCAGAAAATCTTTGAATAGCGATTGGTTCGAAAGGAGTAATGAGGCAGTAGTTATCAGGCTGTTTTGCGCAAAACATATACTCTTTGAAATAAAAACACAATCCCTTATTTTTTAATGTTTTGAAACCATTCGGATTATCTTTTTTAATCAAAGTTTCCAGTTGTATTTTATTTACAAGTTGTTGGAGTATATGATTGGGCTTTTTGACATAACTTTTTAAAATTTGCAAATAATTTTCGAAGTCATATGCCGAGAAACTTGGAAATAAACCTATTGATTTGATGCTATCTGTAATATGAAGTAAATGGTGTACGTTGTATGTCAAACTGGAATTTCCGAAAATGTGCGAAAAGTTCTCAACAAACAGTGATAACATATTTTGAGCAATGTCTATATTATTCATATAGGATTTGGGGCAAAATAGGATCCTACAAGAGCAAAATAGCAGCAAATATTCATAGTACATGTCTTCATGGACCTGATCTTTTAGAACCAAGACTCCAGTATACAAAAGGAATTGGCGAAACTCTGTAGCTTTCCAGTTCGCAATTTCGACGAATGTTCTTGGCTTTCGTACGAATTCCTTAGGTATATGTGGTTTCAGTGATTCTAAAAGATCTGACATTTTTGATTTTTTCACCTTTTCAACTTTGAAATTTACCTTGTCTTGTAAAATTCTAGCTAAGTATTTACGCATCACACCCAAATCTAGCAAATGCATGCTATCTAATGCTACTTGACTTACCATTTTAAGGTCAATGCTTTCAAACGGTGTCTTAGTACTTCTAAATTTGGGCAAGTGATGGTGTATATATTTTCTATTTACAAAATCACTATCAGTAACAAGATCACCGGACTCAGAATTATATACAAGAACATTGTCAAGCTTCTTTCCGACTTGCGTGCATTTGCTACAACCATGTGAAGATACATGGCTTGGTGTACCGCAAACGAAAGCTCTAGCCGGTGCATCGCAGACTAATGCCCTTATATTCACTTTTATATTTTTTTCGCCTACTTCTAGCCCATTGTGCATTAAATCTTTTATTTCTTCAATAAAAGGCGTCAAAAAATCAAAAATGTCATCTGGCTTTTTCTTTCCTAAATAAATGCCAACCGGGAAAACGCAAACATTTTTCAATTCCACTAATCTAATCAAAATTGGCCACAACTGGACTCGGGAACTTTTATATAATGGCAAGCCATCAATGTTTATGTCCATAGAGACTTCGTCAACTTTGCTTAAAATATAGTCAACTTTTTGTAACTGTTTTTTTAAGCCAATATGACAATAAAGCCCAGGTTCAACAGTCGTTATAAGAGCCTTTTCTCTTTTTTTGGAATATAAAGTCTCTGCGCTCAGTGGAACATCCAAATTTTCTTCCCGTAATATAGCAAGAAGCTTTTCAAAGTGTTTGCGAGGCGGTGGACATTCAAGGTACCAATCCAACAACTTATCTTTGAAAGGACGTGCCCGTTCACTGAATGTAGTTACTGATTCTACACTTTCAGCTGAATTTAAAACTGGTTGGTCAGAATTTTCACATTCCGAATGTATCTGCGTACTTGAACATGGTAAGTTTTCACTTAAATCACTTAAAGAAGAGGCTTCTTCACTATTTAAGTATACAAGTTGTTGTATTTCTACAATAAAACTCCATTTCCTTTTTAACCAATCTTCTTAGATGGCGTTTGCTACTCATGTTTTATGTGTTTTTAAATCAGAAATATTAAATTTTATATATTTTACTCAAGTTGTACTATTGTCACGATGTCTCTCAAAATTGCGCAGTTGAATATTTTCTCTTAGATATGTTCCAGATAATTTGTGAAGCGATAAAATGCAAGGAATCGATAATTTTTTAGAATATATAATCGACACCCGTTCCAATAAAAAAATTGGCAAAAATTTAAATAGCTTAGTTACTGCGGTCCGTGATTCAACAAATTCGTAGTCAAACGTGTTTGTGTAGCTTAGTTTAACTTCATAAGCCTAATTCCTTACTGAAATTTCTGAAATAATTGTTAAATCACGTTCAGTGGCTATCTCAGTTGTAACGCATATCAGCTTCCCTTATGACCGTAGTTTATCGAACGCATACACGCAAAATCGATATTTTATATTACATTGCACCATCACTCATCACTGAAAACATTGACAAATGCAAATCGCCACTTCCGGTTGAGCAAGCAAATAGTGTGGTCGGCTTTTTCTGTGCTTTCTTGTAGTGAGAAAATATTTGGAAATATTTTTCCTAGATAAAAATTTGCAAACATACAAAGTTTTTCTGTATTTAATAGTGTGGTAAGCGGGTTTTAAACCCAGGTAAGCTGCATTGTACCATAATTATACCAATTTTAGTATTTGGTAGTAAAAACTATACAAGTGAGGTGAAGCGTGGTTATAGTTGTCAAGGCGACGCCATGGCGTCCAAAAGCGAGGGAACTGGTGCAGTGCCTAAACAGGTGCCACCTAACTCTGGCAGAAAAAGGAAAAAAGAGTTGGAGGTAGAAACAAATACAGGGTCTTTCCAAAATGCGATGATTACAGAAAGTAATTACAGTGAGCAAAATGCTATTCTTCCCGCCAATAATACAGTGGAGAATACAGTTAGCGAAAAAACAGACATCCCAGAGGTCTTTGTACCAAATGACAATAGCGGAAAAAATATAACAGTTAGCGAAAAAACAACTAACCCAGGTGTTTTTGTGCCAAATGATGCAATAAGAGAAACGGTGTTTTACCCAGCAAATCATAAGGGTAAAGCAAGTGTACTCTTTGACACATCAAGCAGTGAAAACGTGCAGAATAAAAATGTTCAAAATGGCCTGTATTTATGGCGTAAGATTGAAAAGTTTAGCATTGAGGGTATTTCAACTATTAAATCTATTGGCTTAACACTCTTTAGAGTAACTTTTGAAAATGCAACTTATGCAAATAGATGCGTTATAAATGAAACGCTAAAAAATAATAATATCAGAACTTTTATCCCAAAAAGCTATATTGAGTCCTACGGTGTCATAAAGGGCATTCCACCAGATTATACAGATGATGAAATTAAACATGCTTTAATTTCGGATATCCCAATAACTTCTGTGCAAAGGTTCACTAGAAAAGAGAGCAAGGAGAGTGATACCAGGGTTTCAACTTGGTCGGTTAAGATTGGTTTCGCTGGGGATATAATCCCAAAGGAGGTTATTCTGCATTATTCGATTCTTGAGGTTCATTACTTTTACCCGATGGTAAGACAATGCTACAAATGTGGCAGATTAGGTCACACTCAAAAGGCTTGCAGGTCTGAAAAAAGATGCCTTAAGTGCGGGAAAAAGGAGGTATGCATAAACAACTGTGTGAGCAAATGCATTCTATGCGGGGATATATCCCATTTTGCGTTAGATAGGAAGTCATGTTCTGTTTGGGAAAAGGAAAACCATATAGTCAAACTAATGACACTAAAAAGGCAAACTAGGAGGGAGGTAGTTAACGACTTGAAAATGGAAACGCAAAACAGATTCGAAATTCTCAATGAAGAGCACTTCCCAGTATTAACCACACAAAAAAACACGTCTAAAAATAATCAAATCGAAATCAACAAGATTTTAACGCCAATTACCTACTCCAAAGTGGTCAGGCGTCAAAGTCCGCAAGTGTCTGAAAAACCGACACAAATTAGAGCAGCACGCCCAAGGGGGGCACAAAACAATGGAGTAGCTTTTAATCAGGCTAATTTACATGTTGTTTCCGAAATTGAGAAAATTACTACAGAAATGACTAAATTTGCTAGGGACGCCTTCCGTCAGGTAGATTTTCCTGCAGGAGTTAATGCCTTTGTGCATTTTGCTGATAGACTTAAACAAAAATTCTCGGTATTAGATAGTAAAGATATGGAAGTTGAAGTAGAGGATGACGAGTTAACAAACTATGATGAGAATTCTACATTATAACATTCAATCTTTGTCCAAAAACAAAAATAATCTAGATTTCTTTCTTAACTTAAAATAAAATTAAAATTTTGAAATAGCGTGTCTCAGTGAGGTTTTCTCACAGGAGGACGCTAAGAAAAAAAAAAAAAAAAACATAACAAATTTTAATATGATTGAGGAAAAAAAGAAGGGATGGATATGGAGGGGTGGCTATTGCTCTTCGGAAGTCCATTCGTTTCAAACAAATTAACTTTCAATCGGACTATGATATTTGCATTGTTCAAACTAAAGATTTATCCAAGAATCTTGTAATTTGCTCTATTTATTGCAAACCGTCTATAGTAGCTAAGCTAACTCCAGAAGAAGCACTATATCGAATAAACACTATAATTCTCAATAACTGGAATGCCAAATATTACAAATATCTCAAAATAAAGGAAAACTTTTGTTGACTCTTTCCAGAGATACCAAAGAAACCCTGGTATCATAATTCAACACTCTAGGCTCTTAACTGGTCATACCTATGACAAAGAATATTTGCACAAGATTAAAATAATAAACAACAACCTCTGTGATGTCTGTCACGTAGTTGACAATTATACCCACATGCTCTTCAATTGTAAAAAGTATGAGACAATAAGAAATAGGTACAATGCAGTCAAAACCCACAAAGACTGCAGTGACATCTTAATAAATCGTGATCCCACCACTTTGAAAGAGCTATGTAGCTTCATTCATGAAGCAAAACTCGAGCTTTAAAAAAAAAAAAAAAAGAATATATGTATATAAATAACTTTAACTTAAGGAAAAAAAGGGAATATTTGAAAACCTGTAGTTCAAATTTGTATTAATTACATTCCGCTTTTATAAGACTGACATATACACTCGTATGTGATAAAAACAAAAATTATCTTGAATCTATACCAAAAAATTATCTCTTACATATCTGTATGTATTACAATTAATTTAAAAACTGTTTGCAAACTTTTGTTTCAACTCTTTTCATCTTTCTAATCAATTTTGTTCTAGTCAAGCATCAGAAGGGGCCAACGCTTTTGCTTTTGTTTTTAGTTTATTTTTGTTTTGTTTTTTGTTTTTTTTTTATTGTTTTTTGTTTGATTTTTACAACTTTTGCTCACTACACATACCGGAAGTGGGCTCAAGATACATATGCTGGAACCGCTTAAACAACCAGTATCAAGTCAACTAAAACACTGCCCCTCAGGGCTTTCGGTTTAAAACTCAACTCATGGGAAGCTGCACATGAAAACTGCAAACACTCCATTTATCAAAAAAACAAAACTATGCACACAATTGGATCGATCTAAGCGAACAACTAACCAAACTGACAAATAACAATTAAGACGGGCTCATACTTGGCCCCTGTCAACATATGTTGGAACCGTTTAAACAACCATTACCAACTTAACATTGGCCCTCAGGGCTTTCGCTTTAATACTCAACCAGATTATGGGAAGCTGCACATGAAAACTGCAAACACTCCATTTATCATAAATTAAAAGCACATGCACAATTGGAACACACCGAGCGAACAACAAAGCAAACTGTCAAAAAACAATTGAGATTATACATACTGTTTTTTCATACCCTGGTTGTATGGGTGGACTGCCCCGACCATCACAAACTTAAAACCCAAAAAAAAAAAAAAAATGCAAATCGCCATTTGCAATCTTTATAGTTTGTTTTGGTTTTCCTTTTCTTGTGCAGCTAAATATTTGGTGAGTATAAAATGATTTACTTATCGAATTAATATTAATAAGTTGTACATTTTAGATTATTGATATGATTGCTCCGGAAACATCAGTCGTTTTGGTTAACATACGTATTTAGCGCATATGTACATACAAAATTGTTGTGGCTACAGGTGGGATATGATGCAGTAATGTTTATTTAGGCCAAACAACTGCGGCGTTTAATATTGCATCAATAAATATGTTAAGTATGCCTTGCCGGACTCCGGCCGCACTTCTAAGCTCAGGTCTTTTGTGCACCGGCTTTACGATGCATTGTATCAACCCACTGCAGGGTATTATACTTTTGCAGGAGTTTGCTCAAATGTGATGACGTACGAAGTTACGCGGGAATGACCCGGTAGCGCTTTAAAAAAGTAACCTCCGGTATATCAAACACCGGCTTTACGATCCTTTGTGTATTGCTCCATTGAAAGCAACTCTTCGGGGGCGGCATGTGTTATTTGGTTTTTGTATGGCTGCATTTCGATATTCCGAGTGTCGAAAAAAATGCATTTCGTCTCATTTCTGCTGTAACCTTGTATCTTAAAAAAACCACTTAAATAGTTCAGTTTTGCATACTGATTCCCAATTCAAGATTCCCGATGCATTTCCACATTAGAATGAATATTCTCATACAGTGTCGTTACGAGGTTAAAGCAGAATTGGGACGATAATTTAAAATTTTGATTGAAAAAGGTCAATGCAACTGAAAAATGCATATAATAGCTATAAAAATAAATAAAAACTAAAAGCAAACTTTGTTTTAATAACTTCATAGTTGAATGCATTTAAGGAAATTAGAGTTTGAACTTTTTCAAACTAGAACAATTTGAACATGAAAATTGTAGTTGTATACTAGTATGGAATAGACTTTTCCTGACTAGTATGATTGCAACCAGAAAATTGTAGTTGTACACTAGTATGGAATAGACTTTTCCTGACTAGTATGATTTCAACCAGAAAATTGTAGTTGTATACTAGTATGGAATAGACTTTTCCTGACTAGTATGATTGCAACCAGAAAATTGTAGTTGTACACTAGTATGGAATAGACTTTTCCTGACTAGTATGATTTCAAAAAGAAAATTGTAGTTGTATACTAGTATGGAATAGACTTTTCCTGACTAGTATGATTTCAACCAGAAAATTGTAGTTGTATACTAGTATGGAATAGACTTTTCCGGACTAGTATGATTTCAACCAGAAAATTGTAGTTGTATACTAGTATGGAATAGACTTTTCCTGACTAGTCTGATTTCAACCAGAAAATTGTAGTTGTATACTAGTATGGAATAGACTTTTCCTGACTAGTATGATTTCAACCAGAAAATTGTAGTTGTATACTAGTATGGAATAGACTTTTCCTGACTAGTCTGATTTCAACCAGAAAATTGTAGTTGTATACTAGTATGGAATAGACTTTTCCTGACTAGTATGATTTCAACCAGAAAATTGTAGTTGTATACTAGTATGTTGTCTGACTAGTTTGATGTTTCACTGCAGGGTAATAGTTAACAATATGTGTATGTGTTTGCTCTCAGGTGCACTATTGTTATACACTCATCTATATATATAAAAATGAAATGGTGTTCAGTTGTAACGCTAAAACTCGAAAACGGCTGAACCAAATTATATACTTCCTTTGGGGGGTTTCTTTGTTATTACCACGCGCAGGTCATGTATTAAAATCAAAACGAAATATTAGGGGGGCTGTTATTCCACCATATATGTATTTACAGTGTCGGACGATACTATAGCACCCCCTATATAACATCGAGCTATAACAACAACGTCTTTCATATGCGATTTCGATTTATTTTATTTTCAAACATCGTTTATGTTGTAATGAATACCACTAAAGCCATTCTTGATCATTTCGTACAAAATTCAGAATAACTCTGCACATTTTGACCTAATTTTTTAACTTTTTTCCTCGGCACTTTAGAAAAATTCTGAGTACGCAGTTTTGTAGCCCATTCAATTTGACAAAGTGCAAGTATTAAGTAGCTCCGAAAGCGCCTTGATTTTTAATAATTTTTTATGTGTATTTTTTCTCCATACAACGAAATCACAACATTATTTTTTATATGGAGAAAATACATAACTTAGTTCGGAAAAAAATTTATTAAAAATCAAGGCGCTGTCGGAGCTACTTAATACTTGCACTTTGTCAGAGTCAAATTGAATGGGCTACAAAACTGCGTACTCAGAATTTTTCTAAAGTGCCGAGGAAAAAAGTTGAAAAATTAGGTCAAAATTTGCTAAATTATTTTGAATTTGGTGCAAAGCTTTTAGTAAAACCTTGAACGAAGTTTGCTACAACATAAGTCAAACTTTTATACGAAATTATCTGAAACTTTATTTGTAGGACGTCTTTGTTTTAGTTCGATGACAAAAAGGGGGTGTGATTGTATTGTCCAATACTGTATATCTCATATCGTAATTTTGGCTGTGTTTGTTGCTATGTATGTTTATTTTTCGGTGATGTAGCGTCATATCGTAATTTTCGTTGTGGTCCTTGCTATTTTTTTTGTTTATTTATTGTTGACAGAGAGTGCTACAAACGAAAAATTCTTTATTTCAAAGCTTTTCACGGTAAAAAATGCGAATTTTTTGGAATTTCCATTGTTAATTGAAGTTTTGCTTTGATGTTACTCTTCGTGTTGCAATCGAACATGCAAAATTTAATGCGCCTTGGTCCATTGATATACATATCTTACTAATATATAAAAACTTAAGTGTGTGAATGACTGGAAATTTTCTTTGGAGTGCAGAATAGATAACACGCATAATTATATTTCGATATATTTATCGATAACAGAGTTATCGGTCAAAATGTGGTTTCAGTTAAACTTTGGAATATCCGCACTCAATTGATATCAAACGAAAAGGAAAGACGACAGCTTTCATTCGGACTTTGGTTCACTTCGATATACATATTTATCGATAATAGAGTTTTTTTCGGGTAAACTAAAGAATATTCGCACAAAATTAGTATAAAAAGAAAGGGGAAGACCACAGGTTTCATTTGGACTTCGCTTCATTTATGGAAACATCTATTTTGAGAACGGCTGGACCTAACACACATAACTAAATTTGGAAGGTAGATTTTGTATCCGCTCGAAATGGTTATACGCTAAAAAAATTAAAGAAAAGGTTTTGGAGATGTCCCTAAAAATGTTGACCAGGGTAACCTTATAAAGTGTTCTTTCAATATGAGCCCGTTTTCGAGATATTGGTCAAAATGACAACCAGGAGGGGCACTCAATCAAATGAAAGGTGTTGATAAATGATTTAACATGTTTTAGCTATTTTCCCATATAAAACGAAGGTTTTTAGATATTAACCAAAACGTGGACCAAAATTGGAGCTAGGTTTTTGTGAACAAATGGGTCTAAAATGAAAGGTCTAGATGAGAGTTTTAAAATGGAGTAATTTTAAGTCCTTTTGAGATTGGGATTGAGAAAGGGATAGGTATATGGATGACAATTAAAAAGCAATATGAAAAGACAAAAGCATATGAAGAGGATGGACGGATAGAAGGATGTGGAGTTGAAATTAGGAGGGCGACTCACAAATTTAAAATGCAAACACGTTAATGTTTGGGCAGGATAACGTCTTCCGGGTCTGCTAGTGTTACATATGTATATTAGGAGGTGTTGTGTGGCGTGGAGGGCGGCTGAGTACTGCAGCAAGGGGCAATAAATGTATCCGTCCAAAGGTTCCTGTTTCCGAGCCCAGAGCACATATGGATGTGGCACAGGCCAAGGCAGTTATTGCACTTAACCGATGCCGCAGGCGTATATAGTCTTTGCCGACAAACAGTGCATGGTGAATGGTACGAGGAGGTTATGTTCCTGACCCACGTGCATGCTGGAAGTAGGGGGGGACGAGAGTGGGGACTGGGGTGAGGCGGGAGCAGCAAGGCTGCAGGTCGTGAAGACCGGGCCACTGTTGTGGCCATTTGATGATGGGCGACGAGAACCGCGGGACGCGCTAGCGCGCGAACAACATGGTGCCTCAAAAGTACTAAAAAAGGTACGGGTTCTGGGGATGGCAGGGTTAAGCCCTGAGCATCCAGATCTATGCAACCATCTCTTGCCTTTACTGCATTGAACGGAATGTGAACGTTTTACATATATTTTCTTCCAGCAGACGCAGCAGATCCAGTCTCTTGGTCCGGGGTTGGATTCGATACCAGCCCGTAGCAAGAGACATTGGAGCAACCCTGCTGCAAGGGATTGCTCCGAGGATGACAATTTAGGAGTGGGACTGGACAAATTGGACAGGGTTACACTGAAATAACAGCCCTTGGCCGGGTAAAACCCGGGTCATTCCGGTACGTAGAACCGGCTGTTGTGGGAATGACGCCAATATGGTCGCCGGGGCTAGCTGGCACACACTGGACGAGGCTACAGGCCTGCCAGAACACCGCCCTTCGAACCCCCACTGGGTGTCTTCTTATGTCTCCTGAGCACCACCTTCACAATGAAGCGAAAATGCTCGCCGTTAAAGAGCATAGCGAGATGCTGACTAGGCAATTCCTGTTCAACTGTTGCAAACCGCAGCACCCGAACGGACGCCTGGTCAACGAAAATCCGCCCCCCAGGAGAATAAGAAGCCACCTACGCAAACACTTCGATGAGATCCGGCACCTGATTTCCACGCCGTTTGATCCTAAGGTGCACCGGCAGGCCCTCACCCTTATCCACACCGATTCGGTAAATTCCTATGTCAGCTCTATCCCAGCGAACGCCGTTCTTCAGGCAACAACTCCACCCGTTGCCGAAGAGGAGCGCGGGCTGCCTAGGGAGACTAGAGTGATGCTGGCCCAACTCCGGTCCGGATATTGCAATAGGTTAAACTCTTACCTATCCAGACTGAACCCCGACTTGCCTAATGTTGTTGCGGCTTGTCCCCCCATAATACAAATCATCTTTTTGTCTGCTCAACTCTTCTAACACCCATAACGGGAATAGGACGAATGTCGGGGTGGTAATCCCTGGGACAGCAGGTGACGGGAGGTATGTAAATGTTAATGATTTCAAGGTCGACATCGCCTGACCGGACAACCATACCTTGACGAGGTGGTGTCCCTCGGGTCGATGTCAGGCTCAAATAGACGATACTACACAGATTGATGCGTAATGAATGCAGACCACCCCCAAGACCTCTTGCACGATCGCAACGGTGTAAATTGTAAACGTTGCAGGTCCTGAGGGTGGATCTTCCACCGAGTTCTGTCTCTTGGATGGCGGCGATTTTGATGTTGTATCGTCACATGCAACTTACAATTTCATTTATTTTACCGGATAAGCCGTTGCAGTTAAACTGCATGATACTGAAATGCGAAGGGGACTGGTGCGTACTCTTAGGTGGTAGTAGGCTGGGTCGCGCACTTCGGCGCATTCTTGAAGTCGAAGGCATCGTGTTACAAGAAGGTAAAGGCGAATCAGGCGACGTTGAAGGTTGCGTAGCTCGACAGCAAGGCGCAACGTAGGAGAAAGCGGACGCTCAGCAATGCTCAAATCCACTTGGGAAGTGCTACGTATTGAGTATCTGTGAGCTGCTGTGTGAGATGATGATCCCAGGGGTTGTGAGCTGCCGCTAGGATACCGTAATCGTAATTGTAGAGGTTGGGGCTTGGAATATGCCCGCGGTAGGCATACCGGTCGTAAGAGCGACCAATATGCACAAAGGTAATGATGTGCAACTCCCACCTCTCATTACCCGTCTTCTCTTTCCTTTCGGAAGGAGGGATGACATGACCTAGAAGGTGCACTGGTCATACCAAATCGCTACAACGACAGTGGGGCATTACCGGATTCATATGCGGCCAAGGACTGTTATTTCGACAACACTCCCCAAAACCTTCCGGGAGTGATTTTGTTGTTAAAACAACTACAGCGGATAGGATAGTCTACTTGCTGATGTGCATTGGTAATGCTAGTCGTGGAACCTGATTTGACAGTCAGGCATATGTGGCGGAGCGATCTCTCCATTGCCGATGCTTCTGCGGGGAAATTCTGACGAATTGCCGCGATTCTGCCAGCAGGCATGAATCGGCGTGGGTAAGTCAGCGAAGGAGCGCTAAGTAAAGGTCGTGAAGCGGTTCTAGTCCGCTTTACTAAATTAAATGTACGTTCGTTTGGTACTTAAAAAAACCAAAAAAATAACCTAGGTCAAATCCCAAAGGGGGGTGGAATCCATATTTTTTTAATACACAACCAAAAATGTTGAGATATGTATCAGGAGACGCGCTTTGGTCCCAGGAGCATGAATATAACTCCGCTGAACCAATATTTTTAGTAGTTTGCGAGATATTTGCAGTTAAAGTTCAGAATTTTTTGTCATTTTGATGTGGTTGTTGTAATCACATTACCCTGTGAGAAAAGAGTGGCACGCGGAAGGACATCACCGTGGAGGTAGCCACGGCTATGGCAACCACCCGGAGTTGGAATGGCGTAGCCCAGGGTTATTTTTAGAAATGCGGCCGAAGGCCGCCTACGCGGTAAGGTTTTCTGCACATAAAAAACATGGAGCGGGCCCCTAAACTAGGGCTGATGATTCTACCCGGGTAATTAGGTACCCGGGTACCCGGGTTCTACCCGGGCGCTTCGGGTAATGCCGGTTTACCCGGGTAAGCGGGTACCCGGGCACACTATTACCCGGGCATGCTATTACCCGGGTAATACCCGGGCATCGTTCAATGTAGTATGGCAAATTTCCACTGTACGCATGCTTTGATTTGTTTCAAATATTCTATACAATATACCAGGAGCTCAGAATTTCTATGTAAGCAATTATAAATCAACTGAAATGAAAATTCTGTTAGTACAGTTTTAGGCAAAATATAAAGACCCTAAACGGAAAGTTCTAAAGTTTCTTTGATTTTTATTTGCGATGAGAACTTATAGAGATACTAAGATTACTATGATTCATAACTGGATTAAGAACATAAAAACTAATTCGAGAGATATTAAAACGGTTGTACCTTTGAAGCTTTATATTTAAATTATCTTAAAACCTATTTTTTATTCTTCTTCTTTATGTCTTTATCACCCTGAAATATACAGTACTTTCTTGGTACGGTATGCAGATGATTGCTTTTACGCAAAAGAGTATAGGCTTCTTAACTGAAATAAAATATTCAACTTTTATTTTCAATAATTTTTTAGTTTTGAATCAAATTAAAATGGATATAATTTCTAATATACGGTCTCAATGTTGTACACATTGCTGTAACAGGAGCACAAAAAAAAAAAATCAATTCAAAATCAAATTTCAAAATTTGCATCACACGGGGGCAATTTGGGGGCAACAACCTCCCCTCAACTCATTTTACTATAAATTTGCATTTCGATACTAGCATCTATATGGGCAAGTCTCAGATAAGGTCCCCCTACAACAAAAATTTAAATGGTTAAAAATAAGAGCTTTTTACTAAAATTAGTTAGAAAAACTAACACAATAATATAGTCTGTAGTAATTACAGCTAGATTATGTGGTTTTTATCAAGCTGGTGACGGCATGCTGAGAGATAAGTAGAAAAATGATAAAAATACGAAAAAGCTGATGTGCAACTGATTACTTCTTGAAAGCAGTAATACTGGAAGCCTGAACCATAAGTTTGCAAACAAAATGCTTCCAAACCAAGCAATAAATATTATATTAGATGATTTTGACAGTTAATATGTTCTTGTGTTGGAATTACTATATGTAATCTTTATTACAAAAGTGGTGGAAAACTTTGTCGCGTCCGTTATGTCGCGTCCGTTACAGGACTTTCGCTTATTATCCGATGTTCTGAAAACATATTTCAGATTTCGTAAATCTTCGAAGGAAGGGTCTTCTTTGACCTTAAATCTCTCATTTAAGGAATATAAATGTTCCCCTAAACTTCGCTAAGTTTTACGTACTTTCACAAGCATTAACAAAATACTTCCATTTCTTGTCGCGTCCGAACGGATATATATAAGTTGTTAAATGTTAAGGGTCCAAACATTTTTAATGGAATGAAGCATTGTGGTTGTGCTTTGAAAACATTATGATATCCCCTAATTCTGCTGCTTATGATTCATTTTATCCAGGGTTAAATGCGTACGAATGTCGCGTCCGTTACACAGGACTTAACCATATACTTAATATGGCGCCTTTAACATCTTATGATGGGGCATAAAAGAGAAAGATGAGTGAATGTTCGACGTACGATTTGTTCGTACCGAAGTGTACCGAATTCAAAACAAGGTAGGTTTTCGAACAGTCATTTATCTTACCCTTCGTCGTATATCATACGTGCGCTATAATGAATTATATTCTATAATTTTTTAAGGGACGCTACAGGAATTTTCTTTCAATCTAAAATGTTTATTTTTTTCAAATTGTAGAGCTACAACGTTCCCTGTAGGGAGTTCTGTTAGGGACTACTTAAAAAACGGCTTTTTTATTTATGTAAATCCCCAATTATCTTCTGTAAGAATTCCGAAAGCATTTCGTATATAACAAAAACATTTTAAAAATTGCTAAAGGTTCCCAGTGTTGTAAGGTGTTACACATTCTTTAGGAGCACGGCCGTAGCCAGGGGGACGCTTGGGTGAGCTGAGCTCACCCAAAAATTGGTCAAGCTCACCCTAAAATTTTATTAAATACTAGCAAACCCGGCAGACGTTGTCCTGCCCAAACACTAACTTGTTTGCATTTAAAATATGTCATTCGCCCTCCTAATTTCAGCTCCACATCCTTCTCTCCGTCCATTCTCTTCATATGCTTTTGTCTTTTCATATTGCTTTTTAATTGTCATCCAAATACCTATCCCTTTCTCAACCCCAATCCCAAAAGGATTTAAAATGACTCCATTTTAAAAATCTCATCAAGACCTTTCATTTTAGACCCATTTTTTTACAAAAACCTTCTAGCTCCAATTTTGGGACATCTCCAAAACCTTTCCAAATGCATTTATATTTTTAGCGTATAACCATCTCGAGCGGATACAAAATTTACCTTCTAAATTTAGTTATGTGTATTAGGTCCAGCCGTTCTCAAAATAGATGTTTCCATAAATGAAGCAAAGTCCAATTGAAAGCTGTGGTCTTCCCCTTTCGTTTGATACCAATTTTGTGCGAATATTCCAAAAGTTTACCCGAAACCACATTTTGACCGATAACTCTGTTATCGATAAATATATCGAATTGAACCAAAGTCCAAATGAAAGCTGTGGTCTTCCCCTTTCGATTGATACCAATTTTGTGCGAATATTCCAAAGTTTACCCGAAACCACATTTTGACCGATAACTCTGTTATCGATAAATATATCGAATTGAACCAAAGTCCAAATGAAAACTGCGGTCTTCCCCTTTCCAGCCGTTCTCAAAATAGATGTTTCCATAAATGAAGCAAAGTCCAATTGAAAGCTGTGGTCTTCCCCTTTCGTTTGATACCAATTTTGTGCGAATATTCCAAAAGTTTACCCGAAACCACATTTTGACCGATAACTCTGTTATCGATAAATATATCGAATTGAACCAAAGTCCAAATGAAAGCTGTGGTCTTCCCCTTTCGATTGATACCACTTTTGTGCGAATACTCCAAATTTTACGGAAAACAACATTTTGGCCGATAACTATTATCGATAAATTTATCGAAATTTCATGATGCCTGTTACCTATTCTACACTCCTAAGGACCTGTCTGCAAAATTTCGTAATGATAGGGCCATTTGTTTAGAAGATAAAGAACCACAAACATCCGCAGTCACTCACAAACTTACGTTTTTATATATTAGTAAGATTTCCAAATTTCCGACTAGAATCGATTTGAAAAAAATTATTACAGTTCGAGTTGATTTAGAGACGAGGCAATCTGAATTATTGAATCATGATGCAATGTATACTAGATTAGAGCTGCAAAACTATCGATGGTACTATCGATAGTATTTTTGCTACTATCCAAGGCGAATTCACAAGGTGGCCGCAGGAATTTTACTTATATGCTGGTGCGGCCACCTTGTAATGAATTCGCCTTACTATCCAAAATATCGAATGGCGCCACTATCGATAGTTTTGCAGCTCTAAACTAGATATTTTGAACTGAGGTATTTTATACATAAAAGTGGACAGAAATAACACAATAAACTTTACAAATATGAGTAAGCGTAATAAAAATCAATTGAATGAGCTAACAAAGCAACCAAAATTGGATTACTTTCTTGGTAAGAATAGTATTGATGGAAATTTACATACGAATGCATTTCGATTTCTTAAAATGAAAGTGGTATTGGCATTTGATTTGAAGATTGCTCATGATCCGATGGATTTGCTTTTTCCAGGACCACGTAGCTCAAATTCTTCAAATGCAAACCCAGCGAATCAAGGTTCAGATGTGGAATTAATAGTGCGAGCAACTGGAAATCAAAATATAGAGATCGAAACGACTTAAGTCACAGCAACAATAACATCATCGTCGTCTACGTCAACAACGGCCAACATTTCATTATCTTTGAACCGTGAGTGGCTTTCACGTAATCGATAAAGCTTAAAGATCATTCGGCAGATGTAATGTGTATGTTTTTTTATTTAAGAAATGGCAACATCATCTGGAACTACTGTCATTCCCTCCGATATTTCACCAAAGGGATCAACAAAGCCATTGCAAATTCAAGTGATGTTTTTTGTACTTACGGATAAAAACTTTGGTCGAAAGCACTTGCCAAAGGACAAGGTTTCAAAAAGCATGAGGCGAGCAACACACATCTTGATGCTATGCTTGCTTGGAAGCTGCATTCGCAAAGAATTTGCAAAAAATCAAGAAATATCAAGCCTTCTTAATGATACTGTGCTTGAAAAGAGACGGTACTATTTCAAGGAAACTGTTTCAACTGCTTTATTTTTGGCAAAGAACGAGCTGCCTTACCGTGGTAATTGGAACAACGACGAGAATGAAGAATTGGGACTATTCAAAAGTTTCTTCCAACACATGCTCGAAAAAGATGATCATTATGCTATCTATACATCGCCTCAGATACAAAATGAAATTATCAACATTATTGCAAATTGTCTTCGTGAATTGATTGTCATAGAGCTGAATGGATCTTCATATTTAACACTAATGGCAGATGGTTCAACAGACAGAAATGGGAACGAGATATTTTCGATTGCATTTAGAAACATTGTTGATGGAAAACCGACCGAAACACTACTTTCTTTCGAAAAAGCTGATGATATCACAGCCAAAGGATTCTGCCAACTGATCATCGATCGCTTGCAAGAGCTTGCAGTGGATTGCAAAAAGATTTTGAGCCAGTGTTTTGATGGAACAGCGGTAATGAGCGGTCGTTTTGGGGGTTTACAAGCTTTGATGCAGATATATTTTGATCGCAAAATACCATATGTACATTGCATTAATCATCGCCTTCATCTCGTCGTTGTAGAAATCGTGAAAAATAATTCTGAATCCCGGCTTTTCTTTGATCAAGTCAAACAACTTCACAATTTTTTCAGTCGCTTCAAAGTTCGGAAATTGTATGAAGGAGCAAAAATTCCTCTGCTTATTGAGCAACGTTGATCAGGACATTATAAAGCAATACTTGCAATCAAAAATAACTTCGATAAGCTACTCAATTCATTGATAAAAATAAAGGATGGAGCAGGGCATGATCTTGGTGCAGACGATATGCTTTTAGCTGTTGGATTGCTTGATTCCATAGTGAAGGAGAAATTTATATTTTTGCTTGAATTTCTTAGCAAATTGTTAGGAATAATGGAACCAGCAAATTAAATTTTGCAACCGCGTGATGTTGGCTACCGCAAAGCAATGCCTGTAATTAAGGCGGTGAAGGAAAAAATAAGCGCTTTACGAACTGATGAATCTTTTTCCGAATTTCTAGGATCAGCTAAAAAAAAACTTGATGACGTTGAATATGCGCCGGTTCCGAGACCGTTAAGAATTCGACGTCGATCCTATCTACTAAGCGAGTCCGTTGTATTCTCTACCCTGGGTGAGCGTGATATTGATGAATATTCTTTATTAAAACGCATTTATTTCGAAATAATTGACTCGATTATTTTGGAAATCAATGAACGATTCGAAAAAAATAATGATATCCTGAATGCAGTCGAAGCTGCAAACAACTTTTTGGATGAAAATTTTGACTACAGCGCTTTGAAATCATTGGCTGAACTTCAAATAATATTGCCGTCACGAGAAGAGTTTTCTGTTGTGAAAACTTTTCTCATTAATGAGAAAAATAAACCTGAATCGAATGACAAAAGTATTCTTCAAATATTGTTTCCCGTCAAAAGTGCATTTCCAACAACGTACTGCCTTTTTGAGGCCATCGAGACATTTGGCGGAAGTACATCAATCAACGAATCATCATTTTCTGCGCTTTCAAGAATAGATGTGATTCGGCATTCAACAATGACCGATCAACGGCTACGAGATCTTTCATTTCTTGCTTTTGAAAAAAAGAGATTGAATTCATTAAAGATGGATAATATATTGCGTAAATTTGCTGACAAAAATAGGAAAATACAACTTTATTAACGTTTAATATGCATTTTTAAAATAAGTTGATATGTATTTATTCGATTTACGACTTCATCAATAAAAAAAAGGTGCCTTCTAATATCAACTGTTACGATTTTTACTAGAAAAAATTTCAGCTCACTCGAAATTGGTCAAGCTCACCCAAATGTTCACTGCTGGCTACGGCCGTGTTTAGGAGGCATATATGTACATATGTATTTATCTGTCACAATACCTTTTTTAATTTCCAGAAAAGCGCTTTGAGCGTAAGATAGTTCCGAAAGGATGGAAAAGATGGTTAAGGAGAGGTGAGAAGTATTATGACCGTATAACTAGTTGCACGTCATATTAGTGCCTCTTACGACCGGTACGCCTATCTTAGGCATATTATAAACACCGAGGTAGTACTCTCTATTCTTGTTCTATTAGTTGCAAGTCAACTTGAAAGTAGTTAACTGAATTCCCTACGGGGTTTATAGACAAAATAAATATGCAATACAAAAGTTTCCTGTTAACATTCTGCGAAATAACTATAACCCTAACATTTTTCATATATAAATAACTCAAAAATTGCATATATTCATGTTTTATTAAAGCTTTCATAGCAAATTGTTTATTTGTTGTTAGTTTTTTACAGCAAGTTTTTATTTTTGTTTAAAAAGACTAGTAAGTTTATGGTACCAAACAAGATCTTTTTGCTGTCACTATGTTACCTGCTGTAGAAAATAGCCTCTCCGAACTTGCCGATGATGCCGGAATAGCAAGATAACGCTTTGCCAAAGACGCCACTGCTGGAAATGAACATTCTCTAGACGACCACCAAACAAGTGGGTCCAGTTTGTTTGATATCTGCGGTTCTGCCAAATATCGCTCGTACTGCGATATGCTATCCGACTGTTTGGATTCGGTCGAAAACAAGAAGTCCGAATCTTTGTCTTCGGTTTCATCGTTGTTCTCGACGTGCTCTGTCGTTGAAATATCCGATAGTAATGCTTTTATCTCAGCACGAATTTTAGATGCGACAACACTACTTTCAAGGTCTTTGTACCTGGGATCGAGAAAGGCAGCTTTCTGCTCTGGCAAAATCTCTTGCATTTCACACATGCTTACGTCGTCTTCGAGTTTAAATCGCTTTTTAAGTGATGAAACAATGATTGTTTTTAAGTTTACGGAAGGGTTATCGTCCTCGGACTTGACTGCATACTGGTTTTGTACTAAAGATTTGATAAGTGGTCGTATTGCCATATTAAGTATATAGATGCTAGTATCGAAATGCAAATTTATAGTAAAATGAGTTGAGGGGAGGTTGTTATTAAAAAAAAAAACATCAAAATTCATTGAAAAATATGTCATCTACATTTTTCAATGTTTGAACACTACAGCAATTTGATTCAAAACTAAAAAATTATTGAAAATAAAAGTTGAATATTTTATTTCAGTTAAGAAGCCTATACTCTTTTGGGTAAAAGCAATCATCTGCATACCGTATCAAGAAAGTACTGTATATTTCAGGGTGATAAAGACATAAAGAAGAAGAATAAAAAATAGGTTTTAAGCAGAGACCGTAACTCTTATGACATTTATCAAAAAAATCAAAAATAAGAGTTATTTTTGATTTTTATATATTTAGATCAAAACTAAAACTTATTGTTGATTTTTATTTTTTTAGATCAAAAATAAAAATTATTTTTGATTTTTATTCTTTTTGATGAAAAATAAGTTATTTTTGATTTTGATTTTTTAGATGAAAAAATGAGAGTTATTTTTGATTTATATATTTTTATATCAATAATAAAAATCAATTCAAAATTATTATTTATTTATCTATGCCGTATTTATTGTAATGACCTTATAAAAACTTTATAAAACACCCACCTTCTTAGGTTTTACCCCGTTGCTGAAGGAAACTAAAATTCATGAATAATTCCGTAGGGAATTTTGCATATAAATTTCCTTCCAAATAATTCATTTAAATAAATACGCATCTTTAGAAGCAAACACATTTTCATTTTAACAGAATTTTTATAAAACCTTTTTTATTTGTCATTTTATAAGATTTCATATGCATCCCTGTGTTGTGAAAACAGTGTGGTGACGATCTGTACATCAAACCCCATGAAGGACTTTCCCCACGGGTTTTCTACTGGTTATATAGTGATTAAGAAACATATTAACTAAGTCACGAATTTTGAATTGATTTTTAAATTGATATAAAAATATAAAAATCAAATATAACCCTTATTTTTTCATCTAAAAAATAAAAATCAAAAATAACTTTTTTCATCAAAAAGAATTAAAATCAAAAATAATTTTTATTTTTGATCTAAAAAAATAAAAATCAAAAATAACTTATTTTTGATCTAAAAAAATAAAAATTAAAAATAACTTTTATTTTTGATCTAAATACATACATATATAAGTATAAAAATCAAAAATTAAAAAAATCATACAATATTTTGCATATATATATATATATATGGCGCGATATACAACAGTTATATCATTAACCTCCTAGGAGATTTTTGCGCCGAGCTTCTCTTCCAATGCCGAGGGGCGACCCCGTTTTGAAAAAACTTTTTCAAACTACTTTTTGATGTAACCTATACCAGGGCTCGAACCCGGACCTTCGGTGTGCTTACCCGGGCATTACCCGGGTCTTCGGGTATCATCAGCTCTACCCTAAACCCAGGTCATTTTTCGGTTTTTCGCAAATATTTTCCAAAATAATGGTTGAGCGGAGTTATATTCATGCTCCTGGGACGGAAACGCGTCTTTTGATACCTCTCCCGACATTTTTGGACGCGAATTAGCGCTCGGTACCCCACGTAAACGATTACCTGTGATTACAACAACCACATGAAAATGACAGAAAATTGTGAACTTTGGGTATTTGTTTCCTTTGGCACTCAACGACTAATAAATTAGCTAAAAATATGATAGGGGTGTCAAAAGATTTTTTTTTTTTTTTTTTATTTATTATTAAAAGGCATTAAGTATAATACAGCAGTTTAATATTTACATTAGTTCAACCCGAAGGTCTTTTGAACTTATATACTAACAACTAAGAAAATCACAATTTGAGTTGTATAAACTTAAGTTAAAATGAAATTTTGAATAAAATGAATTTTGAGTTTAAACAAAATGGAAATGAAATTTGAATGATATTTACAATGGATTGCTAGTTATAGTACAACAATTAGTCTATCTCTCAAAAGTAAATAATCCTTTAACTTATTTTTAAAAAGTAAAAGATTATTTATGTCCTTTAAAGATCTATCCAAGGCATTGTACCAGATAACACCATTATGGGAAATACTCTGTGCAGAGGTCAAGTTTGAGACTCGAAATACTACAAGGTTATCCCTGTACCTAGTGTTATACGCGTGATCAAAGCTCGTGATTTGAACATTGTTCGGTATCAATTTTTTGGAAATCTTATGAATATACACAATCAACTGAAAACGTTGAATAACTTTTACCGGTAAAATTTTAAAATTGCTGTATAAATCAAGGGAATGGAAACGAGAATTAAGATTAAAAACATTTTTAAGCATTTTATTTTGCATCACTTGGATTCTATTAACATTAGAAAACGAAGCCCAAACAGCCGCTGCATAGGTAACATGACAGTGCGCGAGTCCAAAGTAAATAAGTTTTTTCGTTTCAGTTGATAACTTATTCCTAACTTTAAAAAGCAAACCGTTGACGATCGCCAGCTTATTTTCAATCAACTCAACGTGGTCCTGCCAGTTCAAGAAGCAATCCAATTTTACCCCCAAGAACTTGACACAATTAACCTCTGGTAGAAGAACCCCATTGTGGAAGATATCCAGCCCGGAGCTAGACTTGTATTTACTACGGAAGCAAATGATGTTCGTTTTGTTAACATTTAATAGTAATTTGTTAAGCCTAAAAAACTCATCTAAAATAATTAAATCAGCCTTCATATTAGATTTGATTTCATCAATACTGTCACACGGGTAGAATAGAGAGCAGTCATCCGCAAAAAGAAAAATTTTCCCTTTGAGAGGTAATTTTGCCATGTCATTAATGAAAATGAGGAACAATAACGGCCCTAGTACGGAGCCTTGCGGTACACCTACATAAATGGGCTTAATGTCGCTGTTAACCTCATCAATGCGAACAAATTGTTTTCTATTATTCAAGTAACTGTTCATTAACTCGATCGCGCTAGATGAGAATCCAAAGAAATTTAGTTTTTTTAATAAAATGTCGTGGTTAATAGAGTCGAACGCTTTGCTCAAATCAAGGAACATGCCACCTACAAACTTGTTTGATGCAATATTTTTGCATATTAGGTCAATTAATTCGATGAGAGCATTTTGTGTACCCATGCCACGACGAAATCCGTATTGGTGCTGATACAGCAACTCATTCTCAGATAAGTAAA
Organism: Sphenella marginata; assembly: GCA_951509765.1. NCBI lineage: Eukaryota > Metazoa > Arthropoda > Insecta > Diptera > Tephritidae > Sphenella > Sphenella marginata. Next base: position 72,161,102 of record OX608080.1, on the reverse strand, counting down.
GCTCAATTTGATTGTATAGTAATTTTTCAATTATTTTGTTCATACTTGGTGGAATCGAAATTGGACGATAATTATCAAGGTTGTTTTTTTCACCTTTTTTGTATACAGGCGTTACCATTTGGATTTTGAGGCAATTTGGGTACAGCCTAGAATCAATTATTGCATTAAACACATTGCAGATTACTTGAGACAAGTCATTGCAAGAATTTTTAAGAACAACACTCGACACTCCGTCCCATCCACACGATTTTTTGTTATTAAGTGAAGCCATAACCAAGTCAACTTCAGGTAACAAGCATCTTCTAAAGGAAAATAGTTGGGTAGCCTCAAAATTCAAGGACTGAAAAAAATTTATGTCATCCCATGGAAAAGTAATGAATGACTGTGCTAATGTCTCACCTATTGAACAAAAATGGTCATTAAATAAATGCGGGTAATCGTTTTTGACCTCGGTAACAATGATCTCAAGTAGAAATTTAATTTTTTTGTTTTTGTGAAGAGATATGGTTTTTGTTTTCTTTGACACTCAATTCGGTACTGGTTCAGTTTAGGGGGCCCACCCAAAAGCCGAGTGGGGTGTTAAAAGACGCGAATTCACATCTAGATTTAGAATCTGAAATGAGTTTTTTGTTTTTTTTCAACCGTTCAAAAGTTATTTGCAGTTAAAGTTCACACTTTTCTCAAAAGACGCGTTTTCGTCTCAGGAGCATGAATATAACTCCGCTCAAACAAAATTTTCATTATTTTGGAAAATATTTACGAAAAACCGACCGGTCAAATCCTGATTTAGGGGCCCGATCCATGTTTTTTATGTGTAGAACGCCTGAACATGGGTCAGGCCCCTAAACCTGGGTAATTTTTCCCAAATATTTTCCAAAATAATAAAAATATTGGTAATTCTTTACGACCGTACGTAACTGCTAATACACCTCCAAAAATATCGAGAGAGGTACCAAAAGACGCGTTTTGACCTCTGTAACAAGAATCCGAATTATTATTTTAGTTCAGTGAAAAGTTATTAAGAAAAAACCAAAAAATGGCCCAGGTCAAATACTGATATAGGGGTTCGATCCATGTTTTTTATGTGCAGAACACCTTTCCGCATTGGCGGCCTTTGGCCGCGCTTCAAAAAATAACCCTGGGCTACGCTATTCCAAGTCCGGGTGGTTGCCATAGCCGTGGCTACCGCCACGGTGATGTCCTTCCGCGTGCCACTCTTTTTCTCACAGGGTAATGTGATTACAACAACCACATGAAAATGACAGAAAATTATAAACTTTAACTGCAAATATCTCGCAAACTACTAAAAATATTGGTAATGGTGCAGTTTAGGGGGCCCACCCAAAACTAGACCAAAAAAGTCGAGTGGGGTGTCAAAAGACGCGTATTTACGTCTAGATTTAGAATCTGAAATGAGATTTTTGTTTTTTTTCAACCGTTCAAAAGTTATGAGGCGTGATCCATGTTTTTTATGTACAGAACACCTTTTCGCGTAGGCGGCCTTCGGCCGCGCTTCAAAAAAATAACTCTGGGCTACGCCATTCCAACTCCGGGTGTGTGCCATAGCCGTGGCTACCGCCACGGTGATGTCCTTCCGCGTGCCACGTTTCCGCTCTTTTTCACTTTTTTGGCTCAGCCTAATATGCCATTACAACAACCACATGAAAATGACAGAAAATTGTGAACTTTAACTGCAAATAACTTTTGAACGGTTGAAAAAAACAAAAATCCCATTTCAGATTCTAAATCTAGACGTGAATACGCGTATTTTGACACCTCACTCGGCTTTTTTGGTCAAGTTTTGGGTGGGTCCCCTAAACTGCACCAGTACCAAAATATTGGTTGAGCGGAGTTATATTCGTGATCTTGGGACCGAGACGCGTCTTTTGAGACCCCTCCCGACATTCTTGTGTAAATATTAGCGCTCGGTAGTCCACCGCAACGATTACCGAAAAAAGTGGCACGCGGAACGACATCACCGTGGCGGTAGACACGGCTATGGCACACACCCGGAGTTGGAATGGCGTAGCCCAGGGTTATTTTTTGAAGCGCGGCCGAAGGCCGCCTACGCGGAAGGGTTTTCTGCACATAAAAAACATGGATCGGGTCCCTAAACCCGGGTTATTTCTCGGTTTTTCGCAAATATTTTACAAAATAATGAAAATTACGGTTGAGCGGAGTTATATTCGTGATCCTGGGACCAAGACGCGTCTTTTGAGACCCATCCCGACATTCTTGTGTAAATATTAGCGCTCGGTAGCGGATGCAAACGATTACCATTCGCCTTGTACCAAAAGAAAATATATATAAATACAACTCATTCACATACATATTGTTGGCACTTTCTCAAAAAACAGACTATCTGGAGTACACTTATTCACAGAACTGCTTGATATCTTCTCTGTAACGCTTGCTTCCATGTCGATTCTACAAAATTCAAAGCTATTTATACTTTCCCCGACCGTCCCTATCACCAATTTAATAAGAACTTGGAGCGCTCTTTCCCAATAAAATTTCAAAATGCTTTTCCAAGCAAACTCTTTGTTGACGCCATAGTTATATATATATTATACTTTTTCTTCCTCTTCAATTGCACCAAATCTTTCTCTCTAAACCTGTGTAACGCCGCGAGGCATCACTGAGTTGCGGCGATAACTATTTTGGCGTGGCTAAGGCTATGGACCATCGTGAAGTAAGACAGGTGACACTAGCTGAACAGCTGTTAAATTTTTTTTCTGCTTTTTTCTGCTTTTATTGATTTTCAAGTGTCAAATTTTTGTCAAAGCCAACATATATTTTGTTCAAACCATGGTACAAGTAACAGGTAACCGCATCAGAGTTGCATTTTTTATTTTTTTTCATTCGAAGTGGTCTTCCGACTGTCAATGTCTGTTTATATTTTTGGGCTATCATTTAGAAATCGATCCAAAGAATTTTGCAAAAAAAGTAGTATCAAATGAAAGAGGGACATCTCCTGATCACAAATATATATATCCTAGGGTGCGCAAATGTATAGTTTTGGAGTTATTTCATGTTAAAGGTTGAAAATTTGCCCAACTTCCACAGCAAATATCACCTTAATTTTCGCACTTTTTCTTAAATATGTATACGCGTATGTGTTTATTGGATAAAATACCACCCACATTAATCATTTTTTGCAATATTTTGTTCAAAAACTCACAATTAAATAAACTAACACTCGCGCTTCCATTTTTTATTACTGTAGTTATATATGTATGTGATGTACATGTTTTGTTTCGCATTACACACTTGTGCTGCCACATCTACAAAAAAAAAAGGTGCCTTACTATATTGACCCCATTTATTTACATATGCATAGAATAGTAATAGCGAATTAAAAACTACGCGGAAGGACATCACCGTGGCGGTAGCCACGGCTATGGCACACACCCGGAGTGGGCATGGCGTAGCCCAGGGTTATTATTTGAAGCGCGGCCGAAGGCCTCCAATGCGGAAAGGTGCTCTGCACATAAAAAACATGGATCGGACCCTGGTACCTCTTAATGTGGGTACTTTATATTTTTTCAGCTCTGGCATCACTGTTTTGTTATGACACAAACAGTATCCTCACATACATAGAAAAAAATGTGCCAGAAAATGGAAGCGCGATTGTTATTTTATTTAATTGTGAGATTTTGCACAAAATATTGCAAAATTATTGCTAAAAATGATTAATGTGGGAAAAAGTGCGAAAATTAAGGTGATATTTGCTGTGGAAGTTGGGCAAATTTTCAACCTTTAACATGAAATAACTCCAAGACTATACATTTGCGCACCCTAGGATATATATATTTGTGATCAGGAGAGGTCCCTCTACCATCCTGAAAAAACCGTTTTTTCCTATCAATTGGATCCCTCTCTAAAAGTTTGCCTATTTTTGTTTTGTTTAGATTTTTGGTTTGTTTACATTGAGCAGTAATTTTCTAATTTATAATTTTTCGGTTTATTACGCTAAAATACAATTGAAAAAAGTGTTTGTTCAATGAGAAAAAGATGTTCACAAGTGAAACGATAGGAAAAAGTTATTTTGCAGTTCTTAAAAGGAAGTGGGACTTGGAAAAAGCCTTTCTCTAATAGGTTGTTCATGCTGGGCCAGCATTTTGCATTTTCTTCGCATTTTAGCATTTAACCTAAAATGCAGCATTTATTTTAGCATTTTCCATACAAATTTTGACAACAAAATGCAACTTTATTTTTGCATTAGCATTATAAATGCAGAAATCAACCCTGTAAGCTTCGAAGAAAATCGCGATTCGAATTCAAAAGAGTGGCAATATTGATTGTTTTTACTTGGCGTTCTCTCATTCTCTGTCTTTCGTAAACATACAGCAAATTTGTTCCGATTTTAAATTTGTAATTTATCGCTCGTGTTGAGTGATATTGTTAAAATAAATCAATCTACAAATTAATCTGATGTTTTTGAAGGGATTTAAATAAAAGATTTAATAAGAAGGTTTACATTTTTTCAAACGTGGCATAACCTCAAAAAAATGTTCGAACTTGCTAAATGTGCATTTGCTAAATGCGCCAGCATGAACGCTTTTTCGAAACCAATGTCCGAAAATGCTAAATGTTGCATTTTAAATGCAGCATGAACACGATATAAGAGGCTTCAGGTTCTAACTAAAAATATTTCCGATTTTGGGGGAAGCCCTATCTACCTATCACATCTTTATAATTAATATATTACCGCCACACTTCTAAAACTAACCACGGAACTCGCAAAATAATATAAATTTGCTGTAAACGCATTAATTTTCATTTCTTATATTTTTGTGCACATGTAAACAATAACAAAATGTCAACTTCTTATATGAAAGCTGAGTAACGTTGGGTGCCTTAGTGTTATTGCGTTGATATCGCTGTACCATTTCTAAAACCATTGAAAATTTATGAATAATATTTGAATAATTTATTTTTGTATTAAACTATGAAAAAGTTTGGCTTTGAACTCGGTGTTTCCTAAACAGGAGCAAAAATGGGGTTTCTTATAATTTTTAGGTTAGGTTTAGAATTCGGATTCCTTATCTTAAGATTGGTGGTGCTTTCTAAACTGCGCTACCACCAAATTGATGCCAGCCTTTGTTCTGAGCAAAAATACAATTGAGCAGTGCCAAAATAATACTATGTGCAATTGCGTTAACACATTGCGCTGATACCGGCAATGCGATTTATTCATGGTATCAGCGCAACAAACTTTGTAGCAATAACCAGCCATTATTTCCATCACTTTGACACAAGAAACTGTTGACAATTTACCGACCAGCAAAATACATAGCAGGGTTGCTTTTTATTCCTGCGTCTAGCTGTTTATTGTATCATGGTTCAAACATTCAAACTCACGATACTCCATGAATTTTTAGTTCCCAACCTTTGACCTTACGATCCTTGAAAGCCGAAGCAACCAGTTCAGTAGTGCGATTCTGTAACTTTTAACACCTCGCCGAGTGTTAAGCTTGTCGCCGAATTTTGGCGTTTGCTATTAACGAAAGTGCGATTCTGTAACTTTCCTTAACACTTTTTAGTGTTAGCTGTTTTATGTATGTATATCTGTTAAAATTGAGGGGAAAACTGCACTCATCTTAAGTACAGCATTTGACAGAACCGACGTTCATGTCGCAGTAGCGCAGGTGATAAGCGTTCGGACTACAACGTGCGCGTCGCGAGTTCGGTTTCATGTTCGGAGAACTTATTTTCTATAACTTTTAACACCACAAAATTTTTTCGCGTTAACTAAGGTGTTAGCTAACACTTTTCGGTGTTAAGGGAAGTTAAAAATGGCGTTAAGCGAAGTTAACGCTAACACTTGGCGTTAAAAAAGTTACAGAATCGCGCTACAGACTAAGGGGACCACGATACACTATGAACAGCTCCTGAATGTGCAATAAGGGAAGCTTAACAAGGCTGCAACTTCAGTGTCCACTTAATTTGCGTTTGGAATGCAAAGCCTGCAACTTAAATTACCAAAAATGGTTTAGCAAATACCCGGTCCAACTTCTTTGCTTTCAATGTATGGATATATAACATATTAGGCCTGTTTTTTTTTACACGCATATACATCTGCGTCTGCGACTAAAAAAAACGGTCATCCACAATTGCGGTTATTCCATTATCAACGCGCATACATACATACATTTCCTCTGTTGACATTCCGGTTATTATTAAGGGATGATGAACAGATTGCTGGAAGTTGGTAAGGCAGTTTGCAAAATGAATGGAAACTTCTTGGAAGTACTGATTTTATCAGCCACTATTTCGTAGTTGCAGATAAAGTTGTGCGCTTAGCAGTCCATACAAATATTAAGCGCAAACGCAGACGCCGATAAAAAAAAACACGGCTATTATTCAATAAAAAAAGAATAACCCTACCAGCACACTGACTGTCATTTGACACAACATCTGATCTTCAGTACTGTCAGTCTAATTGTCAGCGCTTCATACAAACTTTACATCACGGACACAAGGGGGCTTGCGCAAAGCTGATGTAAACAACTGTGTACGTGTGACCGTTTATTTCATTCTAACACAGTGAAATCGCCTTTAAATTGAGCATAGAGCTGTACTGTTGACTCCACCTTTTTTATTGCATCACCGCTGTCTATAAGACTGTCATTTACTGTCATAAATGATACAATACTGTTTACACCAGTGCTGACCATATTAATGTCACTACTGACAAATGTAAATATGTACCAATGCTTTTTTACGTAGAAAAAATTTATTTCTCTACATCTGAACTTTATTACATGAACATTTGTTTTCTTCTATGATTTATGTAACTAAAATAAGAATGTTAATTAAAACATTACAAAAATTCAAAGTTATGTACAAAATGTTCGCTATACATATTTTTTGTACGTTGGGGTGGTTACTTTTGGAAATGGTGGCCGGCATATCCTCCTCGGAGTTCAGAGAACCTTGCTCCAACACTCCTAGAAAATAATTTTTTGTTAGAAATGATGTTACTAGCCTTTAACATTTTCTTTACCTCGTAACACTGCATTTTTAAAAGTTTTCGCTTAGAATGCGTGCCGGTTGAAAATTTTCTGGGAATTTTGAAAATGTACCACTACTGATAATCATTTGATAGTCAAATGACAGTCACTAATGACCATATGATTAAATTGGGTGAACTATTCTAGCATACATTACATTTGTTATGGTCTACTTCCAACTTATAGTCATTTTTCTTTTATTGAGTTTGATTGGTATGACTCACTGCAGTTGGATAGGTGACAGTTTGGGTTCACCCTGTGGTTTGACATAAATCGATAGATTCTGAGAAGTGGCGTGATTTTGCCGAGGTGGCAGCACCAAATGTTCCATAAAATGGAAAAAGGCACCAATAACGGAACTTTTAATTTCCAGACAAACAAGTGCTTGGTGTGTTCTCGGTGTGGCCAGAAATAAATAGTAGGGTAAACCAGATTGCCCGAAAAATGACAGTGAATTAAATGGCATTTGACATTAAGAAAATAGCATTTAATTTCTGTAGGGGAGATGAACGTATATCATTGGGTAATTTATATCAATTCATCAATTAGTAGGGTGGGAGACACATGGAATCCCGTCCTGATTCCTGGCCTTGACTCGATGAATAACCCATCATATCGCCAAAACAAGGTGCAACGAAAGGCGGCAATAAGTATTAGTAATTGGTAAAAAGCATTTGTAAGGTGGGAGTTTAACCATTTTAACGGCGTCAATATTCGTGTATTATAGTATTATCCATGGCAGGGTCGGATAAGGAGTTTTATGTGTCTTCTATCCTAAAACCCAGTAACGTCGGGTTCCGCGGACCACCAAGGGAACACACCAAACACAAGTTCTAGAACCTTCCTTTTTTCGCGCGCCTACGAAAGCGTGCCTTTAGGGTTCGGACTTAATAAAATTTGTAGCAATTTTAATACCTAATGCACTTTATGCAAATCTACTCCGCTTTATGCTCCCATTTAATATTACCACCCTGCCAAAATCGAATGACCGAAACTCGCATACTTTCAAACGAATTCTTGACGTTTACGAACACATCCATTGTACATGTGAGAATTCGGAATGAAATGGATATAATGAAGCCAAATAATGCTATCATATTGGTAAAACAGATGAAATCGAAAAAATTTTCCATACGAAATCATCTCTTTTGTCGATATGGCAGCGCTTCATTTGTGAAGCGCGGAATTTTGCGAATTGAGTTCGCCATTTGAAGAAAATTTGGAAGCGGTGGACAAACCAAAATAAAAATTTTTACAAAATAAGAAGCAATTGGCATATACAAAGTTTGGACTATTGGTAAGTTGAAAATTGATCAACCACAAGTAGTTTACAGTTGTGGAATTTGTTCAGCGGAGTTATATTCATGCTCCTGGGACCAAAGCGCGTCTCCTGATACATATCTCAACATTTTTGGACGCGTATTAGCACTCGGCCCCGGTCGGAAACAATTACCACTTATTTGTATCAGGAGACGCGCTTTGGTCCCAGGAGCATGGATATAAAATTTCATGGTAATCGTTTACGTGGGGTACCGAGCGCTAATACATAACCAAAAATGTTGAGATCTGTATCAGGAGACGCGCTTTGGTCCCAGGAGCATGAATACAACTCCGCTGAACCAATATTTTTAGTAGTTTGCGAGATATTTGCAGTTAAAGTCATTTTCATGTGGTTGTTGTAATCACATTACCCTGTGAGAAAAGAGTGGCACGCGGAAGGACATCACCGTGGCGATAGCCACGGCTATGGCAACCACCCGGAGTTGGAATGGCGTAGCCCAGGGTTATTTTTTGAATGTACATATACCGCTCCAAATTGTTATTATTTTTAAACACATATGGCTCATTTCTTGCTTTCTTTACAGTTGTTAGCTTCAAAAAGTACCGCAAATCTCAATCACATTAACTCGGATGGGTATCCACCATTACATTTAGCCTGTTTGTCTGATAAACCGGACTGTGTCAAAGCTTTATTGTTAGCAGGCGCAGATGTTAATTTAAATGCCAAAAATATGAGTAAAGTTTGTGGAACACGTACACCAACTTCAGTAGCTGAATTTCTTAAAACCAATGCCAATAAACTTTATGCCCAGGACATGAAATTTGGTGGCACTCCGTTGCATTGGTGCTCATCGCGGGAAACTTTATATGCGCTAATTATGCAAGGATGTGATGTAAATGCTACAAATTTTGACGGACGCACCGCTTTGCATGTCATGGTGAGAGGACTTACTAATTGGTTTTCCTTATTTAAATCTAATTCCTTAATATATTTAAAAGGTTGCTCGAAATCGCTTTGAATGTGTTGTTACACTGTTGGCTCATGATTCGGATATAGATGTTTTTGATAAAGATGGAAGTACAGCATTACATATAGCTATTGGAAAAAAATCGGTACCAATTGTGCAATGTCTGGCTGTTTTTGGTTGCGATTTAAATATCAAAAATAAAGAAGGCAAAACACCGCGTCATATGGTTGGTAATGATTCAAATAGCGGCAAAGAAAGTGAAATTTTATACATTTTGCATTCAGTTGGAGCTAAACGGTTAGTGAACTAAATGTGCATATACGATGCAAACTTTCCCTTATGCATTTTTTTTAATTCCATAAATGTATAGTTGTCCTGAAACAAATACAAGCTGTCCAGATGGATGTAATGCAAAAGGCTCATTTAATGGTATACCACCAGAATCGCCTGAACCGGTGGAGAAGAGGGAACATATCGAAAACATGCTGGCAGCAACTAGTCGACAAGCTATGGATGGGCTTTTTGGAACTTTATTTAATAATGGCCAATTACCACCAGAGTAAGTTTTAAAATAAAACAATTAATAATAAATATTCTTTGATTAAAGCTCATGACCATGTGAACAAATAATATGTTGAATAAACCTAAGGCTCCCTTTACGCGAGTAGTTTTTTGGTCCATTTCTCAATCGTTTTTACAATAAATATGAGAGTTAAGGCCTGCGCCAAACATTGGAAAATACTGACTGCCGATTTTGAAAAACTTACTTGAGGAAAATCCCAATCATTCGTATACAATATAAATTATCATATTTTATAATTTATATATTACAGACCGACAGTAATTATCGATACCGTGGAGCGTGAAGGTGGCAGTGGAGATGCTGGTGCTGGCAGTGGTACAGCAACACCGAAAACACCAGGTTCTGCGACAAGTGAATCTAGTAATAAAGACGAAAAACCCTATGGACGTGGCCGCTTATTGTGTTTAGATGGCGGTGGTATCCGTGGGCTTGTGCTTGTACAAATGCTACTAGAAATAGAAAAAATATCTCAAACACCAATTGTACACATGTTTGATTGGATCGCTGGTACCAGCACAGGTGGTATATTGGCACTCGGCCTTGGTTGTGGTAAAACGATGCGTCAAGGCCTCCCCCACCGGAAGAGCAACTCGTTTGGCGTGCAGCCAGAGCTACTGGTGCTGCACCATCGTATTTCCGGTTAGTAAAATTTCTGTATTGATTTTAAAAAATATTATAATGAACCAATAATATTTTAAGCAATTAAATGTGCTTTCTTAAAATTGAGAATTATAACGTTTGTGTTCTATTTTCAAATGCTTACTTTGATGATATAATCTCTTCATTGCTTAGTTCGTGAGTTAAAAGAAAGTTCTGATTAAACTGATGTATAACATCTCTTTATTTTCCTTAAAACATCTTTTTTAGTTTTTATGACGTTGTTTTCTTTTTACTTAAATAATTTTAATGTAAAGCTTTACACATTTAATTATAAATTATTGCTTTTTACATTATTTTAGTGCTTTCGGCCGATTCCTCGATGGCGGACTGATCGCCAATAATCCAACTTTGGACGCCATGACAGAAATTCATGAATATAATATGGCATTGCGTAGTGTTGGTCGCGAGAAGGAAGCAGTACCGGTAAATTCAATGCTTTTATAACTTCTTTATTGACACAATAAGAAATACCTAGGATTTTGACAGAGCTGGAGACGTTGGTTTAAAGACATTTTAAAGTTATAAAATAAGAACCCATCATTTAATTGTAAAACACAACCTTGTGTTGCAACAAAAATGTGGACCTCGTTTAGAAACTCTGTGGTTGTCTTCAGAACACCAAAATGATCATGCTTTTTAACCACCACTTCATTCATTACCAGATATTACTAAGCTTTAGAACCCAACTTCAGGATTTGTTTGCATAACAGAGTGTTGTGCCATTGCTTAAAATTACAAATAAGGGACTTTGCTACTGTAGTGAGCGCCGCTAAAATGAAAGTAATGTCACCCGAGTATTTTTCCAAAAACTTAAAGGAGTGAAACGTAAAGTTCTGTCTCCATGGATAAAGATACCGCTCTAAATATTATTTCACAAATTGTTGCTTTCAACATTTCTTGGGGTACTGTAGGTCAGTACATTTCCCGATGCACCATAGTTTCACATTTATTGTGACTTTAAGAAGCTTTTATTAATCACGGAACGTATGCTGTCATCCCGTACCAGATAAACTCTAGCATTTCTCTTACTAAGTAACACCTAGATTTAGGTCTGGGTCAGTAATAGAATACAATTCTTTGTAGAGCTTTCTGGTTTCTAACTAAATATGCTTTTAGCTTGATTTATTTGAATTATTCACATGATTTTTATTTTCACAGGTATCAGTTGTAGTGTCTTTGGGCACTGGCCTTATACCAGTAACTGCACTAAAAGATATTGATGTATTCCGCCCGGAAAGCATATGGGATACTGCGAAACTAGCATATGGTATTTCAACAATTGGTTAGTATCAAAACACGCTGTTTCTCTTTGTGCTAACTATAGAGTAACTGTCTTCTCTAAAATATTTTTTCTTAGGTAATTTGCTTGTTGATCAAGCTACTGCCTCCGATGGACGTGTTGTTGATCGTGCACGTGCTTGGTGTAGCGGGAATCAAAGGTTCTTATAAAGAGCGTTCACAAAATGATGTGTCGCATATGTGGTGAAACTGGAAGCGATCTCCACTCAGATCTAGCCACAATTATGCCGCTGCAGTCCCTTGATGCTATTATTGATTTTGAGGAGAAGTTGTCAGGCACAGATTTCAAAGACGCAGTAGTGAGTGTGTGACTTTTTTTATTTGTGCCTAGTTTCAGATATTTAAAATATTTACAGATTACATATCTTTTCGCTCTAAAGGGCTCATCTGGAAATCTAGCCAGCGTGGTTAGATGTGTTTTCACCGACGAAGTGATGGATTTCTTCAATTATGGTGGCACCAATGGCAAAAGAGCACTCTCCGAGCTAAAAGTGGTGAAGTATGCTTTATTTAGTAAGGATTTCGTTATTCAATGGGATCAGAAAAATAGCAACTAAAAGTTTTAAACAATTTGTTGAACGAAAAAGCAACCTGTTAGATAGGTTTTACATATCGCACCCTAAATCAAAAACAGTCACAACTCAAAATTTTTTTAGGTCGCTTTCTTGGCATAGATTGCCTAATAAAAAGTAGTGCAGCCAATGCATACAATATTTTTCTTTTTGACTATTATCGTTACTCTTTAAAGTTACTCGGATTTTGAGTTGTGAGTTGTGACTGTTTTTGATTTAGTGTGCGATATGTAAATGTATGTATATATTGCCTTTAAGAACGCGACGATAAATAGCAACTAAAAGTATTAAACAATTTGTTAAACGAAAAAGCAACCTGTTAGATAGGTTTTACATATGTAAATGTATGTACAGTATTGGACAATACAATCGCACCCCCTTTTTGTCATCGAACTAAAACAAAGACGTTCTACAAATAAAGTTTCAGATAATTTCGTATAAAAGTTTGACTTATGTTGTAGCAAACTTCGTTCAAGGTTTTACTAAAAGCTTTGCACCAAATTCAAAATAATTTAGCAAATTTTGACCTAATTTTTCAACTTTTTTCCTCGGCACTTTAGAAAAATTCTGAGTACGCAGTTTTGTAGCCCATTCAATTTGACTATGACAAAGTGCAAGTATTAAGTAGCTCCGACAGCGCCTTGATTTTTAATAAATTTTTTTCCGAACTAAGTTATGTATTTTCTCCATATAAAAAATAATGTGATTTCGTTGTATGGAGAAAAAATACACATAAAAAATTATTAAAAATCAAGGCGCTTTCGGAGCTACTTAATACTTGCACTTTGTCAGAGTCAAATTGAATGGGCTACAAAACTGCGTACTCAGAATTTTTCTAAAGTGCCGAGGAAAAAAGTTGAAAAATTAGGTCAAAATTTGCAGAGTTATTCTGAATTTTGTACAAAATGATCAAGAATGGCTTTGGTGGTATTCATTACAACATAAACGATGTTTGAAAATAAAATAAATCGAAATCGCATATGAAAGACGTTGTTGTTATAGCTCGATGTTATATAGGGGGTGCTATAGTATCGTCCAATACTGTATATATTTCCTTTAAGAACGCGACGATAAATAGCAACTAAAAGTATTAAACAATTTGTTAAACGAAAAAGCAACCTGTTATATCAAATTAAATAAATGAAATTGAATTTAATTACTATGTTTTTTAATGTGGCAGCTTCGGTAAATTCACAGGTAAGATTTAAGTAAAACAACGGTCAAAATGACGGTCATAAGAATAGTAAATATACGGTCATGATGACGTAAAAGTATGATAAAAATGTTGGGAAAATGACCAGAAAGTTTACGTCAAAAGACCGGGATTCAACGTGTGCGAGCGGGACAGTGTTATGCTCATAGCTCATAAGTGGGAGCGGTGTGCACAATAACATAAATAGGAACGAAACGAAAATACTGGTCACAAAAGTTCGTCTGCCCGAACAAATTTTACCAAAGAAATGACCGCTGGCCGGTGGTCACGATGACCGTAAAATGACTAGTCAAATGACGTGGAGCGTTTTAGCAGGGCATAATATGATTTTTTTGTTGATAAGATAATTATCCATTTTTAACCTTCTGTAATTTCAACTCTTGTTCCATACGTGAAAATTCACTTTTACTAAAACTAACTACAGAGCAAAAAGTAGTAGAAATAAAAGTACTAAATTCCTTTTCCTTAAAGCCTTAAAATAAAAGTGTAATTACCGAACTTTCCCTTTAAGTAATGTCAACAGATTAACTATCATAAAATCTACTAAACAGTTGTAAAATCATATCTCCTACGTTAATTTCAATAGCATAAGGCCTGTTTTTTTTTGTTTCGGAATGAGTACTGTACTTTTACCAAATTTGGTAGTACAAAAAGTACTTAAAATAATACTAAAAGTCCGAACCCTGATGGCAACCACCAATCGGAGTGTCCCACCTGGCAACGATCACGCCACGTCAGACTGGGTAACGGAACTTTTCCATTGCGCAGTCGTAGTTGCTTAACCATTTTTTCGATACCCTAGTGGCTTCGCCGGCATTTACTGATATTTAAAATGTATTACAAAATCGAACGGATCGGTCGTGCCCCGTGATAAAAAAAAAAAAAAAAAGTTTAAAGTGAACTAAGATTACAAGTTTGCAAAAAAAAAAGAAGAGAAAAATAAAAAAAACTTGAAAAGTGCGTTAAGGTAAAGAAAAGTGAAGTGTTTTGTGCGCGTCGATAGTTGGGGGTAATTGTTTCCTTTGGGGCACAACTGCTGAAACGCGACCAGAGGTTTCGGGAGAGGTATCGAAAAACGCTCTTTGACCTCACTGCCAATGATCCTAGATCAGATTTTGATTTTTTTTGGTGTTTGTGAAAAAACTATTTGCGATCAAAGTTGCAAAATTACATACGGTGTGTAACATAGGTTAGGGCGAGCCAAAAAGCGTGTGCACGGAAATAATTGTGATCGCGTAGCCGGTAGTTGACCGCAAGCAAACCAAAACCCGGATAGGGTTCGCAAATCAGAATTTGATCTGGGTCATTTTTTTTTGGGTTTGTTAATAACTTTTACTGAAACAGAAAATTGAAATATTTTAGCAGTTGTCTCATACCAAATAGTATTCCGGTCTCGGGTTATGGACGAAAGTTTAGAAGTGTACTGTATTGTAATTAATTAATACAAACAATAAGGACGTGTATATGTGATTTAAAATAAACATACATATGTTTAAAATAAAATATATTTTACGCCTATAACCAAAACCCACTACAACAAGGCGCCACTGCTACAGCGGCCACCATTGCAACGCGCACCACCATCGCGCGCCACCATTGCAACACCGGCGGCAACAAAACCACCACCAGCTACAAGTTACCTTTCGGTAAGTTTTATAGTAAAACGTTCTTCCCTTTAAAATTGGGTTTTTATATTAGTCGCTTGTTATTTGCAGTTTTATTAATTTCTTGTTATTTGCACTAGGTCTGTGAGCCCCACCAGCGCTCACATAGTCGCGCATACGAACGCGTGCTACAACAGCGCGACCATTCAGCGCCACCATTGCTCCATCATCGCGCGCCACCATTGTAACAGCGCACCATCCTCGCGCACGACCAATCGCGCGCGCCACTACAACAGCGCTTCGCCATCGCAACACTACCAGCATTCACCATCGCGCGCGCCACTACAATAGCGCACCACAAGCGCGCGTGCCACGGCAACAGCTACAACCATCAGAATTAACGATAGCGGGGGCCGACCTAATATAGGCCCACCGCATTGATCTAATAGTACCGGCACCGGTCACAACACCGGCAACAACAACAATCACCAGCATTAACGATAGCGGGGGCCGACCTCATATAGGCCCGCCGTCCAACTAGTAACACCAACCACCAGCATTGTCAACAGCGGGGGCCGCCCTCATATAGGCCCGCCGTCCAACCAGCACTAACAACAACAGTAGCGCCCAAGTGAACGGGCTACTGCAACACCAGCAATAACAACAGCGGGGGCCGACCTATTATAGGCCCGCCGCACAAACATTAACAACACCAACCACCAGCAGAGACTACAGCGAGGGCCGACGTATTATAGGCCCGCCGCACAACCACCTGTAACAACAACAACAATACCAGCGTGACAACAGCAGGAGCCGCCCTAATGTAGGCCCGCTGCATATATACACCAGCAACGACAACAGCGGGGGCCGCCGTA
Organism: Sphenella marginata; assembly: GCA_951509765.1. NCBI lineage: Eukaryota > Metazoa > Arthropoda > Insecta > Diptera > Tephritidae > Sphenella > Sphenella marginata. Next base: position 72,145,031 of record OX608080.1, on the reverse strand, counting down.
ACATAGGCCCGCCGCACAAGCACCAACAACAACAACAGTAGCGCCCCACCAGTGGCCTACGGACCAAATGGGTGAGAGCTAACCAATGTAGTTGTAGCTTTTCTTTTTTTTTATATACATATGCACATTTACCTAAATAAAGAAACGATACGTAGAATAAAATAAAATTCAAAATTAAAATACGTAAAATTAAACAAATTTAAATAGGTACATAGAAAAAAAACACTTTGAAATAAAAATATGTACATATATTTTAAAATTATAATATAGTAAAAGGTAGGAAGAATCCTATTCTAATTATTAATTAATTAATTAAACTAAAATGATAGGTTTAACCAAAGTAAGGGAAGGAAGTTTAACTATAAACAAAAAAGGAAAAAAAAAATTTACGGAAATATAGGAATAAGCATAATATGATATAATAGGAAGAAAAGAATATATATATACATATAAACACAACTAAAATAAGACTGTTTAATTACGTTTAATAAAATGAAATTCCAATTAAAATAAGAAAAATACATAAAATTAAATAACATAATACACATAATATACATAAAATGTAATAGAATAATACAAATAATAATAGGTAAAATAGGATAGAATAAAACACATAAAATAAAATATAATTAAAAATACCTTAAAATAAAATAAGATTAAATAAAATAAAATAAGATGAAATAAAATAAAATAAATAACATAACATAGAACAAAATATGTAACCTAAGACAGAACTAAATACATAAAATAAAAATAAAATTTAAGATACCTAAAATTAAATAAATTTAAATACATACAATAAAAATAAAATTTAAGATACCTAAAATTAAATAAATTTAAATACATCAAATAAAATAAATTTAATTAAATAAAATTAAATACCTAAAATAAAATAAATTTAATTAAATACATAAACTAAATACCTAAAAATATATTTTAATACAACTAAACCAAATGCATAAATAAATAGATAAACAAATTTCAATGATAACAAACTAAAGGCCGCCAATAAAATAACATAACAATAAATAAATAATAAATAAAGTAACTTAATAATATAACAATAATAATAAGAAAAGTAAATTAAGCAAACAAAACAAAAATACATAAATAAGCGAAGGAAAGTTAAATTTAACTAAAGAATTTATTTAGAAAGGTAATTTATAAAGGAGAAAGAGAAAATTAGTTAAAACAAGACAAGAAGAGGAAAAGACAGGATAGAAATGGAATTTATAAAGTAGAAGGGAAGAAGAAAAAAAGAAAATGTATTAAAAAGTTATTTAACTAAATTGAAAATTAATATAAACAATTATTTTTAAATTAGGTTTAAGAAATGAACATTGAATAAAATTGTTAATTAAAATGGGAATGCTGGCGTTCCGCTTTATTTAGAAGAGGCATAGGATTCTTAGGTAAGGGGCCATCGAGATTAGGTGCATCGATGGCCATGGATGAGGGTGGGCCAAGCACCGGGCGTCGCATCGACACCAGCGGCGCCCCCTTGTATTGTTCGGCCTTATATTTTCTTATTTACTGTTTGTTTATTTCTATTTTTCAGATTGTAATCGGTCGTTTCCGATTCGTTTTGATTTTCAGGTTTTTTTTTTCGAATTTACTGGTTTTTTTTGTTGCCGGGCGTTTTATTTAAATTTTGATTTGCTTTAGTTTTTCGGTTAATTTTGAATTTTTCGTTCCGCCCGTTTTTTTTTTGGAATTTACATTTGAATTTTGTTGCCGTTTTCTTTTGAGTTTTTTTTTGAATTTTGAGTTTGAATTTGAATGTCAACGGTCTGTCCGTGGCATCCGGGTTGAATCGGATGTTGTTTTGAACGTTATTTTGACGCGGTTTTTGCGTTTTCCCCGCGTTTTCAAAGGCATGATAAGACCTTTTCTCTGTTTATGGCGCAGGACGGTAAGGTTGGCAAGAGCCCACCCCAGCCGACAATGACTAGCCACAGTGCGACATCAATATCATGCCGACCGCCTTCCTTACTGCTCCATTTTGACGCGTTTTCCATAACAGATGGCGCCCAACGTTTTGCTTGCGGGGTCCGTAACATATGGCGCCCAGCAATCCATAACAGATGGCGCCCAACGTGGGGCCTGAGGCGCTGGCCTCGGTGACTCCTCTGGTCAGTTTGTGAGGTTTCACCATCTCGTATGTCCCAGGTAGGCAGGCCCAGGAGCCGCCACCTGCGTTGCGACGGGATGGTGGGACTGATCAGGTCGTCCGGATGGGTCTTCGGGTTCAGTAGCTGAGGGCTCCACGAGACTTAACGTCAGGTCCACCGGAAGTTTTGCATTTCACCCGGTGAGGTAGTGCTAAACGCACTTAGTTTTTTTTGTAATATACATATTTTTTTTTGTCCCGGGTCTGTTGTCCGATTTCGGCTTCGGGAAAAATGAATATGTCCGCTAAGTGGGGTTTAGTTTGTTTTAGGGATTATTAACTTTTCGTTTTGCCGAACGTGTGTATTGTTTTGTCTTCGTTTTTTTTTATGCATTTTTTTTTTCTTGTAGGTATCTCCACTCCTCTAACCAGTCTCAGGCGGCAGCCTTCAGCAGCCCCTGCATTGCGGAAGGAGGAGTGGGGAACCGAATAACCCTCTTTTCAACTGAGCATGTCTGGGGAAATGCGGCATCTAGCTGCATCCTTTCATTGCGGCGCAGCTGAGGAGGGGTAGAACACAGATTTTCAGTTTTTTTTTCATTTTCGGTCTACAGCAACCCGGCAAGTCTCAGGCGGCAGCCTTTAGCAGCCCCTGCATTGCGGCCGGGAGTGCTGGAGTCCAAATAAGTTTGAACTTTTTCAACTGCGCAAGTCTGGGGAAATGCGGTACCTAACCGAATCCTTTCATTGCGGCGCAGCTGAAGAGGTGTAAAGTAAAATACATTTTCAGTTTCTTTTTGTCAATTGCGGTCTACAGTGCCTCGGCATGTCTCAGGTGGCAGCCTTTAGCAGCCCCTGCATTGCGGTCGGGAGTACTGTAGTCCAAATAAGTTTAACTTTTTTTTCAAAATTTTTGCCATGGTATACCCACATGTCTCAGGGCGAGGTGTCCTTAAGACCACCCCTGCATTGCGGTAGGTGTACCTGGATATGTCCTTGTCAAATGTTTTATGTTTATATTTTTTTTTTCAATCATACCTGGCCTTCTAATGATGGGATGTCAGCATTCCCATTGAATATTTAAATACATATACATACATTTTTCAAACAACACATCGTATTTCATTGCTTTTGACTTTCAAACGTATATTTCCTAATCAAACTTACTTTCAGCGTATATTGTACACGTATATATATATTTTTTTTCGGAAAAGTCGTTACGATTAGCGACTTAAGATTTGATAGTCATAATTATTACTTTTCTTTTTTTACGCGAATCGTCGGTATTATAGGGTAGGGAGGGTGAATTTTTACTTTGTGCCTTCCAACCGCCCCTTGTAACCGAAAGCAATACTTAGACATTTTTTTTATTGACCGATTTTTCTTAGATAGACACAAACCTAGTAGACATGGATCAGTCAGCTGAACGCATGACTACTAGAAATTCTACGCGAGGAAGTGGGGGTAAACCTAGAGGTCAGGGTAGAGGGGCATTTCCGAAACAGCCCACAAATCGGCCTTTAGTGATGCATTCTCCAGTAGGTAGTCCGGGTAGAGGAGATCCGACCGGGACAGTTTTGAACCCTGCTTCCAACCACAAGATGGATAGACCAGGTAGTACTAATATCCTTGACTCGTCCATGGCCGCAGATCCTATGCATAATATTTTTGACCCTTCCACTAACGTGTTGACAGGTATACAGGAAGAAGCTGGAGTTTTGCTACAAAACTCTAGGCTTCTTAACACTTTAGGTGATAGGCGAACTCCGCGGAATATTGTTGAGGCCCCTCCTGAAGACTCGTGGGTGAACGTGCTACATCAGCTGTTCAGGACTTCTCAGGAGGAGATGCGTAGCGAAATGAGGACGATCAGGGAGAACATGGACCTACTTAACGCTGCAGTAACATCGTCGCAGGGCGGTGCGACCTATACAAGGAACACCAATAGGGAAGAAAGGAACCGGGCCCAGACCTTTGTTAGTAACCAAGCCAACATCGTTTCGAACAACATGGCGGTGAAACCACCGGAGTGGAAGGTCTCCTTCGATGGTACTGGGAGCGTAGCGGACTTTTTGTTTAAGTTAGACACTTTATGTGAGCGGACTCAGTATTCTGATGACCAGCTTATGGCAAGTTTTCACCTATTTCTGTCAGGGCGGGCCGAGGAATGGTACTGGCTGTTCACCAAGCAGAACCCAAACGCGAATTATCCCTTTTTGTGCTATTCTTTGAAGCGTGAGTTTGGAACATTGAAAAGTGACCACGAGATCATGATGGAGATCTCAATGCGAAAGCAGAAGCTGAGTGAGTCGTACGATGTGTTCCACACTGACATAGTAGCACTTAACGCGCGCCTTAGAGAACCGATTGACATAATAAAACGGAACGTCAACAGTAGCCTGAAACTTATGATGTTCAACGCAGAGGCGAGGACATTGCATGATCTACGCGATATAGCACGAAAAGGTGAACAAGTGCTGAGGGAGAGCAAGATTCTGGGAACAACTTATACCGGAAGACATGTTAATGAGGCTCGAGCGATGACACCGGATAGGAGGATGGAAGGCGACGATTGCGAAGCTGACTCGCAGATTGAGGCGTTGGAGGTTCGGCGCAATAGGAAACCGGACTATTCAGGAATCCAGTGTTGGAATTGTCAGACCATGGGGCATTCGTATATTTATTGTGAGGAGCCTATTAGGAACCCTTTTTACTTTAAGTGCGGGCATAGAGGCGTGTACACCCCAAAATGTCCAAAGGACCATCGCCGGCAGGGAAACCAATATTCGAGCGAGAAGATGGGGGAAACTCGTTCGGTGCCATAGCCCCCATATCAGCCAGTGCCCGAGGAGTCGCCTCGAGTGCTGAAACAAGTGGTAGGTCCTTCGCGAGCAGTAAGTTCCATGGAAGTGGTGAACTTTCGAGGAGTAGTGGCACTCTTGCCACGGAACAACCCAACATTATAGTAACTTTTCCTGATAGTTCAGATAGCTCCAATAGCTCAGATTCAGATAGTCCAGGGCCGTCAGCTCATATTTCAAAGCCAGTTCACATTTTGAAAAGTCATAGCAGAGATGTTGCTTGTCAAGCGCATTTTTCACCTAGTTTGGAACAGAGGGTTAATAGTTACGAGCTAGTTAGGTCAAGAATTTTGGAAAATAGTCCAACGTCATGTGTATCAGATAATATTTTGAACTGTAGGAAGAGATATAATAATCGAGTACAGGAGCGTAAACTTTTGCAAAGCACCACCTTAGTTCTCACAGAGGATGAAAGGCCGCTGGTGCGGATAAAAATAGAAAACAGTTTTATAGTAGGCTTGCTGGACTCGGGTGCTAATGTCTCTATCCTTGGGAAGGACTGTGAAGAGTTCTTGGATTCGATTGGGCTGAAGTACCACCCATTACAGGCTTTCGTATACACGGCGGGTGGCGCCAAGCAGAAAATACTAGGTTCTGTTTCCTTACCTGTGACTTTCAAAAATATTACCAAGACAATACGTTTTTACCTTGTTCCTTCGCTTCTTCAAGAAGCATATTTCGGAGTTGATTTTTGGAGAGCTTTCGCGTTAGCGCCTGATATATTTCCTAGCGTAGCATGTCTAGAGATTAGCGACGAAAAGGAACAAGAACATAATTTCCATGATTTAACAACCAAGCAGAAGGTCGAGCTGCAGAACGTAGTAGAGACGTTTCCGTCATTTGAGAAGTTAGGTCTGGGTCAAACAAAGCTAGTCGAACATCATATTGACACGGGCGACGCGGTTCCAGTAAAGAGCAAGCATTTCCCTCTTTCGCCACCGAGGCAAGCCGAAGCTTTTAGTGGGATAGATAGGCTGCTCGAAATGGGAGTTATCGAGGAATCGAACTCGCCGTGGTGTAGTCCTGTGGTGTTGGTCCGGAAACCAGGGAAGGTCCGGCTTTGTATTGATTCCAGAAAAGTCAACGCGGTTACGAAGAAGGACTCATACCCGTTGCCGCATATTAATGGGCTATTGAGTAGGTTGAAGGATACCCATTTCATCAGTGGTATCGACCTGAAGGACGCGTTCTTCCAAATCAAATTGACGGAATCATCGAAGGAAAAGACGGCGTTCGCAGTTCCGGGGAAGCCTCTCTACCACTTCAAAGTGATGCCATTTGGGTTATGCAACGGGCCGCAGACGATGAGCAGGCTGATGGACAAGGCCATTCCTTCGCGGTTGCGTGAGAACGTCTTCGTTTACTTGGATGACCTGATGGTATGCAGCACCAACTTTGAGGACCACTTGAGCTTGTTGGCAGAGGTAGCAAAGTGTTTGAGGGACGCGGGCCTCACCATTAACGTGAAGAAGAGCAAATTTTGTCAAAAGGAAATTCGATATTTAGGGTACTTGATAGGTAGCGGATGCTTGAAGGTAGACCCAGGGAAGATAGAAGCAGTTAAAAGTTTTCCAATCCCGAAGTCTCCGAGGCAGGTGCGTAGGTTTGTAGGTATGGCGAATTGGTATAGGGCGTTTATTACAAATTTTGCTGATTTAGCGGGCCCTTTGACCGATTGCCTTCGGAAAAAGCTAGGTCCATTCAAACTTACCCCTGAGGCAATAGAGGCTTTCGAAAAGCTGAAGGTAGCCTTGAGCTCCGCTCCTGTCCTGGCCCAACCCGATTTCTCGAAGGAATTTGTTATTCAATGCGATGCGTCCAAAATAGGTGTGGGTGGTGTGCTATTCCAGGTCGACGACGAGGGCGCTGAGCATCCAATAGCGTTCGTTTCAAAAAAGCTTAACAATGCCCAGCGCAATTATACCGTGACCGAGCTGGAATGCCTAGCAGCCATAGTCAGTGTCAAACGCTTTCGTCCATACATTGAGGGTCTGCCATTTCGTATTATAACAGACCATTCGAGCCTCAAGTGGTTGATGACTCAAAAGGATTTGAGTGGTAGGTTGGCTAGGTGGTCGCTTCTGCTTCAGAGATATGACTTTAGAATGGAACATCGCAAGGGAACCCTGAATATTGTACCGGATGCCTTATCGCGCTTCGATGTAGACGCGCTGACCTATCCGAACACACCTCACGAAATAGATTTAGAGTCGCCAGAATTTGCAAGTGGCGAATATTCGGATCTAGTCCGAACCATTTTAGATAACAAGGAGGCACTACCGGATTTACGTGTAAACGAGGGCGTAGTTTTCAAGAGGGTTACATTTCGTAAGGGTGTGGAGGATGAGGAGCATTCGCTATGGCGGTTATGGTTACCGACTGGGTTGATAAAGGAGGCAATACGACTTGCGCACGATGCGAACAGGAGCTACCACGGAGGATGGCAGAAAACTTTGGAGCGCGTTCGGCAGAAATACTTCTGGCCAAGCCAAGCTAAGGACGTCCGGGAGTATGTACGCAAGTGCGACATTTGCAAAGCGGTAAAAGCAACGAATCAACAAGCCAGGCCACCCATAGCGAATGCTTTTACTTCGGAAAGACCATTTCAGCGGTTCTACTGCGATTTCCTGGGGCCATATCCGAGATCGAAGCGTCGAAATCAATTCCTTTTCATTTTATTGGACCATTTTTCAAAGTATGTTTGGTTGAAGTCCATGCAGAGAGCGACGACGGTGAACGTTATGAATTACTTCACTTCTGAAATTTTTCCAACTGTAGGGGTCCCTCAGTATATCCACAGCGACAACGGTAAACAGTTTATCTCAAAGGATATGAAGCAATTTTTAGGAAGTCACATTAAGACAGGGCTATACTCACCACAGGCTAACGCGTCTGAACGCGTAAATAGGGAGATTGTTTCAAAAATAAGAGTTTTTCTGAAGGATAAACAGGACCATACTGACTGGGATAGGCATATACCCGAAATACTTTCAGTTTTAAGAAGTGACTTTCATACCTCAATTCAGTGCTCTCCATACTTTGCATTATACGGTCAGAGCATGATTCAGCATGCATCGGCATACAACATATTAGATAAACTCGGGGCTCTGGCGCAAGATGAAATCCCAATAGTAGCTAGGGCTGATAAATTGTCAAACATTCGCGAGAAAATTCGTAGAAATTTAGATACAGCAAAAGATAGGGCAGTAAGAATATATAACAAGCGCTCTAGACTAGTGACCTATAAGGAAGGTCGGGAGGTTTTTAGGAAAAATTTTGCTTTGAGTAACTTTAAACAAGGCATAAACGCTAAATTCCTGCCGAAATACCTTAAGTGTCGAGTCCGTCGAAAAATAGGCAATGCGTTGTATGACTTGGAAGATCTGACGGGGAAATTGATAGGGCGTTTCCATGCTTCGGATATCCGTCCCCAATAACCAGAATTTTGACATTTTTTATTATTTTTTTTCTCACCCTTGCATTTCCATCTGGGCGTTTTGGCAGTCGGGGACAACTCGCCCAGTATTCTCCCCGAGCATTGACTCAGAAGGGAGTCCACATGTGCTTCCACAGGGAGCAGTGGATAACCTGGCAATCCTGATAACCGCATTGTCTTTCGGAGTTTTGACGAGTTCTCCATAATCAAAATGTCTACCGGATGAATACTTATCGAATATGAAACCCGCTTCTCCGGTACTTTTTCTTTAACCCTCCGTGGGGGTGAAACCACTGGAACTATCTCTTTCGGAGTTTTGACGAGTTCTCCAATAACAAATGTCTACCGCCGCGAAGCATGGTAACTAAGAAACAAAATTAAATTCTCCGTTTTTCTCAAGCCTAACTTCTGTGGGGGCCAAACCACTATAAAAACTTCCCTTCGCCGCAATGCGTTTTGAACTACGAAACAAAATACTTCAAATTTATCTCCTTACTGGCGGATCTTCTGTGCCCGGCTAGCTTGTGGTAGAACTAGAGACTCTTATCTAGGGGTGAGTCGTGCCCCACGTTTCTTATTATCTCGAAATGGCTTTCTTGCAAGTATACCTTTTCCTGTTCGCTTCATTGACCGGTCTTCGAAGCGAAGCAGGTCTGTTATGGTCTACTTCCAACTTATAGTCATTTTTCTTTTATTGAGTTTGATTGGTATGACTCACTGCAGTTGGATAGGTGACAGTTTGGGTTCACCCTGTGGTTTGACATAAATCGATAGATTCTGGGAAGTGGCGTGATTTTGCCGAGGTGGCAACACCAAATGTTCCATAAAATGGAAAAAGGCACCAATAACGGAACTTTTAATTTCCAGACAAACAAGTGCTTGGTGTGTTCTCGGTGTGGCCAGAAATAAATAGTAGGGTAAACCAGATTGCCCGAAAAATGACAGTGAATTAAATGGCATTTGACATTAAGAAAATAGCATTTAATTTTTGTATGGGAGATGATCGTATATCATTGGGTAACTTATATCACTTCATCAATTAGTAGGGTGGGAGACACATGGAATCCCGTCCTGATTCCTGAGCTTGACTTGATGAATAACTCATCATATCGCCAAAACAAGGTGCAACCAAAGGCGGCAATAAGTATTAGTAATTGGTAAAAAGCATTTGTAAGGTGGGAGTTTAACCATTTTAACAGCGTCAATATTCGTGTATTATAGTATTATCCATGGCAGGGTCGGATAAGGAGTTTCATGTGTCTTCTATCCTAAAACCCAGTAACGTCGGGTTCCGCGGACCACCAAGGGAACACACCAAACACAAGTTCTAGAACCTTCCTTTTTTCGCGCGCCAACGAAAGCGTGCCTTTAGGGTTCGGACTTAATAAAATTTGTAGCAATTTTAATACCTAATGCACTTTATGCAAATCTACTCCGCTTTATGCTCCCATTTAATATTACCATAATATGATTTTTTTGTTGATAAGTTAAATTTTTCTCTGACTTCAAACTTTCCCGTAAGATAATTATTCATTTTTAACCTTCTGTAATTTCAACTCTTGTTCCATACGTGAAAATTCACTTTTACTACAACTAACTAAAGAGCAAAAAGTAGTAGAAATAAAAGTACTAAATTCCTTTTCCTTAAAGCCTTAAAATAAAAGTGTAATTACCGAACTTTCCCTTTAAGTAATGTCAAGAGATTCTACGTAATTGATGAAACCAATTGGAAATGAAACTTTATCACTCCCATATCAAAACCTCATACTGGGTTTTTGGCCTATAGGTCTGGTTTTTTTTTTATTCGTATTTGAAGTTTCAACCCTGTGTATGGGAAAAATTTACTAAAACTTGATCAAATAAAGCAATTTTAGGTGGTTTTTTTGTATATAACTATTTTAAGGTCGAGGAACTCATTTTTAACATTAGGTTTTACCTAAATTGCACTGTAGGTGGCGCTGTCATACAATTTTTCAAATTTTTCATGGAAAAGTAAGGTTTTTGGTTTTTTTAAGTAAAAATACTTGCATTTTATCGGTTTTATTGTCGAAATGATCATATATCGCTCGATCCATTGTAAACAGGGTTAACTCAAAATTCTTATTTTTTGGGAAAACGCAAATAAAGTTTTGTCTATTCAAACAGTTAACTTTTACGACTAATGTAGTTGGTACTAAAAGGGTCACGTCAATTTATAAGTCATACCTTACAAATACTAAGCTAGTATACTGATAAGCAAAATAATATATTAATGTGAGGAAGATGCTAAATTAAATCCAAACTTTTTTCATTCGCAGATAATTCACTTTACAATAATTTCCCTTTATTCATATATATTTACAGGTGTGACAAGTGTTGCAATAAAAAATTAAGTAAACGTATTTTTATAGGAAAAAAAGCAAAGTAATCTTTTTGTTAAAATTTGAATTATTTTCTGACAATTTGAAAAACGTATGCCATGAAAAAGCATACAAGAATAACGGTAATAAAAAACTAAAACTTGAACATTTTTAAAGGCGGTAAGTTTACTTCCTCCTCTTCCTCATAGGCATTGCCTTCTTCATTTCTCGATAGCCACCAGCACAGATCTGCTAACATTGGTTGCAGTTTCTTCCCCCTATACCGTGTATCCATTGTCAATGCAACTTGGTGAAAACGTTCGCCTTGTTCATGCGATTCCGTTGAGAGTTTGTGCTCAAACCAATCCATATGATGATGGAGAAAATGTGCCTTTAAACTCATACATATGTACACCGAGCTTCTCAAACATATTCATGAGATGATCTACTTTTTCTCTGATATTCTTGTCACGACGTTTACCGAGAACATTAGCTATTACGTCTTGTATCTATAGCATTCCAGGCATTTAGCTCATTTTCATTTAAAGAGTTATCAAACTCATTACTTTTTATCAATCTTCTAATGTCTGGACCATTAAACATACATACATACATACCTGCAAAATGATATAGTAATTACATAAATCTTAAAAAATATTTTGTATATGTAAATATGTAATACCTTCTTTTACTTTGCTTGCACTAAGTCGTGGAAATATTGACCTTAATGTAATAAAAGCTGGTCCATCTGCAGGAAGTGCTTTAACAAAATTTTTAAAAATACCTAATTTGATATGTAGTGGAGGTAGCAAGACTTTTTAAATTGGAACAAGGGGCATGTGTATTACATTATCTGATCCAACAACTAAATCTTATCTGATCTCCCAATCATGTTTTTGGTATTGGTTCCCTTTATAACATGTATTCCGCAAACATAAATATAAAACACGTATTCTTCGTATATCCACCTTGTAGTCCACAAAAAAGAGCTACCATTTTCAAATCGCAACATATACGCCATTTATGGCTTTCATAGTTTACTGCTTCTAGTAGATACTTCACAGATTCGTACGTTTCCTTTTTAAAAACTATATTAATACTATTTTTGGATGAAAAACTATCAAGAATTTGAAAAATTGTATGACAGCGCCACCTACCGTGCGATTTAGGTAAAAACTAATGTCAAAAATGAGTTCCTCGACCCAAAAATAGTTGTATACAAAAAAACCCACCTAAAATTGCTTTATTTGATCAAGTTTTAGTAAATTTTTCCCATACACAGGGTTGCCAACTTCAAATACGAATAAAAAAAAAACCAGACCTATAGGCCAAAAACCCAGTATGAGGTTTTGATATGGGAGTGATCAAGTTTCACTTCCAATTAGTTTCATCAATTACGGAGAGATGAACCCTCATTTTGTGTCACAGTGCTATCATAAAATCTACTAAACAGTTGTAAAATCATATCTCCTACGTTAATTTCAATAGCATAAGGCCTGTTTTTTTTGTTTCGGAATGAGTACTGTACTTTTACCAAATTTGGTAGTACAAAAAGTACTTAAAATAATACTAACAGTCCGAACCCTGATGGCAACCACCAATCGGAGTGTCCCACCTGGCAACGATCACGCCACGTCAGACTGGGTAACGGAACTTTTCCATTGCGCAGTCGTAGTTGCTTAAACATTTTTTCGATACCCTAGTGGCTTCGCCGGCATTTACTGATATTTAAAATGTATTACAAAATCGAACGGATCGGTCGTGCCCCGTGATAAAAACAAAAAAAAAAAGTTTAAAGTGAACTAAGATTACAAGTTTGCAAAAAAATAAGAAGCGAAAAATAAAAAAAACTTGAAAAGTGCGTTAAATTAAAGAAAAGTGAAGTGTTTTGTGCGCGTCGATAGTTGGGGGTAATTGTTTCCTTTGGGGGACAACTGCTGAAACGCGACCAGAGGTTTCGGGAGAGGTATCGAAAAACGCTCTTTGACCTCACTGCCAATGATCCTAGATCAGATTTTGATTTTTTTTGGTGTTTGTGAAAAAACTGTTTGCGATCAAAGTTGCAAAATTACATACGGTGTGTAACATAGGTTAGGGCGAGCCAAAAAGCGTGTGCACGGAAATAATTGTGATCGCGTAGCCGGTAGTTGACCGCAAGCAAACCAAAACCCGGATAGGGTTCGCAAATCAGAATTTGATCTGGGTCATTTTTTTTTGGGTTTGTTAATAACTTTTACTGAAACAGAAAATTGAAATATTTTAGCAGTTGTCTCATACCAAATAGTATTCCGCTCTCGGGTTATGGACGAAAGTTTAGAAGTGTACTGTATTGTAATTAATTAATACAAACAATAAGGACGTGTATATGTGATTTAAAATAAACATACATATGTTTAAAATAAAATATATTTTACGCCTATAACCAAAACCCACTACAACAAGGCGCCACTGCTACAGCGGCCACCATTGCAACGCGCACCACCATCGCGCGGGCCACTATCGCGCCACCATTGCAACACCGGCGGCAACAAAACCACCACCAGCTACAAGTTACCTTTCGGTAAGTTTTATAGTAAAACGTTCTTCCCTTTAAAATTGGGTTTTTATATTAGTCGCTTGTTATTTGCAGTTTTATTAATTTCTTGTTATTTGCACTAGGTCTGTGAGCCCCACCAGCGCTCACATAGTCGCGCATACGAACGCGTGCTACAACAGCGCGACCATTCAGCGCCACCATTGCTCCATCATCGCGCGCGCCACTATACCAGCACACCATCATCGCGCGCCACCATTGTAACAGCGCACCATCCTCGCGCACGACCAATCGCGCGCGCCACTACAACAGCGCTTCGCCATCGCAACACTACCAGCATTCACCATCGCGCGCGCCACTACAATAGCGCACCACAAGCGCGCGTGCCACGGCAACAGCTACAACCATCAGAATTAACGATAGCGGGGGCCGACCTAATATAGGCCCACCGCATTGATCTAATAGTACCGGCACCGGTCACAACACCGGCAACAACAACAATCACCAGCATTAACGATAGCGGGAGCCGACCTCATATAGACCCGCCGTCCAACCAGTAACACCGGCAACAACAACAATCAGCAGCATTAACGATAGCGGGGGCCGACCTCATATAGGCCCGCCGTCCAATCAGTAACACCAACCACCAGCATTGTCAACAGCGGGGGCCGCCCTCATATAGGCCCGCCGTCCAACCACCACTAACAACAACAGTAGCGCCCAAGTGAACGGGCTACTGCAACACCAGCAATAACAACAGCGGGGGCCGACCTATTATAGGCCCGCCGCACAAACATTAACAACACCAACCACCAGCAGAGACTACAGCGAGGGCCGACGTATTATAGGCCCGCCGCACAACCACCTGTAACAACAACAACAATACCAGCGTGACAACAGCAGGGGCCGCCCTAATGTAGGCCCGCTGCATATATACACCAGCAACGACAACAGCGGGGGCCGCCGTAACATAGGCCCGCCGCACAAGCACCAACAACAACAACAGTAGTGCCCCACCAGTGGCCTACGGACCAAATGGGTGAGAGCTAACCAATGTAGTTGTAGCTTTTCTTTTTTTTTATATACATATGCACATTTACCTAAATAAAGAAACGATACGTAGAATAAAATAAAATTCAAAATTAAAATACGTAAAATTAAACAAATTTAAATAGGTACATAGAAAAAAAACACTTTGAAATAAAAATATGTACATATATTTTAAAATTATAATATAGTAAAAGGTAGGAAGAATAGGAGGGTTTAATTTAAATAAATAATTAATTAATTAAACTAAAATGATAGGTTTAACCAAAGTAAGGGAAGGAAGTTTAACTATAAACAAAAAAAAACAAAAAATTTACAGAAATATAGGAATAAGCATAATATGATATAATAGGAAGAAAAAAATATATATATACATATAAACACAACTAAAATAAGACTGTTTAATTACGTTTAATAAATAAAATGAAATTCCAATTAAAATAAGTAAAATACATAAATTTAAATAACATAATACACATAATATACATAAAATGAAATAGAATAATACAAATAATAATAGGTAAAATAGGATAGAATAAAATACATAAAATAAAATATAATTAAAAATACCTTAAAATAAAATAAGATTAAATAAAATAAATAAAATAAAATTAGATGAAATAAAATAAAATAAATAACATAACATAGAACAAAATATGTAACCTAAGACAGAACTAAATACATAAAATAAAAATAAAATTTAAGATACCTAAAATTAAATAAATTTAAATACATACAATAAAAATAAAATTTAAGATACCTAAAATTAAATAAATTTAAATACATAAAATAAAATAAATTTAATTAAATAAAATTAAATACCTAAAATAAAATAAATTTAATTAAATACATAAGCTAAATACCTAAAAATATATTTTAATACAACTAAACCAAATGCATAAATAAATAGATAAACAAATTTCAATGATAACAAACTAAAGGCCGCCAATAAAATAACATAACAATAAATAAATAATAAATAAAGTAACTTAATAATATAACAATAATAATAAGAAAAGTAAATTAAGCAAACAAAACAAAAATACATAAATAAGCGAAGGAAAGTTAAATTTAACTAAAGAATTTATTTAGAAAGGTAATTTATAAAGGAGAAAGAGAAAATTAGTTAAAACAAGAAAAGAAGAGGAAAAGACAGGATAGAAATGGAATTTATAAAGTAGAAAGGAAGAAGAAAAAAAGAAAATGTATTAAAAAGTTATTTAACTAAATTGAAAATTAATATAAACAATTATTTTTAAATTAGGTTTAAGAAATGAACATTGAATAAAATTGTTAATTAAAATGGGAATGCTGGCGTTCCGCTTTATTTAGAAGAGGCATAGGATTCTTAGGTAAGGGGCCATCGAGATTAGGTGCATCGATGGCCATGGATGAGGGTGGGCCAAGCACCGGGCGTCGCATCGACACCAGCGGCGCCCCCTTGTATTGTTCGGCCTTATATTTTCTTATTTACTGTTTGTTTATTTCTATTTTTCAGATTGTAATCGGTCGTTTCCGATTCGTTTTAATTTTCAGGTTTTTTTGTTCGAATTTACTGGTTTTTTTGTTGCCGGGCGTTTTATTTAAATTTTGATTTGCTTTAGTTTTTCGGTTAATTTTGAATTTTTCGTTCCGCCCGTTTTTTTTTTTGAATTTACATTTGAATTTTGTTGCCGTTTTCTTTTGAGTTTTTTTTTGAATTTTGAGTTTGAACTTGAATGTCAACGGTCTGTCCGTGGCATCCGGGTTGAACCGGATGTTGTTTTGAACGTTATTTTGACGCGGTTTTTGCGTTTTCCCCGCGTTTTCAAAGGCATGATAAGACCTTTTCTCTGTTTATGGCGCAGGACGGTAAGGTTGGCAAGAGCCCACCCCAGCCGACAATGACTAGCCACAGTGCGACATCAATATCATGCCGACCGCCTTCCTTACTGCTCCATTTTGACGCGTTTTCCATAACACATTTGCCATAACATATCCGTCTCTCACTGATAACAGCGACCCCTTATTGCCACTATTTTGGTCAGTACATGGTCAGCACTGAAATTTTGAGTGTGAGTGTGTTAGTTAAAAAAATCAGCGTTTCTGGTAGGGAATATGATATAATTTGAAAAATATTTCTGTTTTGCTTCTGTTTATTTGTAAACAAACCAATGCGATTTGACAAACTTTTGACATCTGAAACAAAATTTCAAAAACAACAGCAAACACACGAAGCTTCTGACGACGCAACCTATATTTATAAAACTTGCTATGGACAGTGCAAATTAATAGAAGGTGGAAGCCAGGCGAATTACAAACACACACCCATACATGGCATAATATAATATAAACTCAGCAGCTGATTAGTTTTTTTTCCATTTTCATTTTCTTTAAAATGTCAAACTTTGTAAAGCATGCGCTTCCATATTTTGTATTTGCGAATACATTTTCAATGTACTTTGTTTCTGTAAAGATTAGAATTTGTGAATCTTAAACCACTCCGATAACACCATACACACATATATTGTATTTGTATTTATTGAGCAATTTTCCTAGCACAGCAATTTCACATAAATTATTTTATAGTGCTAGTCAGGAAAAACATTATTTTTAACTAATTTTGAAACAGGTAGATCAATATTTAAGTCATAGAAAGGAAAAAAAGAATATAGGCAAGGGTCGTTGTGTACACACCCTACCCTACCAGAACACTGACTGTCATTTGACACAACATCTGATCTTCAGTACTGTCAGTCTAATTGTCAGCGCTTCATACAAACTTTACATCACGGACACAAGGGGGCTTGCGCAAAGCTGATGTAAACAACTGTATACGTGTGACTTTTTATTTCACTCTAACACAGTGAAATCGCCTTTAAATTAAGCATAGAGCTGTACTGTTCACTCCACCTTTTTTATTGCATCACCGCTGTCTATAACACTGTCATTTACTGTCATAAATGATAAAATACAGTTTACACCAGTGCTGACCATAATAATGTCACTACTGACAAATGTAAGAATGTACCAATGCTTTTTTTACATAGAAAAAATTTATTTCCTTACATCTGAATTACTGGAACATTTGTTTTCTTCTATGATTTATGTAACTAAAATAAGGAATTTAAGTAAAACATTACAAAAATTCAAAGGTAAGTACTAAATGTTCACTATACATATTTTTTGAATGTGGGGTGGTGGCTTTTGGAAATAGTTGCCGGCATATCCTCCCCGAAGTTCAGGAAACCTTGCTACAACACTCATTGAAAATAATTTTTTGTTAGAAATGATATTACTAGCCATTAACATTTAATTTACTTCGTAACACTGCATTTTTAAAAGTTTTCGCTTGAAAATTTTCTAGGAATTTTGAAAATGCACCACTACTGATAATCATTTGATAGTCAAATGACAGTCACTAATGACCATATGATTCAATTGGACGAACTATTCTAGAATACATACAATTACATTTGTCATAACATATCCGTCTCGCACTGATAACAGCGACCCCTAATTGTCACTATTTTGGTCAGTAAACGTTCAGCACGGAAATTTTGAGTGTGAGTGTGTTAGTTAAAAAAATCAGCGTTTCTGGTAGGGCAATGGAAAGGAAAAAAAAGATTAAAACATATCAGAATACATTTGGGTACTATGAAAAAAAAACATCAAACATTAAAATTAATATTAAACTTATGAGTCATAATAAAAACTACTTAGCTCTTTTTTGAAGCACAGCGCATTACTTACCCTGTAACGTTCGAAGAAAATCGATATTCGAATTCAAAAGATTGGCAATATTGGCAGTTTTTACTTGGCGTTCTCTCATTCTCCGTCTTTCGTAAACGTTCAGCAAATTTGTTGGGATTTTCCATTTGTAAAAATAAATCAATCTACAAGTTAATCTGATGTTTGTGAACAGATTTAAATAAACGATTTAATAAACAGGTGTACATTTTTTCACACGTGGCATAACCTCAAAAAAATGTTCGAACTTGCTAAATGCGCCAGTATGAACGCTTTTTCGAAAATAATGTCCGAAAATGCAAAATGCTGCATTTTTACTTCAGCAGGAACATCTTATTAGGCGCGTTTACTTTCTGTCTGATTACCTGATTGATCAAGACTTTATCAGAGGTTGGCTCAAAACCGTTTACTCAATGTCTGATTATCTTCTGATAAAAGTTATCAAAGGATGGACCTCTGATTACGTGGTGATCACGCAAAAAAATAACAGCTGAAAGCAAACATCTGATTGGGTGGTAAATTATTTTGCATACACATTGTTTATGCATTCACAATGTAAATTTTGTGAATTTCTACCCAAAAACTTTCACAATGACCAACGTTATTGTGAGAACTTAGTCAGACTTTTATGTAAACGAATATGGCATTCTGAGCCAAGCCATGATTAGGTTATCATATGATAAAGTTTATCATAACCAGACATTGAGTAAACGGGCCTTAGTCTAGAGGGAAGTGCGTTATAAAGACTTATCGAAGTAATAAAGAACTGACGATCAGATGTTAGCATTCGATATCTGTAGTGCGATTCTGTAACTTCTTTAACGCCAAGTGTTAGCGTTCACTTCGCTTAACACCATTTTTAACACTTTTTGCGATTCTGTAACTTTTTTAACGCCAAGTGTTAGCGTTAACTTTGCTTAACACCATTTTTAAAACTTTTCTCTATTCGCTATCTTCTAAACACAAGAAAAGTGTTAGCTAACACTTTTTCGCGTGGTTAGCTGTCGCCAATTATTTTCGAGGTGTTAAGAAAAGTGTTGAGATATTTTCAAGTGTTTTTGTGCCTGGAAAAAGCAAAAATAATGAGTTTTGAATTTTTTGCCTGCAATTTAGTGCAAAATTCAGGGAGAAGAGAATAAACGTTTGCTAAGGCAAGTGGACGACGCATTTGAGCTGTCGCATTCCCAGTTCCGGAAATTTTATCGCGTGGGCCCTGATACCGTCTCGGGGATCGTGGAGCGGTTGGAAAATACTTTAAAAGGGCAGAGAATAACCTGCATATCACCTAAAAAACAGGTAAGACTAAATATTGAATTCAATATGTGTTGCGGCGGCAATATTCCGAAAGTAAAGCACACGAATATATTAATAACGCAACTTGATTTATTTATTAAACGAACGAATACAATATTTGGTTGGTTTTAATATCTGAAAGAATATTAATTATAAGGAAAAAAAATTGAAAATTATAATTCATTTCTTCCTTACTTATTCGTGCTTTCTCTTCGGCTCTTCGTAAAAAGTGAAGCCGTTTGGAAGTCATTACAAATTTAAATTCAATATACATATACAGGGTTGAAATAAAAGTAGTTAAATACATATAAATTATTAGGGTTGCAAAACCTTAAGCCATTTTTATATGTCAATAACATCCCGCCCCCCGTGAAGCGAAGGAGCGGCTGCGATTTGAGGTTCACTAGTAATATCCAATACCGCTAGTTTTGATGCGGGTCTCCTCAGGTTGCCATTCATAGTTTTTATTAGCGCTGACCTGACTTGTCCATCGGGAGCCGGAATTGCCTCTAAAACTTTCCCACGTCTCCATTCACCTATGCTCTCATTGCCATCACAAACGACAACGACGTCGCCCACCTGAATGGGCCGAACCCTTTGATGCCACTTTGTCCGACGGGTGAGGGTTGGCAAATACTCTAATATCCATCTTCGCCAAAAAGTTTGTTTCAGATGTTGTAAAATGCGGCATTGCTTGCGTAAGCATATGGTATTGGTATCGACAGGTGTCTGTATGTAATTATAACAACCCAGCAGGAAATGGTTCGGTGTCAGCGGTTCGGCATCATCTCTTTGAATAGGCAGATGTGTAAGAGGGCGAGAATTTATTATATTTTCAGCCTCAATAAGTAAGCTTTGAAGCGTTTCGATTTGAGGAGCTGTTTCCTTCAGAGTAAATGCCAATACTCGTTTTACACTTCTAACCATACGCTCCCAAACACCGCCTGATGAAGGATTTCCAGGTGTGTTGAACAGCCATTCTATACCTCGACGAGTGTACTCCTTTTCGACGCCCGCGGCAATGTGCAACCAATCCATCTTGCTTGCTCCTACGAAGTTTGTTCCGTTATCACTGCGTATACGGACTGGAACACCTCTGCGGTTAACGAAATTTCGTAAACATAAAATTACTGCATCTGTCGACAAATCTCTTGCCACCTCTAAATGTACAGCTTGAATCGTTAGACAGGTGAATAACGCTACCCATCGCTTTTCTCGCCGTCGACCTATGGAAACCATAACTGGTCCAAAGTAATCGAGACCTGTATAAGAAAACGGCCTATGGTATGGCTCAAGCCTATCTGAGGGTATTTGACCCATGAGCGGGGTCCTCGGCGTAGCTGTTGCATTTTTACATATCTGGCATTCACGCTTAATTGATCGCACAACACATCGCAGACTCGGAATCCAAAATTTCGATCGGATCGCGCAGATTATTGTTTCTTGGTTTTGGTTGTAGAATATTCCGTGATAATGTCGAACAATTAGTCGCGACATTGCGTGGCATTTTGGCAAAATAATTGGTCTTCTAGTATACATAGGTAGACATAAGGCGTTGTCAATACGACCACCAAGACGTAATATCCCTTTGTCGTCTAGCAAGGGTGTCAAATTAAATATAGGGCTACGTTTTGACAGTGGCTTACCTCTACGCAACGCTGCAACATCTTCAGCAAATGCTTCCTCTTGAACAAGCTGGCATAATTTAATTTCTGTTTCTTTAATTTCATGATCTGTGACCTTTAATGGCCCTTTCAGGGCTTCGGCATCTCTTCTTACTAAGGCAAAAAACTTGGAAATCGCGATCCGAACATAGGTCATAACTTTGAGAAATTTATAATAATTCGAAAATTTCGTGAATGGTATAACGTTCTCATTTAGTTCCACCGTATACAGTGGTTTCGCTCTTCTTTCTTCATCGCCAACTCCACCATCCCCGGAAATATTATCTGGCATCGATGGCCAATCATATTCGCATCTCTTCAGAAAGGCAGGCCCACTAATCCAGCTCGAGCCTCCCCTAATATTCTTATTATGTTGGGGCCGTGTTGCCTCGTCAGCCGGATTCAATGTTCCAGGTACCCATCTCCATTGTTGCACCTCAGATTAGTGAAGGATCTCCGAAATTCGATGGCTTACAAACTGTTTATACTGGCGAGCTTCGGATCGGATCCACTGTATAACGGTCTTAGAATCAGACCAGAATGTTACTGAATGCGGCTTTACCGTATGGCCATCTATAACTAATTTACATAACCGGGTTCCCAGTACCGCAGCTTGCAGCTCTAACCTAGGAATGGACGTTGATTTTAACGGGCTGCACCGACTCTTGGCTGCAATGAAGGAAACGCTGACCTCGTTCTCGTGACTTACTCTAAAATATGCGACAGCAGCAAACGCCAATTCACTCGCATCAGCGAATATGTGCAACTGAACTTCAGAAGACGGATCCAAAAAATGTTCACCATAACATCTAGGGATACTTAGAAGGCTTACGTTACTGAGCATTGTGTACCACTGATACCATTTGTCGTAGATATCAACGGGTATGGCTTCATGCCAACCGGTACTCAATCTCCATAATTGTTGTAGCAAAATTTTCGGCAACAGCGTTACGTTAGCGAGAAACCCAAAAGGGTCAAAAATTGACACCATTAAGCCTAACAGCTCAGCTTTTGTTGGTCGGCGCGTGCCGCCTGCGGTACTTTTGCAAACGTTAAATTAAAAAAGAATACATCACACTTGGGATTCCAGTACATGCCAAGTACTTTTTCGTTTGCAAATTCGGAACTACACATATTTTTCGAGTCGCCCTGAACCGTCGCATTACAACCAATTTCACTAAGTAGTTTGCTCGAATTCGACATAAAACCTCTTAACTCAAACCCCGCTTTGCTATGTATCTCAATGACTTTCTTTGTTACGCTTATACTTTCGTCAACACATGCAAAACTATCGACGTAATCGTCAACGTAATGACGATTTACAATGGCTTCTACTGCTCTCGGATCTTCATCTTCAAACTGCATAGCATTCAAGTTCTTGACGAACTGGGCGGAGCACGGAGAACAAATGGAACCGAAAATCATGGCCTTCATTACAAATACGTCAGGCGGCCTCGAGGTATCACCCTCACGCCAAAGAAAACGCTGGAAGTTTTGATCTTTTTCAATAATATTAACGCGGTGAAACATTTCTCTAATGTCTCCACTCACGGCTATGACACCCTCTCGAAATTTAAACAAGATCGATTGCAAAGGCTCGTGATAGTCATGAGGACCCTTCAAAAGCATGGTATTCAAAGAAACAGAGTTGACCTTGGCGGCGGCGTCAAAAACAAGTCTAGCCTTATTGCCCTTGTTTACGTTATAAACGGCGAAATGAGGTAAATACCATATGCGGTCAGTTTGCAATTGCGTCTCACGCGAAGATAGCTTTCTTGCATACCCTTTTTTTATGTATTCCCATATTTTTCCATTGTACCATTCTGCATAGCTGGAGTCGCGGAACATTTTTTGTTCGACAAACTGAAGGCGTTTTAATACTACATCATAACTATTTGGCATAGTTATATTATCATCACGCCACAAAAGACCCGTCTCATACCTACCCCCTACAAGTTTAGTTGGGCTGTTTAAAATACATTCTGCTCTGATATCAGCAGCAGACTTAACAACGGGCAAATTTGTCTCGAAAGCTTCTAGATAAAAATAATCGTCTAATTGCTTCTGTATTTTATTCATATAATCATTGGTATCTACATGACAAATAGTATAACTACTAATATCATTTTCGTCTGAGCCGAACAGCGTCCAACCCAATTTTGTTTCATGTATGGTGAATCCCTCGGTGAAGTTCACAACACTCAGCGGGCGTACCAAATTTGTATGCGGCATTCCAATTAGAATTTTAGAAATCGCATTGGTATAACTTTGTATGGGTATTCCATTTAATTCTTTAAACTGTTGCGCAAACTTCTCAATACACAATGTTTGTGAAGGCAACAATAACTTTTTTATTGTTCGCACCCCTTTCATGTCGAACCTCTTGTTGTTGTTTAAGTCTGAAATTTCCAAGTTTGCACGCATCGAAACCTCACTTGTAGTTTGGTCGTCGAACCACTTTAAATGCAACAAATCTGTCCTGCCTGTAAGACCAATTTCATTAGCAATTTCTTCTTCAAGCAATGTTACCTTTGCTCCTTCATCAATAAAGGCAATTATATTAATACTCCCTTTTGGCCATGTAAACTCACAGGTATAAATTTCAATGATGTTTTGTTTACATTTGTAATCGCATATACTTTATTCCCATCATTCGTTATTTGGCTTTCTTTACTTATTGTAGCAACAGCTGACTCGACAGGACCAATGCTGCCGGTATTATTATTTTGAGTGGTTTCATTATGCAACAGTTTGTTGTGGTACTTTTGGCATAACGATATGCCGCACGCGCGACGTCGAGGGCAATTGTGAACATTGTGGCCCGGGGAAAGGCAACAAAAACAAAGACGGTTGGCTTTAACGATTTCCCATCGTTCATCATATTTAGACTCTTTAAACTTTAAACATTGGTACAATCGGTGATTGTCCTTACAAAATAAACATTTGAACTTTTCTTCCGATACGGCTAGGACTGCTTTTACAAATTTACTTGGGTTAGAATTTCGTGGTGGCTTATCGGGGTTGACATGTGGTGAGTTAAGCTTTGCTGCCATAACAACGTATGTTAACATCTGTTGCAACCACGAACTGAATTCGCAAATTATTGGATATGGCGTATTAATCGAGAGTTTGTGACGTGCCCATTCTTCGCGTTTATAATATGGTAGTTTACTTACTAATTCTTCAAGCAATGTGGGGTTCGACAGGTGAGGTACGGCACCGGCATTCTGAAGAAAAGCTACCAGTAACCATTGAGCTAAAGCTGGCAATTTCATGGATTTTTCCTCTTGTGATTGATGGAAATGATCTTGCTTTAGCTAGCTGACTGCGAATAAGTAGTCGTCCAAAGTGAAATTGCAACGACGAAATCAACGCATTGACGCTTGACGGATGAATCAACAGAGATTCAACTTTCGATCGGGCATCTCCCTTGAGAGCTTTCTGCAAACGGAGTAAATTCTCTACATTGGTGTAGGCGTACATATTCGTTGTTTCTCGAAAGGCGACTATAAACATTGGCCACTCTTCGGGTGACCCTGAAAACTGCGGCAATTCTTGCAGTTTACGAGAAAAATTTGGGTTGTGCGACGGTATAAACATTGGGTGTGAATTATTATTTAATATATGAGACGAAGGAGCGGTGTGCACCGACGCGGCGGCTGTAGTATTGACATTGAAAAAATTGGCATTTGACATATAATTACCTGTTGTGAGGTTGGGATTATGCGTATTAGGTTGTATGATGACCATCTGATATGGTATTAGCGAAACTTGTAAAAGCGTTTGAACGGGCGAAGTATGCATCGACGTTAGACGTGTGTGTGGCAAGAGCGGAGGCGCTAGTAAAACTTGTATTTGGTATAGCGTAGGCAGGATAATTGGCAGCTGTTGATGAAGTCATATACATTGGCGTAGAAGTTTGTGTGGCAAGAGCGGTGGCGCTAGTAAAGCTTTTATGCGGCATAGCGTGGGCGGGATAATCGGCGGTTGTTGTTGACGTGGTGATATACATCGACATAGCAGGTGCAGTAGCACCAATATTACCAGAATCTGGACTTGAAACATTTGTCTTTACTTCCACAGCGGCAGTTGTCGATGAGAGTGTCTTCTTGAGAAATAGTCTTTCTTTTTCGGAGGCTTCTAAATTTTCCTGGAGTCTACGAATTTGTTCCTGCAAATCAGCAACTGCGTCGTTTTGCAAGACCACAGTTTTATCTCCATCGTTGTCGCTGGATGAATCTTGGTCGGAAGTCGGCATATTTAGTGAGTTTTGAGCAGTATCTGGGTTTTTCTTCCTCAAATTATAGCGCTGCATGCGTTTATTTAAAGATGGCGATTATTCGGCAGTCTTATGCGGGAATAAATATTAAAAAGAATGTTGCGGCGGCAATATTCTGAAAGTAAAGCACACGAATATATTAATAATGCAATTCGATTTATTTATTAAACGAACGAATACAATATTTGGTTGGTTTTAATATCTGAAAGAATATTAATTATAAGGAAAAAAAATTGAAAATTATAATTCATTTCTTCCTTACTTATTCGTGCTTTCTCTTCGGCTCTTCGTAAAAAGTGAAGCCGTTGGAAGCCATTACAAATTTAAATTCAATATACATATACAGGGTAGAAATAAAAGTAGTTAAATACATTTAAATTATTAGGGTTGCAAAGCCTTAAGCCATGTTTATATGTCAATAACAATATGCATATATGCACATTTTAATTATGGCTTTCTCTGGCAGGTTTTATGTACATTAAAATTTATGCAACAGGATGTTATCAAAGGCCTGTTGGCGAGCAGTGGGGCATATCGATGAGCCAGACTTCGATAAGCCGCTGCATACATAGGGTGACTAATGCTATTAATAGCAGAATTCTTTACGAAAGAAATAAAGTTCCCTATGACGCAGACGGAACGTGAACTTGCTAAGAAGGTTTTTTCATCGGCGCCAGCACCCTTTGTGGGAGGTACTATAGGTGTTATTGACTGTTCACATATTGCCATTTTAGCACCTAACATTCACGAGGAGGTCACATAGGCCTCATAGGTGCGCCGTGTAATGGAGAGATCGTATGAGAATGGAACTCGTAATATGTTTTTGATTGGTATGTCTTTTTTTAATTCATTGTAAAAAAACACTCTTAAAAAGTAATTGCAGGAGATTCTGGATACCCATTGGAACCATGGCTGATGACACCATTACCAAATCACCCAGATGGCACGGCAAAATATAGGTACAACGAGGCACTTCATTCAACAGGAGCTGGTCGCAAGTCAAAATGTGATGACACAGACCATGCTGGGGTTGGTGGAAGGGCTTGGAGACCATTCCAATGCCGTCTACCTTTTGGCCGGCACACTTGCGGATAGGATGCAGTGATTTATTTATAGTTTAGTATCAAGTAACACTTTAGCTTTAAGTAACTTTTAGTTAGTTTTTTTTTACTGAAGTGCCTTATTTTGTTTTTATTGATTTATTTATAGTTTAGCATTAAGTAACACTTTAGCTTTAAGTAACTTTTAGTTCCTTTTTTTTACTGAAGTACCTTATTTTGTTTTTAGTGTTAAGTGCCTTGTTTTTGTTTTAGTTTTGGTTTCTTTTTTTATTTCAATTCCCTACCTGAAATTTTATCTGTTTTGTTTTATACTTTTTAATATAAATATTTTTGTTGTCTGTTAGATTAAATGCTAAGTTTTAATAAATTATTATTAATTAAAAAAGAAATAAAGTACCTGAATTGTTTTAAGTTTTATAATAATATTTATTTTTGGTAGTTTAACTTTTAAGAAAATTTACTGATTAAAAACTGAATTAAATATTATCCTGGTTCGGTACGAGCTATAGACCTATTAATAATTTTTTCTGCAGCGAAAAACTATTGTTGTTTTTGGGTTTCTTAATAATTTTTATTAATTATTAAAAGTTTTTTTGTTGAATTGAACAGGAAAAATTTAGAGACAACCGCTATAGCTTTTCTTATAGATCCATTTCGGAAGTTGCTAACTTCACTCATCAGAGAAATTTTGGCACGAATTGCTTACTATTAAGCTAACAATACGCTGGGTCTATAGCTCGTACCGAACCAGGATACTTCAAATGTAAAGACCAAAAACACAAGCTTGTTGTTTGTGTAAAATCTCAATAACAAAAAACCAAATTTCTCTGATGAGTGAAGTTAGCAACTTCCGAAATGGATCTATAAGAAAAGCTATAGCGGTTGTCTCTAAATTTTTCCTGTTCAATTCAACAAAAAAACTTTTAATAATTAATAAAAATTATTAAGAAACCCAAAAACAACAATAGTTTTTCGCTGCAGAAAAAATTATTAATAGGTCTATAGCTCGTACCGAACCAGGATACTTCAAATGTAAAGACCAAAAACACAAGCTTGTTGTTTGTGTAAAATCTCAATAATTAAATATTATATTAAAAAATTGTCTTTTCATTGAAGTAGTACATATGTCTATTAACGTCAAGTGATTGCTGTTGGAGCAGTGCTCGTATTTTAATGCAATTTCGTACATGTGCTGTATGGAAGGAAATATTTTACATTTTCAATTTGGACTATATTTCATGGCGCATAGCATATGTACACATCAGTGTATACATACATATATGCACATATATACATAGTTTTTATACATGTGTGTATGTTTGTATGAAAATATAAATATAACTAAATTAATAAAAACTTAACTAATTATCCTATATTGTTATGTGTTACTTCATCATCGACTGGTACAAATTTGATTAATTCTTCAGCGGTGAAAAGTTTGCAAGGTTGGAGCAATGAGCTTTAGGTTTTCAGGATCTCTCTCTATTATTCTCTTGTTTGTACTGATGCCATTTATTAATACAGTCCAGCGGTAGCAGCCACGAACATTCTAACAAGACCTCCCCTTACTATTTGTCAGGGCATTGTGCGTAAAACATTTTTCGGGCCCATCAATTGTATTGCTGAAATTATGGTGCTCTATTTGTATGCGCAATGAGCTTTGAGTATCGTAGCGTTTTGAAAGCGTTAGCAATGAAGATAAAGATTCATCTTTGCTGTGAATAAAATGAAAAATAATTCAGATATTCATAACTGCACACTAAATAACTTACCTAAAATGTTTGCCACAAATTTCGAAAACAATAGAAATTATGAGTATATAATGTTTAGCCTTTGCCCCATATGACCCTCTTTCAATACAGTAACCCAAGCAACGATTTGACACACAGCGGCCCGGTCAGGACAGTTGGCCATTTAAATTAGTTGTGCGTGAGGCAAAAAAGTTTAGGCGCTTTCTTCACTGTTAAACCTGCTTTGTCGTCGCCATCACTATCATAGCTTTCATCACTACTGCTATCGCTGCCAATGCCACTAGTACCACGTAAAGCTTTATAGCTTATAATCAGTCTACCATCTTCTGCAGCTTTGAAGCCACGATTTGGACATTTATTTTTCGCTTTTACGCTGCCTGCAGCAGTTACAGATTCATTTGGACGATTTGCTATTACGAATCGATTAATATGAAACTATATTTTATAGTTTCAATACTGACTTAAGACATTTCCAATGGATTTTATATCAGCCAAATCAACAATATCCTCCGGATCTTCGCGTATGAATGTGCTGCCTTGTGTTTTGGTTTCTTTTTATCAGCCTTATCATTCACGTCATCATCTGTATCCATATCGTCGGGCAAATCAGAATTAGAATTTGCTAAGATATCATCAATGCTGCAAGTGAAGATTTAGTATTTGAATATGTATAACTCAAAGTAAAAACATTAGACCATAGGTGGGCAAATGAAATTTAAGCATGTATTGGTAACCGCGAGCGTAAAGTGGCTACCACCAGCTTTAAAAGCAATAAAGCGATATTTGCAAACAAGCAAATCCGATGCGCTTGCAGTCGATACAGAGGCTGCAACTACATATTTACAATTGCTAGAAGAGCAATGGGAACGCTTCGGTGCAGCACAAGAAGAGGTGGATGTGTCTTGTGGTAACGAGAACGTCGCAGTGGAAGAGGAGTCACGCATTCAAGGTGAGGAGTGGTATACTGTCGCTAAGTCAAATTTTAAGCGCATTTTTGCGCCACAAAAGCAACCAACTCCTGAAGCTCCACCGACCGCACCAGTACGGATGCCGCTACCGAAGCTGCAATTACCATCCTTTAGTGGCGATCCAACTGAATGGATCACTTTTCATGACGCATTTTGCTCACAAGTGAATTCCAATGCAAGTCTGTCGGACGGACAGAAGTTGCAATATTTCCGCAATTGTTTAAAAGGTGAAGCATTGGAATTAGTTAGTAGCTTTGCTGTAAGCGACAGCAACTACAGTGAAGCATGGGATATGCTGACAGCACGTTATAAAGTCATGCGTATCATAGTGGATAGCCATATTAAATCATTATCATATATTGAAAAAGCATCGAAAGACTCCGCTAAAGCAATTAAGCATGTGCTTAATTTAACGTTGCAACACGTTCGTGCGCTACGGGCCCTCAAACGTCCGGTTGAGTTCTGGGACGACTGGCTCGTCCACTTAACTGTTTCAAAATTAGCCTACGAAACCCGAAAACAATTGGAATTATCGCTTGTGATCGACGATGTGCCATCATTCACATCGCTTCGTGATTTTTCGGAAACTCGAGCGCGCTCTTTAGAGATGGTTCCTGCAGCCGTAAACGCACGTACAAACGCAAAGAACGTTCTTCATACAACGTGCAGAACCAAAAAATCATCCATCACCAAACACCGCTAAAATCGTAGCATGTACGTCCTGTAAGGGTGAGCACAGAATCTACACATGCGATAAATTCAACCAGGTCGACGTAAGGGCAAAGCTATCAACCATCAAGTCGCAAGGGGCATGTCTCTTAGTAAAGGACATGCTTTCGCAAACTGCCGCAGCTCATCATCGTGCCGCATATGCCAACGCCGGCACCACACGCTTCTTCATGCTGGCCTCAATACAAATGAGGCAACTCCCGCTATTCAAAATGCCGTCCAAGGCACCAATGTAACTTCGCACTACGCAGATGCTGAACGAGTGGTATTACTGGCTACTGCTGAAATTTTACTGCAAGACAACGCTGGCCGCTGGCAGCCAGCCAGGGCACTCTTCGACAACGGCTCACATGCTTCGTTTATCACGGAGCCCTGCGTTCAACGTCTTCGTTTGCCAAGAAGTACATCATCAGCTCGTGTCACGGGTATTGGATCCGCACAAGGAGGTCGCACAAAAGGTGAAGTGAAATTAGCCATAGCTCCAAGAACACTAACTGCTACATTTTGGGTGAGTACACTCATTTTATCTAAAATCACTAACGACCTACCAACAAACGCATTGTCCGAATCACATTGGCCACATGTCAGTGGCTTACCCCTTGCTGACCCCAACTATTTCAAACCTGGTCCGATAGATTCTTGATTGGCATGGACGAAATGGACAAGTTTTTACTTGACGGCCTAAAAAGGGGTCAAAATGGTACTCCGATGGCACAGAATACGGCGTTCGGTTGGGTGCTGTTTGGCAACACGACTCCTTCACAAGTAAAACCTCGTTTAATCTCAACGCATTATTGTAACACGCAACTAGCTGACATTCTCACTAAGTTTTGGGAGCTGGAAGAGCTAGCAGCCGGAAAGTTCTATACGCCTGAAGAGTTATACTGTGAGAAGCTATACGACGATACAACTCAACGCGCAATAGACGGTCGATTTATTGTACGTCTACCGCTCAAACCCGAGGTTGTGATTGGTGAGTCGCGTAACGCAGCCGTTCGGGCATTGCTGCGTATGGAAAAGAGGTTCGCCGTTAACAAAAGTCTTTACGAAGAATACAGCAAATTTATGAAAGAGCTGCTCGACTTAGGTCATATGGAGCTGGCCAACTCAACTACGCAAACCGCATACTATATGCCACATCACGCAGTGGTAAAGGAAACAAGTTCCACGACCAAGCTTAGGGTCGTCCTTAACGCGTCAATGAAGACGTCGTCAGGCCAATCGTTGAACGACGCGCTAATGGTTGGTCCGCAGCTCCAACAAGATCTTTTCTCGCTTTTGGTTCGCTTTCGCACCCATCGCTATGGTATAATCGCTGACATCGAGAAAATGTATCGACAGGTTTACGCCGATAAACGGGACGTCGACTATCAACGCATTGTGTGGCGTGAGCATTCATCGCAGCCTTTACGCGCCTATCGACTATTACGGATCACTTATGGGGTAGCCTCCGCTTCTCATCTCGCGGTCAAATAGTTACATCGCGCGGCACAACAAGCTGGCGCGTTATATCAAAAGGCTGCAAAGATCATTACCGCAGACTTTTACATGGATGATTTGCTATCGGGGTCCGACTCTCTTCAAGAGTTGACAGCGCTCCAACGTAATATTTCGCATGTTTTATCTCAGTGTGGTTTCGAGCTCCGGAAGTGGGCAACCAATTGCGAGCACCTGAGACAACAGATACCGCAGGCGTCTACACTGGTGTCTCATCTTTTGGCTGAGGGGAGTGATATCCGAACTTTAGGATGTATTTGGCATACGGATACCGACTCTCTTTCGATAGCCTTCAACATAGAGCCACTTCAGTGCGAATTAACGAAACGCGCTTTCCTCTCCGATACTAGCAAGATCTTCGACCCTCTCGGCCTCATCTCTCCATGCACCATTCGCTCAAAAAGAGCTGTCCACGCTTTAATCGCTCAATTTAAACCACTGGCTTGGTATTAACCTATTCACTGACGCAGAGTTCCACGTTTTCACTGATGCATCAGAAGCTGCCTATGCAGCTGCTATTTACTGCCGCACTCAATCATCGGAAGATGAGGTAAACGTCGTGCTCATCGCTGCGAAAACTAAAGTAGCACCGCTAAAAACTACTTCGCTACCACGTCTAGAGCTCTGCGCAGCTCATCTAGGCGCCAAGCTGGTCCGCCTAATATAGCAGAGTTTTGGACACAAACTCCAAAGACTGTATGCGTGGTTAGACTCAACGATAACGTTGGCATGGCTGCAATCAAACCCAAGTCGTTGGGCAACATTCGTCGCAAACCGTGTAGCCGATATACAAGAAGTCTTGCCGTCATCGAATTGGAGAGACGTCGCCTCCGAGCACAACCCTGCAGATTGTGCCTCTCGAGGTCTCACACCTGCACAGCTCCTCGATCACCGCTTATGGTGGCAGGGGCCCCACTGGTTATCTGAAACCAATCGCCTTTGGTCGCAACACATAACGCAACATACTACGAAGCTGGAGTTGAAATCACTCAAAATTAGCTCTCATGTAACGCAAACGCACGAATATTGGGATTTGCTAACAAAATTTCACTCATACAAAATGCTCAAACGAGTGACCGCATATATACTTCGCTTCATAAACAACACTCGCACATCTGTTCAGAAGTCGAACGCACAAGAACGACTATCGGGACCATTAACATGCTCTGAAATCCGCAAGGCTGAACTATCTTTGGTAAAGTATTCCCAAGCTAACACAAGAAATTTCTAATTGCAGGTCAGGGAAGCCAATACCAATACGCAGTAGTCTCGTTCATCATCAGCCATTTTTAGACGACGAAGGCATTCTACGGGTAGGAGGTCGAATTAAGAACGCATCGTGCTCGAACGATATAAAACATCCCATGATCTTGCCTAAAAATTCACCACTAGCCAAAGCTATCGCCGCTGAAATCCGCATCGCTATGTTGCACGCTGGTCCGCAAATGATGCAAACCGCAATACAACGTCAATTTTGGATCCCTGGTATTCGAAATTTAGTTCGGGGCATATACAGACACTGCATACAATGCAAACGCTT
Source organism: Sphenella marginata (assembly GCA_951509765.1). NCBI lineage: Eukaryota > Metazoa > Arthropoda > Insecta > Diptera > Tephritidae > Sphenella > Sphenella marginata. Next base: position 72,112,194 of record OX608080.1, on the reverse strand, counting down.
GAACCGCAAACCGCTACGGCAACAAATGTCCGATCTACCACCTAGTCACGTTACGAGTACGCGATGTTTTCTTGAAAGTGCGGTCGATTTTGCTGGCCCATATAACATAAAATTTACACATGGTAGAGGCGCGAAATCTACGAAAGCGTACATATGCTCGTTTATATGCATGAGCACAGGCGCCATGTATTTAGAATTGGCGGGAGATCTCACATCTGTGAGTTTCATCGCTGCGTTCAAACGTTTCACCAACCGAAGAGGGTATTGCCAACATATGTTTTCCGATAACGGCACGAATTTTGTCGGTGTTGAAATTGAACTCCGTGCCGATTTCGAACGGTGCATCAGCGACGACAAGATGGCATCCTACTTCGCCGATACGCAAATCACTTGGCATTTCAACCCTCCAAGCGCTCCACACATGGGTGGTTATTGGGAGGCCGGAATTAAGCGCATAAAATATCATTTAAAGCGTACATTGGACTCGTCACTACTGTCGTACGAGGAATTTTCAACGGTCTTAACAGAGGTGGAAGCCTGCGTCAATTCTCGACCCCTCTGCTGGATACCTTCTGACATTCAAGATTTCGAGGTGCTAACGCCGGGGCATTTTATGGTCGGCGAACCAATAAAGGGGCTACCGGAACCTGACTTAGAAAATTTCAAAGGCAACCTTTATCAGCGGTGGCAAGCAATCACAGCAATAAGGCAACATTTTTGGAGGCGATGGCGAGACGAATATCTCGCGAATCTTCAGCGGCGGTCAAAGTGGTTTCGTCCAACGCAAAACCTAGAACGAGATGACGTCGTAGTTATCCACGACAACAACGTGCCTCCTACTAAATGGAAACTTGGTCGAGTTCTCGACAGCTATCCCGGCTCAGATGATCGCGTACGAATTGTCAATCTACGGACATCCGAGGGGGAACTGCTGAGGCCTATTGCGAAACTATCGTTGTTACCAACAAAAACTGATATATTTTCAATTTAAATGTTGTTAATGTTAAATTACTTTCGCTTTTTTTATAAATTTGAACGTTCGTTCAAGGCTGCCTGCATGTTTGCGCCTAATTGGCATCTCTATATCGATCAATCATATCAAATGTCGAGTAGTGGCCTTGGCAGCATTGACTGTCAGCTGTCAATGTTCACTTCCTTTTTTTTTAAAATTAAAACCATCAAAACGAATGCAAGTGTTTTCTTCTAAATCGGATCTAATCCTCGCGTAAGTAAAACTTACAACCCGCAACCCGCTATTTAACGCCCAAACAAAGAAAAAAATGATTATATATGAATTACAAAATGTTTTGCAGACTATCCCATTAGCAAAAGGTGGAATTTTAAATTCACATATACTCCATACAGAAGAAACAAAAGAAATAATTCAAAATGAAAAGCAACCACTAACTTTGACTGATTTGTTACATGTTTCAACGTTTAAAATCTTACAAAAATCAGATTTAATTATATTATACATAAAATATCCTATTGTCAAAAATACCTGCAAGTTATTTGAAACTAGACCAATTGCACAAATTAATGGTAAATTAATTATTGAAACTCAAGTTGCACTATGTGGCAATACATTTATATCTGTTGAACAATGTAAAATTGAAATAAACAATATTTTTTGTAAAAAAGATTTTAAAGAAACCTGCTTAACATGTTTGTTAAACAAAAAACCAGCAAATTGTATAAAAATTAAAGAAATAAATAAACAAATAGACATAATAAAAGATGGAGCTATTTTAATCTCAGGAAAGCACGAAAATAATGAAACTAACGTAAATGGCACATATTTAGTAACTTCTGATACATATGTAAACATCGACAATAAAACATTCGAAAATCCAACTGGGAAAATTGTAAAATTTCTTAAACAAAACGATTTAATAAATTATGAAATACTGGAGTTCATTGATTCAGATGAAGAAACTTTAAAATTTAAAAATATACATTTGTTACAAAAAATTTATTATAGTTTCACTCAAAATCCAGTTTCAATGTCATTATTAACCCTAATGCCATTTTTAATTGGTTCATTCGTTGTATATAAGAAAATATTGCAATTAAGTTTAAAGCGACAGGAAAGATGGCATAAGATTCAAGCGGATTTGTATGTTGAAATTCCAGATAATTAAATACCCTACTTAAAAAAAAAATCGATGAATCCGGGACACATCCACACTTCAACCTTATGATAATTGTAAACAAAATTTGGATTCTTCACACTGCGAGTTATAGAACAACAAACCGTCTCTTAATTAAATCGAAACGCAGCCTTAGAATAACAAAACTGTATTTTGTTTATAATCTGCTTTTCCGTTATTGATGGAAGTTTCCATTAATAAGGAAACGATATCTTCATTCCAAGGCCAAGCCATTTCAACATACATCTTTGCAATTTCAGAGCTGAACTTATGTAGTTCTTAAGTAAATAACGTAAACACTATAAGTAAGACCAAATTGAAAATAAAGAATAAGTTTTTGATCAACAGCACAATCGTTGTGACATTGACTCCTTCACTTACCGCGAAGTAATAAATCGGCTATCTTTTTAAAGTCGGGTTCAGAGGTGACGTATCGGTAACCTTATAAAACAGCTGATTCGACCAACTTTATGAGAAACAATGTAATCGATTATTGGTGCTACTATCTGTAACGTAACCTTACCGACCAAATGCATGTTGGTTTTTCTCTTACGTTAAGGATACGACTACAGCGATACGACTACTGCACCAATGAACCGGCCTTAAAAAGCCTTTGTCTTTAGACAAAAGCTTAACTTGTACATATACACAAAACTTTTCATTCATGCACAATTAGTACTGAAAACTAGTAAGGAAATCTAATTTCGGGTGTAAGCGAACATTAAATACCTAATAGTGGTCTGTTTTGATATCCCAATTTACTCAGGTTTATTTTAATACCGCAAAAGTTGTTATTAAAGGCAACTGATTGTTTTCGATTAAAAACACTTCTGTTTTGAGTGGTAAATTAAATTATCACTAAATAACAAAATATAAATAGCTTTCCCCATGTCCATGAAAGGTATGAAAATAAAAACAAAATTAATAAAAACAAGTAAGGAAGTCTAAGTTCGGGTGAACCGAATATTAAATACCCAGCGTTAGTTTTCAGAACGAGATACAAATACCATGACTTGGCAATGATATAGGCCCTACAATCTTATTTGAAATTTTCTATATCAGAAAAGGGGGAGTGGTTATCATCTGATTTCGCCCATTTTAAACACCAACCTGCCTTGGCCAGAAAGTAACCAACTTTCATGCGAATATCCAAAGTTTTACTCAACTTATGTTAATTTATATGATTTTCGAAATGGAAAAAGGGGGCGTGGTTATCGTCCGATTTCGCCCATTTTCAATAACCTACCTTGGCCAGAAAGTAACCTGTATGCAAAATTGCATGCAAATATCTAAATTTTTACTCAAGTTATCGTGTAAACGGACGGACGGACATGCCTTAATCAATTCCTCTTTTCAACCTCAGAGCTTTCATACCTGGAACTCTATATCTAACTCGATTATTTTTCCCCGTTACGTAGTACCGTTATGTGGACAAAATTATAATACCCTTGTACTAGTACTATTATTATGTTAACTACTTGCTCGTAAATCTTGCTTGTTTGTTATTCTCTTCTTCTTTAAAGGGCCATCTGTCCTCCTGAGCGATTTTGACCGTCCAACATAGCTCGCCAGTCATTTCTTCGTTGCGCCAACTGCCGCCAATTGGAGACACCGCGAGATCGCATTTATTTGCAAGAGCAATTCTTCGTTGGATTTCTAGGCTGACATTATTGTTGGAGTTAATGCTGGATCCAAGTTAAACGAAGTCCTTCACTATTTCGAACTTTTTGCTGCCAGAAGTGTTCACCACCAAACCCATTTTTCCGCTTCTTTTTCTAGTTTGGAGTAGGCAGAGGTTACGGCGCGGTTGTTAAGGCCGATAATGTCAATGTCGTCAGCATATGCTAACAGTTGCACGCTTTTATAGAATATTGTTCCAGCGCGGTTAAGTTCTGCAGCTTGTATTATTTTCTCCAGCATCAAATTAAAGAAATCGCACGATAGGGGGTCACCTTGTCTGAAACCTCGCTTAGTTTCAAACGGCTCGGAGAGGTCCTTCCCAATTCTGACTGAGCTGATGGTGTTGCTCAATGTCATTTTGCATAGCCGTATACGTTTTGCGGAATAATCCACCATAAAAGGGTGGGGCCAAGCCCATTTTCGAAAATTATGTGCTTTCCACTTTCTTTGCTCACGAACACTTTAGAGGTGAAATAGAAATTATATACAGCTAGTCTAAGCAAAGTTATTGCATATTCAATATATCTATGATCCTTTTCAAAATCTTACGTATAAAATTGGGCGTGGACCTTACCCGATTTCGGACATTTCCTTTCGGGACATCGCCAGTATCTATATATTAATAGGCTAACATTTTTTCCATACAATCAATTGCCAGAGTGTATCTCATAAAAAAATGCATAACTCCAATTACACTGTGACACAAAATGAGGGTTCATCTCTCCGTAATTGATGAAACTAATTGGAAGTGAAACTTGATCACTCCCATATCAAAACCTCATACTGGGTTTTTGGCCTATAGGTCTGGTTTTTTTTTTATTCGTATTTGAAGTTGGCAACCCTGTGTATGGGAAAAATTGACTAAAACTTGATCAAATAAAGCAATTTTAGGTGGGTTTTTTTGTATACAACTATTTTTGGGTCGAGGAACTCATTTTTGACATTAGTTTTTACCTAAATCGCACGGTAGGTGGCGCTGTCATACAATTTTTCAAATTCTTGATAGTTTTTCATCCAAAAATAGTATTAATATAGTTTTTAAAAAGGAAACGTACAAATCTGTGAAGTATCTACTAGAAGCAGTAAACTATGAAAGCCATAAATGGCGTATATGTTGCGATTTGAAAATGGTAGCTCTTCTTTGTGGACTACAAGGTGGATATACGAAGAATACGTGTTTTATATTTATGTTTGTGGAATACATGTTATAAAGGGAACCAATACCAAAAACATGATTGGGAGATCAGATAAGATTTAGTTGTTGGATCAGATAATGTAATACACATGCCCCTTGTTCCAATTTAAAAAGTCTTGCTACCTCCACTACATATCAAATTAGGTATTTTTAAAAATTTTGTTAAAGCACTTCCTGCAGATGGACCAGCTTTTATTACATTAAGGTCAATATTTCCACGACTTAGTGCAAGCAAAGTAAAAGAAGGTATTACATATTTACATATACAAAATATTTTTTAAGATTTATGTAATTACTATATCATTTTGCAGGTATGTATGTATGTATGTTTAATGGTCCAGACATTAGAAGATTGATAAAAAGTAATGAGTTTGATAACTCTTTAAATGAAAATGAGCTAAATGCCTGGAATGCTATAGATACAAGACGTAATAGCTAATGTTCTCGGTAAACGTCGTGACAAGAATATCAGAGAAAAAGTAGATCATCTCATGAATATGTTTGAGAAGCTCGGTGTACATATGTATGAGTTTAAAGGCACATTTTCTCCATCATCATATGGATTGGTTTGAGCACCAACTCTCAACGGAATCGCATGAACAAGGCGAACGTTTTCACCAAGTTGCATTGACAATGGATACACGGTATAGGGGGAAGAAACTGCAACCAATGTTAGCAGATCTGTGCTGGTGGCTATCGAGAAATGAAGAAGGCAATGCCTATGAGGAAGAGGAGGAAGTAAACTTACCGCCTTTAAAAATGTTCAAGTTTTAGTTTTTTATTACCGTTATTCTTGTATGCTTTTTCATGGCATACGTTTTTCAAATTGTCAGAAAATAATTCAAATTTTAACAAAAAGATTACTTTGCTTTTTTTCCTATAAAAATACGTTTACTTAATTTTTTATTGCAACACTTGTCACACCTGTAAATATATATGAATAAAGGGAAATTATTGTAAAGTGAATTATCTGCGAATGAAAAAAGTTTGGATTTAATTTAGCATCTTCCTCACATTAATATATTATTTTGCTTATCAGTATACTAGCTTAGTATTTGTAAGGTATGACTTATAAATTGACGTGACCCTTTTAGTACCAACTACATTAGTCGTAAAAGTTAACTGTTTGAATAGACAAAACTTTATTTGCGTTTTCCCAAAAAATTAGAATTTTGAGTTAACCCTGTTTACAATGGATCGAGCGATATATGATCATTTCGACAATAAAACCGATAAAATGCAAGTATTTTTACTTAAAAAAACCAAAAACCTTACTTTTCCATGAAAAATTTGAAAAATTGTATGACAGCGCCACCTACAGTGCAATTTAGGTAAAACCTAATGTTAAAAATGAGTTCCTCGACCTTAAAATAGTTATATACAAAAAAACCACCTAAAATTGCTTTATTTGATCAAGTTTTAGTAAATTTTTCCCATACACAGGGTTGAAACTTCAAATACGAATAAAAAAAAAACTAGACCTATAGGCCAAAAACCCAGTATGAGGTTTTGATATGGGAGTGATAAAGTTTAATTTCCAATTGGTTTCATCAATTACGTAGAATCTTGTTGCACAGTGTTATTATATATTTTGATATGTTTTCATGGGCCAGGAGCTTTGCATAGGCATATTATATTTAACAAAAAATGCTTCATTAATTTGTAATAATTCATCAAAGTTTTCACCAAAACCCAAAGCTGTTAACTACAGTATCTGAATTTTTTGTTGTACATACAGCAGTGGCGCAGGTGGTGAGCGTGCCGGCTATGATGCGTGCGATCGTAGGTTCAAGGACGTGTTCAAGGCAGGTTAAGTTTTTTTTTTTTTTTACTAAATTGAATTTGCCTTAAAATATACGAAAACTTTTTATTATATTTTTTTTTTTAATTTATTATATTTGTAATCCAATATTTTTCTGTTTATTATGTTTATGACATCTATCTTGGAGTGAAAATCCCAAATTTTTAGAAAAACTATAAAAAATTATTCCAATTTATCAATATCTATCAATTTATATTTTTTAAGAAATATATCATATTTAAAATGGAAAAAGTAAAAACACAGTTTGTAGCTTCTTGAATTTTATATTTACAAAATAATTAGAAATCGCGTTAATTTTCCTAAAGACATCAACTATTTTCTTCCTAAAAATTTTTATTTGTAAAAGAGTCGACATATAACCCAATATTTCAATATTTTTCTGTTTATGACATCCATCTTCAAGTGAAAAAACCAATTTTTTTGAAAAAAAAAGCTAAAAAATTATTTCAATTTATGAATATATATTTTTTAAGAAATATATCATATATAATATACAAAAAGTAAAAACGCAGTTTGCAGTTCTTCAATTTTATATTCACGAAATAGTTTGAAATTGCGTTAATTTTCCTAAAGACATCAACTACTTTCTTCGTAAAAATTTTCATTTGTAAAAGAGTCGACATATAACCCAATATTTAAATATTTTTCTGTTTATGACATCCATCTTCAAGTGAAAAAACCAATTTTTTTGAAAAAAACGCTAAAAAATTATTTCAATTTATGAATATATATTTTTTAAGAAATATATCATATTTAATATACAAAAAGTAAAAACGCAGTTTGTAGTTCTTCAATTTTATATTCACGAAATAGTTTGAAATTGCGTTAATTTTTCTAAAGACATCAACTATTTTCTTCCTAAAAATTTTAATTTGTAAAAGAGTCGACATATAACCGGAATCCTTACATATTTAGGCTAAATTGGGCCAGTTAGGTTATGTGTTTTCAATATTTCCGAGTTGAATTTGACGAAAAAAAGTTGTAAGACTTCAAAAAATCTACAACTAAAAGAAAAATTGAGAAAACTGTCTGTATACCAAAAAAAAAACACAATTTGGAAACCGGCTAATGTTAAGAAGTTAACGGAATCTCAAAATGAACTTTCATTCCTTTCAACCCATATGGCCAATTTTGTTCGATATGGCATCATTCTATGTGACCATGTTGTAATTATAAAGATTATCAGCACACGAAAGAGAAACACATCAAGTAAGTATGAGTTACACCGGAAGAGAGAGAGAAAGTTTTATTAGGTATAAGAAAAGGAAGTTAATAACAAGGTTCACAATAGATTATTCTTGATGGTAATTCATTCACAATACCCTCACTGAATTATCATTATTATGTATAAACAAAATTTAAATTCATAAATCATTTTCATTACGTTAATTATTTAAGTCCTAATTTACTCGTGAAAGTTGATTGCTTTTCAGCTGTAACACCTTTTGTTAGTATGTCAGCTGGCATTTCATTTGATGCCAAATATTTTATTTCAATTTCATTGCTATCAAGCTTCTCACGAATAAATTTGGCTTTTATGTCTACGTGTTTTGTTCTAGAAGAATAAGAGTTATTTAAAACAATGTGTATAGCGCTCTTATTATCTGAATAAATTACTGTAGATTTTTCAAAGTTAGTATATAATTCATTTTCCAATCGTTTGAGCCATACGCTTTCCTGAATGGCAAACACCAGACTGAGAAACTCGGCTTCTGTGGTGGAGAGTGCTATAGTGCGCTGACGTTTTGTACCCCATGATACTGCTGCGCCTTGAAACGTAAAGGCATAGCCTGTTGTTGATCGCCTACTATCGACATCAGCAGCCCAGTCTGCATCGCAAAATCCCGTTATTTTATCCGCATCTCTTGTGTAAACAATGCCCTTACCAATCGTGCCCTTGAGATATCGCATGATTCGTTTCACGGCTACCCAATGTGCTTTGCCAGGATTTGCGTTAAAGCGACTTAACATGTTGACTGCAAAGCATATGTCAGGGCGAGTTACTTGTGCGGCAAACAGTAGGCTACCAACTGCTTGCATGTAGGGAACACTTGTCATTTCTTCACGCTCAACTTTGGTCTTTGGACACATATCAGATGTGAGTTTCTGGTTAACATCCACAGGGGTGGATATTGGATTGCATTGATCCATGCCAAATCGAAGTAAAATATTTTGAATGTACTGGGACTGATCTATCTTAATTGACCCAGTCGACTTATTGCGCGTTATGCGAACGCCAAGTATAGAAGAGGCTTCTCCCATATCTTTCATTTTGAATATGTCACTTAGTTGGTTCTTTAATTGTTCTATCTGACTAAGGGAACTAGCGAATATAAGCACATCATCGACGTAAATGGCCACATAGAGCAGTGTATTCTCAGTTTTTTTATAGTAAATACACTGGTCAACATTACTTCGCTGCAGATCAAATCCCAACAGTATCTCATTCAACTTTTCGTTCCACACTTTGCTCGATTGCTTGAGCCCGTAGAGCGATTTTACCAACTTGCACACTCTGCCGCTGTTGTCATCAAAGCCCTCTGGCTGTCTTACGTATATATCTTCTTTAATATTTCCATTCAAAAATGCTGATACCGCATCCATCTGGTGAATTATCAAATCATGTTTTGCAGCGAGTGCAAGTAGATACCTAATTGAGGTGTACCTAGCGACTGGAGCAAATGTCTCGTCGTAATCGATGCCCTTTATTTGTGAAAATCCTCTCACAACAAGCCTTGCTTTGTGTCGAACTGGCTTTCCGCTACTATCGCTTTTTAATTTAAAGACCCATTTAGTGTCGATTGCCTTTTTACCAAGAGGCAAGTCGGTTAGATACCACGTATTATTTGCTGTAATTGAGTCCATTTCTTCTTTTATGGCCGCCTTCCACTGATGGGAGTCTACTCTAGCTAGGGCTTCTTCTAATGTGTTAGGATTTGTCGAATTCTCAGTTTCATAAAAATTAAGGTTTGCATAATGTTTGTTCGCAATTCGCTTTGACCTGCGTAAATTTAACTCGTCTGCCTGTTCATTTTGAGAATCGATACTCTCGTAATCTGCAGAGCTTTCATCTGACAATTCATCTTGCCTTTCCCCCCTTGAATTATCAGATTCTTGAAACTCATGTTCTTCAACTTTAAACTCAATGTCATCATTTTTTTGTTTGAAAGGATCGTTGGTTTTTTCATTGTGTGCATTATTGTTTATGGGATCATCACATTCATCAACTAATGGGTAAAATAAATCACCCATATTCAAATTGTCATTGATATCTGCAGGTTCTTTAGTATTTTCGAAAAAAACTGTGTCCCGACTGATTATTATTTTTTTCTTTTTGCATCATATAAGCGATATGCCTTGCTTTCATTGCTATATCCAAGAAAAATACATTCCACCGATCTGTCACTTAGCTTCGTTCGTTTCTCTTTTGGCACATGCGAGAGAGCTTTACATCCAAAAACGCGAATATGATTTAAATTTGGTTTCTTACCTGACCATATTTCTTGTGGAGATTTGACGTTATTTCTGCATGGAAGCAAATTCATTAAATAGACAGCAGTCATGGCTGCTTCAGCCCAAAAATGTTGATTCAGATTAGATTCCAATAACATACACCGCACCCTGTCCATTATAGAACGGTTCATGCGTTCTGTGACGCCGTTCTGTTGAGGTGTATACGGGCATGTTTTCTGATGAAGAATACCATGCTTTTCTAGAAAACTTTTAAATTTGGCACTGGTAAATTCTGTGCCGTTGTCTGTTCGAAAGGTTTTAATCTTACGCTCGCACTGATTTTCTACAAGATTTTTGAATTTCACAAACTCTTGAAATGCTTCAGACTTATGTTTAATTGGCACAGCGAATGTTTTTCTTGAATAGTCGTCAATGAACACTAATAAAAATTTTGCACCGCCAACCGATTTCACGTTTATAGGGCCCATGATGTCAGCATGGATAAGATCGAGCAGATTTATTGCACGGGTGCCTACGTTTGCGAACGGGGCACGGGCTTGTTTGCCCTTTGTACAAACAATACATCCTGTCTCAATGCTGTCAAATTTCACACCGATTGTTGATTTTTTAATTGCGTCCATGCTTGCCTTGCAAAAGTGCCCTAATCGGCGATGCCATAGGCCAAAAGAATTACATACAGCCATAGCAGTTTCATTACCTTGATCTTCTTCAGTATTTAATTTATACAAATCATTTTTTACGCTTGCGGTTGCAACTAGATCGTTGTTTTGGTTGTATATTTCACATAGTTCATTTTCGAACACTACTTTGTTTCCATTTTTCGTCATTTGCCTTACCGACAGTAAATTGGCACATAAGTCCGGCACTTCTTCTACGTCTTTCACGGTCGCTTCTATTCCCGTCGTTAACATGATTTTCGCGTCGCCAATACTCTTAACAGATATTTTATTATTATTTGCCACAGTCACGCTTTTATTTTCAACATTTCGCTTATTAAACAATATTTTGCTTTCGTTTACCATATGTGCGCTCGCGCCCGAGTCTACAAACCAATCAGCTGATTTCTCTCCACTTGCCATAAACGATGCTAATAGGACTGCCTTTGTGTTCTTTTGCTTAGAAGGGTTGTATTTTTTGCGCCTATTAGGACAATATTTGTTATAATGTCCAAATTCTTTACAAGAGTAGCATTGTATTTTAGACCTATCAAATTTGTCTTTTTTACACTGAAATACACTGTCGCTATTCTTTTTATCAAATTTAGCATCCTGCAGAAGGAGATTTTTGACTGAATCTATGGTTAGTTTAGATTTTGTGTTTTCCACTGCTATGACCAGCGAGCGGAATTCACCAGGAAGACCTGCCAACATAAGTGATGCCACCAGTTCTTCATCTATATTTAGACCCGCATTTTGCACTTTCAGTGATGTCATGACCACGTTGTTAATGTAGTCTTGCATGTTATCACAATCTTCAAGTTTTAATTGAACTAATTGCTTTAGCAATTCAACTTTCCTAGTGAGTCCATTGTCTTCATAAGCTGCAACTATAGCACTCCAAGCTTCTTTCGCACTCCCAGCTTTGGCAATGTGCGCAAAGTTATTGGGTTCAACCATGAGGGTGATTTCTGCCATTGCGCGTTCATCTGACTCGATTTCTTTTTCCGTGCGATTCTCCGATAATCCTTTTTCAATTATCTTCCAGGTTCGAAGTTCTCTTCCAGGTGTCGAAGTTCTCACGCCCTCGCAGTTTCTCGAACGGGAAGGTAATTGAACTAGTGCTTGACATTTTATCGAGTTATGCCGAATCAATCTTTTACTGTACGTACGCTATTATTTGCTTATTCGCAAGTATTTATTGGTTTTGTACTAAAATAAAATTATTTTTCGCGACAAAGGCCCATAACCTGTTGTAATTATAAAGATTATCAGCACACGAAAGAGAAACACGTCAAGTAAGTATGAGTTACACCGGAAGAGAGAGAGAAAGTTTTATTAGGTATAAGAAAAGGAAGTTAATAACAAGGTTCACAATAGATTATTCTTGATGGTAATTCATTCACAATAGACCATTATATATATTATAAGTCTAACTATGTTGTTGGTATATGTCCATGAAATTTAATTTTGTTTATTGAAATATTGACGGAATATGAAAGGAGTGGTGGGTCTGATGGCGGACTTTCAAACATTACCAAGTACCGTTTTTGCCATCTCCTATTAGGTACTGGAGAAAAATGCGAACAGAGGATTTAATAAGTTAAACTAATTTAATGTGGTCGAATTTCGACCACGGGATATACTAGTTAATATAAATATGTGTGCTAAATTTTCCAGAACTGTGTTTAAAAAGTGGGCGTGTCCGTTCAACAATTTGGTTTATTTGTACAGCAAAGAGAAAGCTTCATATGTTGAACACTTTCTCCAAATATCGTTTCAATAAATTCATTTTTACCGGAGTTATGGCATGAAAAGTTTTGTGGAATAATTTACCATAAACTTTCTTTGCCCACGAACACTTTAGAGGTAAAATAGAAATGATATACAGCTAGTTAAAGCAAAGTTATTGTATATTCAATATATCTATGATACTTTTCAAAATCTTTAGTATAAAATTGGGCGTGGACCTTACCCGATTTTGCGCATTTTTTTTCGGAACATCACCGGTATTATTATAAATATGTGTGTGGAATTTGATTTGAATGCAAAACAAATTCATTTGAATGCAAAACAAATCACCACATATTGATACAATAGCACCAGATTGGTTGCAATCACTTGTCTAGGTAAAAAATAAAAACAACATTAAATAGAAAAGGGAATGTTAGTCAACAAAATGCAAGGCATTCCGATGGCGTCCTAATGGGGAGTGCGGGGCCAAAAATTTCGTTGATATGTGAAGTTTAGTAGCTTCCGAAATATATCTTCCCGAAAAGCTATGGTGTTGATTCTAATTTTTTCCACATTTATATTTGTTTTCAGTTGTTTTGCCGGCTTCAGAGCATACTGTTAACAAATATAAAACAATATATTATAAATTATTGCAATGGTGGGCAGAGCAGCTATAGAGCTGCTAGAGTAAAATCGCATGTACGTATACAAAAGAGGTGAGCAAAAAATGCGCTCAATTTCATTTCAAGAGTACAAGAAAAAGGTTTCTGCCTATACGTTACAATGTGGGCAACATTGCTCTATATAGATGAAAGTTTTAAATAGTTTACGATGCTATAGTTAAATATATTTTCTAGTAAAAACTACATTGACATAGTTAAGTATATTTTCTAGTAAAAATTACATTTACATAGTTAAGTATATTTTCTAGTAAAAATTCCATTTCACTCCACTTTTTACTAAGTGATATTAGTTGAAAAACTAAAAATATTAACGAATTTTTTTTTGATCAAAAAAAGTAAATTTTTGTTTAAAAATTCACAGTAAAGCAATATACAAAAATAAAAAGTTTAATATATTTTTATTTAAAAAATACCCAAAAATTAAACACAGAAAACTTCAGAGAACTAAACGGATTACCTGTTATTTTTGAACAAAGGAAGAGTATATTTTTATTTAAAAAACTCTACAAATATCAAAAAAGAGCTGAAAAACTAACAATTATTTGGGAATAAAGAGGGCATGTTCTTGTTTCAAAAAAGAAAACAAAACGGTATAAAAAAACCAAAACCTGAACAATTGTTCCTAAATAAATAAAGGGATGTACCACAAACAACTATAGAAAGAACTAAAAACATTATTTTTGAAGAAAGAGTAATGTTTTATTTAAAATAAACATCAAAAACAACAAAGTATAATATAAAACTACACCAAAAAGGATACTAGAATACAAATAATTACTCCTAAATATCGCGGTTGGCCCCACTGTCCTCTCAAAAGCACACTCATACCAGCACAGATTCATTTGTTTGTAGTGCAAGCATCGGCGCTTCATAGATCTTAAGATCAGGCAAACATGTTACACTCTTTACACAGACAGGTTGCGCTCTTTGCCTACCAAACGATTTAGTCGTCGCTGAACAAGTGGCAAAACAACATCGCGCATGGTTGTCGCATATTTGCGCAGAGAATGTGAAAAATATGTATGTACGTACGTATAATTGGCGGGAGTAGTAAAAACTATAGGGGTAGTATGTAAATAAAAAAAAAACTTAATAAAGCATTAAATAAAAATTGCAAAGGGATTCATCATCATAAAATATTTGCTTGCCATATTGCGCATATGTGCTTGCATGTTGCTGTCTAACAAGCGAATGACGCGAAAATCAATTGGTTTGAGCGATCAAAGCGCTCTCACTAATACGCATGCATTTACAAATCTACCGATGATTCTTGTAGTTGTACCCACCGCTGATTATAATCATACATATCGCACCCTAAATACAAAAGGGTCACAACTCAAAAAAATTTCAGGTGGTTTTTTCGACATTTATCCTTTCACAAACGCTTGATCAACTATAACAGCCATTTTTTTTCTTAATGATCTTAATCATCTTCAACTAAACGGCTACCGTCCTGCTAGGTTTTATAAAAATAGAGCTAAGCTAGCGCTATCTAGAAGCGTTCAAAGCAAAGTACCTCTAATTTTGAGTTGTGACCCTTTTGTATTTAGGGTGCGATATTATTTCTGTAAGGTCTTTTTGTGTTTGCTCCTACTTTTCTGCTCTCATTTCGAACCAATATTAATAAATAAGGTATCGTTTTGAAGCTGTGAGTTACCGCTACATGCGAAATCATATATTAATTGCAGGAGTGCTTTTGTTTAAGCGTATTTTATAAAAATTTATTTGTTTAAATAAACCATTGTGAATGCACAAAATAATCAATTTGTACTGCAACGCTATTTTGAATCAGAGACTTTATCTACTGGGTTATAGATGTCGCTGAGGGTAGTGATGAAATTCTTTGCGCAAGGCGCGCACGGGTTAGTAGATAATTAACAGTCAACGTATTTTATACCTTAAAAACTATTGGACATACATTTAGTTACACGTCCGCATCGTGTGACGTGGAGTTGTGTATTGTATGTTTGATAGTCAGTGTTTGTATAAGTGAAGGCAGTGATCTGTGTGTTTTGTAGTTTAAGGATTAAGCTTTAATCGTATACTAGGATCGCCCGTGGTCGAAATTCGACCAACTTAAGAATATGTATGTAAAATGAATGAGTTGTAAAACCTTTGAGCTTACAGGATTGCCTATATGTATGCGTGAGCGTGTGTGAAGCTAGATTTCTTAGGCTTCAAATGATGTTATACAGGATTTAGCACAATTTTTTTAGCACACAAATAAAAGCAGGTGGCAGCTACTGGTTTACTGCATATGAATGAGTGCAGAGGAGTGGGGCCATTCCCACGACAGCCGTTTCTACGTACCGGAATGACTCGGGGTTTCCCCGACCAAGGGCTGTTATTTCACTACCCCCCTGCCTAAACCGTCAGTTATCCTCCCCCCAATAATGTCATCCTCCGAGCAGCTCCTTGCAGCGGGACTGCTCAAGACTCTCCTGCTCCGGGCTGGTATTGAATCCAACCCCGGACCTAGAGAATGGATCTGCTGTGTATGCTGGAAGAAAATTTATGTGAAACGTTCACATTCTGTACAATGCTCTAATTGTAGCAGATGGTTGCATCTAACTAGTTGCTCCGGACTAAATCCCTCTACTCATAGACCCGCTAGTTTTTATAAAACTTTTGTGGCCCCTTGCTGTTCACGTCCTATGACGTCCAGTGGCCGT
This sequence comes from Sphenella marginata, assembly GCA_951509765.1. NCBI lineage: Eukaryota > Metazoa > Arthropoda > Insecta > Diptera > Tephritidae > Sphenella > Sphenella marginata. The sequence continues at coordinate 72,096,128 of OX608080.1, read as the reverse complement.
CGTCGATCAAGTATCGCTCCGCCACATATGTCTGACTCTGTCACATCAGTCTCCACGACCAGTACTAACAATGCACATCAGAAAGTAGACCTTCCGAGCGGCCGCTCACGCCCACAGGCGTCAACATCTCACACAGCAGCTCACAGCTACTCCCTACGTAGCACTTCCCAAGTGGATTTGAGCAATGCTGAGCGTCCGCTCTCTCCCACCCCCTCGGTCAGCCCCTCTTCTTCCAGCATTAGCACGAGTATAAGCCACAACCATCAGCTCCTGGTTCCTTATACTAAGTGCACTGTTTGTCGGTTAAGATTATATACGCCGTCGGCATCAGTCAAGTGCAATAACTGCCTTGGCCTGTGTCACCTGCTCATATGCTCTGGACTCGCGAACAGGAACCTATGGACTGATACGTACGTTGCGCCATGCTGTCGAGCTACGCAACCTTCAACGTCGTCCGACTCGCCTCTACCTTCTGGTAACGCGATTCCTTCGACTTCAAGAATGCGCCGTAGTGCGCGACCCAGCCTATTACCACCTAGGCATACGCACCAGTCCTTGACCCCCAGCATCAACTCTGCTCCCCCTACACATTTCGGTATCCTGCAATTTAATTGCAACGGCCTAACCGGCAAAATTGTTGAAGTGACAAATTTAATGAAGCGACTGAACATCAAGATCGCGGCGATTCAGGAGACAAAGTTAGGTGGAAGGTCGTCTCTTTTGACCTGTAACGGGTACAATGTACACCGTTGTGACCGTGCGAGAGGGCTTGGGGGTGGTCTGGCATTCATCACGCATCAATCTGTGCAGTATCGTCTATTTGAGCCTGACATCGACCCGAGGGACACCACCTTAGAACGTCAAGGTATGGTTGTCCGGTCAGGCGATGTCGACCTTGAAATCATAAACATTTACGTACCTCCTGTCACCTGTTATCCCAGGGATTACCACCCTGACATTCGTGCGTTACTCAGGGGCGAGAACCGCGTCATCCTTGGTGATTCAACGCACACCACGCCCTTTGGCACTCCAGCCTGCAGGCCGATGATAGGGGACAGGAGCTGGCTGACCAAATAGATGATTCGACGTTCTGCACGGTAAATGGGGATGCCCCCACTAGAGTGGCGGTAAACTGCTCTAGCTCGCCAGACATCACTATAGTCAGCGCTCGCCTAATAAACTGCGTTGATTGGCGACCGATGCTGACGCTTGCTTCATACCACCTACCTATAGTGCTCTCTATCGATCGCCCCACCGACTTTGTCACCGCTGAGAAACGCACTTACACTAACTTCAATAAAGCCGACTGGGAGGGTTTTCTCAACACCACAGAGAGCGCCTTCGCTACTCTTCCTACCCCGTCTGACGTACGAGAAGGGGAAAAGGCGTTTGGTTTGGCCCTAATTTCAGCCTCCCATCAACACATTCCGTCAGGTAGAATAAAGGAAGTGCGTCCATTCTTCCCCGCAGAGGCAGCGGCCCTGGCAAATGAACGTGACCATATTAGACGCCTTGACCCTACGGATCCTCAAATAAGGGATCTCAATGCGGGGATCAGACGCTTAGTAGACCAACACAAACGCGCTAAGTGGGAAGAGCACCTAAGGTCTTGCAACCTCTCGGCTGGAGTTGGCAAATTATGGTCGACGGTGAAATCTTTGTCCAACCCGACTAAACCTAACGACAAAATATCCATCGCGGTCGGTGATAAGGTTCAGTCGAAGCATCCTACGTTGAACAAAGATATTCGCCGAGCCACCAGGGAAGCGCACAAACACAAAAACAGCGATGCGCCCATTGCCATCTCCACAACAGAAGTTCATGAGGCTATTCGGAGATCCAAGAACACCAAATATATCGGCCCCGATGGCATTTCCATGCTGATGCTGAAACACCTCGGCGACGAAGGCATAAGATACCTTACACAAATTTTCAACCTTTCCCTTTCCACCTTTGTTATTCCTGAAAGATGGAAACAAGCAAAGGTGGTCCCACTACTAAAGCCTGGCAAGCCAGCTGCCGTAGGGGAGTCATATCGCCCGATATCTCTCCTCTCGCCAGTAGTGAAAGTGTTGAAATCCACCTTGTTGCCGTACTTCACCGCAAACCTGCGGCTCGCCGAACATCAGCATGGATTTCGCAAAAATCACAGCACCAACACCGCGCTGAACGCCATAACCACTCAGATAGGGGACGGACTAAACCAAAAGCGTCCAAACCACAGGACAGTGCTAGTTGCGCTTGACTTGGCCAAAGCTTTTGACACGGTCAACCATGCGCAACTAATGAAAGACCTTGAAGATTCGTCCCTTCCTCCCTGTCTTAAACGTTGGACTGCCAACTATTTGAGTGGTCGTCAATCGTCGGTTCAGTTCAGAGGCGCAAGATCAAAACCCAGAATAGTTAAACAAGGGGTGCCACAGGGTGGTGTCCTATCCCCGTTCCTGTTTAACTATTATTTATCGAAACTTCCCCCCCCACCAGAGGGTGTCTCGATCGTCTCTTACGCCGACGATTGTACGATTCTGGCAACAGGCCCCTCCGTAGAAGAACTCTGCTCTCGAATTAACTCATACCTCCCAGCCGTGTCCGAATTCTTCGCCGGGAGAAACCTGGCATTGCCACCGAATAAGTCCTCGGCCACCCTATTTACGACGTGGACAACGCAGGTGAACATGGAATTAGACGTCTACGTTGATAGTGTCAAGCTACCAACTGTCTCACACCCCAAAATCTTAGGGGTGACGTTTGATAACATGTTCAAATACGGCGCTCATGTAACCGCAATTGCCAATAAAGTCCAAAGCCGTAACAAAATCCTCAAGTCCCTAGCTGGCAGCACTTGGGGTAAAGACAAAGAAACGTTACTAGCTACATATAAAGCAATTGGCCAGCCGGTACTGAGCTACGCGACGCCTATATGGTCGCCGGGGCTAGCTGACACACACTGGACGAGGCTACAGGTCTGCCAAAACACCGCCCTCCGTACCGCCACTGGGTGTCTTGTTATGTCTCCTGAGCATCACTTACATAATGAAGCGAAAATGCTCGCCGTTAAAGAGCATAGCGAGATGTTGACCAGGCAATTCCTGTTCAACTGTTGCAAACCGCAGCATCCGAACGGACGCCTGATCAACGAGGATCCGCCCCCCAGGAGCATAAGGAGCCATCTACGCAAACACTACGATGAGATCCGGCATCTGATTTCCACGCCGTTTGATCCTAAGGTGCACCGGCAGGCCCTCACCCTCATCCACACGAATTCGGTAAATTCCTATGTTGGCTCTATCCCGGTGAACGCCGTTCAGGCAACAACACCACCCGTTGCCGAAGAGGAGCGCGAGCTGCCTAGGGAGACTAGGGTGATGCTGGCCCAACTCCGGTCTGGATATTGTAATAGGTTAAACTCTTACCTATCCAGACTGAACCCCGACTTGCCTAATGTTTGTCCGGCATGCGGCTTGTCCCCCCATACTACTAACCATCTTTTTGTCTGCTCATCCGAGCCTACTCTTCTAACACCCATATCCCTCTGGTCCTCCCCTGTTGAAGCCGCTAGGTTTCTAGGACTTCCGTTAGAAGAGTTCGATGACAATATTGGGTAAGGTTGATACTGACTACCTAGGCAGGGCAAAGTAGAGTTACAACAACAACAGAGGAGTGGGTGTGGTTTTCGTAGTGCGAAATTTTGCGAGGTGGTAATGCCACTCAAAGTTTTCACACATTAGGATGGTGCAGTAAAGTAGTACAACAGAGTTAGGGCATTAATATATACATACTTGTATACTGCTGAAATTTTTCATAAGGTAATGAAAACATGCACCAGGCTACAGATTATTTTCAACAACATTTGAAAGCTAATAACTCCTGCTTTACATTTCTTTGCATGGAGTTTAATATTTTTCGTTTTTCTTTCCTATTTTTGAAAATTCCTCTTCTGGTGTTGCAATCAAAATTTTGTATTCTATATTACTAACTTTATTCTTAGTATGAAAAATACATTTTCTGCTTAGAAAATATACTTTTGCAATATTTTATTCTAGTAGACTACTACTTTTTTAGTCTCTTTTAGATGGAATAAATTGGTCACATTTGTTCTAGCATGTCCTATGAAGACACTAATTGTACCCTTTTTATAGGTAGCAAAATGGGTATAAATGTATACTACTTGCAGGACACCTGACTTCGATTCTCGGGATTTTCGGTGAAGACAAAAATGGAAATTGTTTGTTTTCTTTAATTTTTTTAAAGCAAGGAAAATTATTTAAAATGACGCCAGCAACTACTTATACTTTCAGCGTCTATTTACAGATTTGCTATAAATGAGGCAATTGGTAGTATTTTTCTGAACTGTATGAAAAATATATGTAAAGAAAAGTAAAGTTCCCGGCCGATTCTGTGTTATTGATAAATTTGTCAATCTTTATACATAATAAAGAAGAATTTTGCGTCAAAAACAATTTTTTTTTTACTCAAAAATTGTTTTTGTTTGCTTATCTATTTCAAAACAGTTGAAACAGTTGTGCCACTGCTGTATGAACAATGAAACAGTCAGATACTGTAGTTAACAGCTTTGGTGTTTGGTGAAAACTTTTAGTCTCTTTTAGATGGAATAAATTGGATACATTTGTTCGAGCATGTCCTATGAAGACACTAATTGTACCCTTTTTATACCAAAATGGGTATAAATTTATACTACTTGCAGGACATCTGATTCTCGGGATTCTCGGTGAAGACAAAAATGGAAATTGTTTGTTTTTTTTAATTCTTGAAAAACGACGCCAGCAAATACTTATACTTTCCAGCGTCTATTTACAGCTTTGCTGTAAATGAGGCAATTGGTAATATTTTTCTGGCCAATCTTCAACTGTATGAAAAATATATGTACATGAGATATTTTCCATTTAAACTTTTAAAAAATCGAGAAAAGCTTAGAATATAAAATAACCATTTAAAAATGTGTGTTTCGTAAAAAAAGTAAAGTTCCCGGCCGATTCTGTGTTATTGATAACTTTGTCAATCTTTATACATAATAAAGAAGAAATATTTTTATCAAGTGTTTTTGAATTTTGTGTCAAAAACCATTCTTTTTTACTCAAAAAATTTTTTTGTTTGCTTGTCTATTTCTCGCAAAATTCAAAGCAGTTGATAAAAATATTTTTCCCTGATTGTTTATCAGGGTTGACAAATTTATCAAGAGCACAGAATCGGGCTGTTAGTGTCATTTGAAAGTCCGTACATTATTTAACATTACAAATTTCGCTCCTAACATTGTGGAATTTTGCTTATAAAGTCATATCGTTAAAAAAATAGACTCTTCTAATAGACAAAAAGATAAATATATAAAGCCAGAAGTGAAGCTGGATTTATAAGCTTACAAATGGTGATTAGATGCCGAGGAGGATATGTTATATAGGATTTGGTACATTTCGTTGTTTTTTTGGCACAAGCAAGTGGCAGCTGCTGGATCATTGCATAAATTTATACGTGTGCATGTAGGGAAATGAGCGGATGGGTGTGGAATTGGAAGTTCTACATATATCTCCTATTAAATCCCGCTTTACATTTTTTCGCATATATTTGAATGTTTTGTTTTAAACTAATTTTTTAAAACAATATTTTTTGAAAAGTACAATTCTCTTGTTAAAAGTTTTTAATTTAAAATAACAGCATCCGGTTCTTCAAGCAAATAGTTGATGTCTTTCTAACTACTTCGTAAATATAAAATTGAAGAAGCTACAAACTGTGTTTTTAATTTTTGTATATTAAATATGATATATTTCTTAAAAAAAAATAAAAAGAGAAATATTGATAAATTGGAAAATTTTTACCTTTTTTTCAAAAAATTTGATTTTTTCCCTCCAAGATACAGGTCGTAAACAGAAAAATATTGAAATATTGGGTTACAAATATAATAAATTAAAAAAAAAAGTATTATGATAAAAGGTTTTCATCTGTTATATGTTTCGAGGCAAATTCAATTTACCACAGCTGTGGTAAAATTTGCCACTGCTGTATGAACAATGAAACAGTCAGATACTGTAGTTAACAGCTTTGGCTTTTGGTGAAAACTTTTCTTTTTTCTTTCCTATTTTTGAAAATTCCTCTTCTGGTGCGATCAAAATTTTTTATTCTATGTAACTAACTTTATTCTTAGTATGAAAAATACATTTTCTGCTTAGAAAATATACTTTTCCAATATTTTATTCTAGTAGACTACTACTTTTTTAGTCTCTTTTAGATGGAATAAATTGGTCACATTTGTTCGAGCATGTCCTATGAAGACACTAATTGTACCCTTTTTATACCAAAATGGGTATAAATGTATACTACTTGTAGCACTGCTGACTTCGATTCTCGGGATTCTCGGTGAAGACAAACATGGAAATTGTTTTTTTTTTTTAATTCTTTTAAAGCAAGGAAAATTATTTAAAATGACGCCAGCAACTACTTATACTTTCCAGCGTCTATTTACAGCTTTGCTATAAATGGGGCAATTGGTAATATTTTTCTGGCCAATATTCAACTGTATGAAAAATATATGTATATGAGATATTTTTCCATTTAACCCCCTAAAAATTTCATAAGTAAATTAAACTTTTAAAAAATCGAAAAAACCTTAGAATATAAAATAACCAAAGTAAAAATGTGTTTTTCGTAAAAAAAGTAAAGTTACCGTCCGATTGTGTGTTATTGATAAATTTGCCAATCTTGATAAATAATAAAGAAGAAATATTTTTATCAAGTGTTTTTGAATTTTGCGTCAAAAACAACTTTTTTTTACTCAAAATTTTTTTTTGTTTGCTTGTCTATTTCTCGCAAAATTCAAAACAGTTGATAAAAATATGTTTCCCTGATTACACAAGTATACACGGTTTTGGATCTGGGCAACTAAAAGTGGGTTTTAAGTCAATTTATGACGCTGAATCCGTATCTGCATTCCGTTTTTTAAGATTGATTTAAGATTTCGAGATATCGGTAATTTTGTGTTTTTTTAGGTATCACTTCATTCAATTTTACAAAAGCGACGAACGGAAGCAGTAGCTTGTTCGAAAGGAAATTAAAATACGCTTCTAACGACGTATAATATGCAGGGAAAGGTGAAACCATCGCTGAGCAATAGCTGGCCAAAGTCGAAATTTGGTCGAATTTTTACAATTTTTGAAAAAATTTTGATTTTAAAAATGGTTTTTTGTGTTGTGAAAATCAGGATAATTTTTTTTTTCTAAAATTAGTGTGTTTAATAGCAAACACTTTTAGCAAAATATTAGGCAGATCCGGAAAAACTATATTTTTGGGGTTTTTTCTTGTAACTTTCAACAAAATTCAAATTAATTTTTTAAGATTTTTGTCAAATAATATTCATTTTATTAACTTAAAAGTAACAAATCAGAAATGAAGATTGGTGGAACTTTGCCTTTTGTATTGTATAGTATCTGTTTCGCGTATTAGAGTCCCACAATATCAGATACTGTAGTTAACAGCTTTGGATTTGGTGAAAACTTTTATGAATGTTGTGCTGTTGGAGATTACAAAATTGCTGGAGAGTTCTGGAGAGTTTGTAGGCTTCTTTTTTGTTTAATAACAAATAAACAAAGCATTATTTTCAAAACTTTTTTTCGCGAGACAGCAGAAATAGTCCAAACCAAGATGGCAATATAACTTTTATAGGGATATATCTGTAAATACTATATGAAGTTGGGTTGCGAAAGTTACTATGGGGAGAGTGTTAGCCTATTAATATATAGATGTGTGTGTTGGTGTGTTTATGATATGAACCCAGCGGCGAAAATCCACGTTACAAAATGCAGTACTTTTCCAACACTTTTCATATATAGATTTTCCTTTCAAAAATCAGTTACAAACCAACATTACTTTCCCATAAGCATGGCCGCTTTGTTGACAAAGCTGAAGTGGAATTCACTAACTTTTAGCGATTCGATTCGGTTAGATTTTCGAGATTTTCAATAGCGATTCTGTCGCTTGAACCAAATAATATGCGATTCACTAGCTTACCAATTACGATTCGCTATTAAATGCCATTTAAATTGAAGAAAGGTGGCTATCACAACTTAACGAAACAAAAATAGGCGAAAATAGGAAGAGGAATGACAAAAACAAATCAAAATCTGTATACAAGAATTTTATCTGGAAGCAAATATTTAGTATTATAAAGAAAAGTAAGTAAATAATGTATTTTTATGATAATATTTGATATAAACAGTTTTATATATGTATTTGTATAGCATGCCATAAACAAGTAGCAGTGCTGCAAGAAGGACGAGAGCGACAGTGGATCAGCTCAACAAGATGGTGGACTTATTGATGGAAACCCCAGGATTGGCAGGATCGAGGTTCCTGAAATTTCACGGCAAAACTTAGTGCGATAGGAAGTGGAATGAGCTTGCCACAACACTTAACAGCCTTGGCTGTGCTGTAAAAAGCATTGAGCAGTGGCGCACGGTATGTAAACATTGTATTTGTAAATTTTATGGTGTATGTAATAGCATTTTGCTCTACAAAAAGGTACAAAAGTTCGGGATAGGAATAGGCAGCTTGGCTCGGATAGGCAATGAGCCTATTCAGGAAGAGGCACTGACCGAACTGGAGAGGCGTCTTATTGCCCTAGTAGGCGATAACTACACGCAAGGCGATAGAATCGTGATGGAAAGCGTCCCAGATATGGAGGTAATTTGTAAATACTTTAATAATTAAATTAAATAAAACATAGAACTTACCTCTTATTTTTTTTGATAGGTGCTGCAACTTTGGATGGAGGAAGGGGACGAAATTATCAGCGTGGAAACGGCCACACCGCATCACCCGTCGAGGCGGTGTATGACTGTTACACCGCCTTCAAGAAGGCTGGTCAAATATACGTTAGTTTGCACTGGGTAGAGAATACCTGTGCTATTCGACAGTCAACACGAATTGTATTTTGTATTGCCAACGTAATCCTCTAACAGATGAGGGTGTTTCGTCAGCTTTGAAGTAAATGTGTTAATTTTTAGGTTTTTATTTTTTATATGTATTACTTTTTTAATTTGATCTTTTGTTTTTAATTTAAAGTTCCTTTTTATCTGTGTTAGATTTAAGTTTAGTTTATTCAGAACATGAAGTTCCTTTTTGTATTTTTTTTAATTGGATGTTTTGCTTTTAAATTAAAGTACCTTTTTATTTATGTTAGATTTAAGTTTATTTTATTTAGAACATGAAGTTCCTTTTTGATTTTTTGAATTTGACCTCTTATTTAAAAAAATAAGTTCCTTTTTATTTAAGTTATATTTAAGTTGATATTATTTAGAACATGAAATTTCTTTTCTGATTTTTTAAATTTAGGCTCTTATTTTGTATTATTACAATTAATATGAAGTTCCTTTCATATTAGTATAATTATGCATGTTAGAGCTGAGTTTTAATGTGATAGAACATGATGTTCGTTTTTTCGCTAATATGTTTGATAAGACTAATGAATTAGCAACAAAAACTTTTATTATTAATATTATTTTATTATTATAACTGCTTCATTTAAAATCGGAAATAAAATATGCTCGGCTAACAAAACGTTATGTGCCATAATAAAAGAAATTTCAATAAAATAACAATATTTTCATAACTTTTTGTTGAGTTTTTATTTACCTACATATATGCGAAGTGGTAAATTTCTCATGTAAAATAATTTGCAATAAGTCTGTCTTGAACACGTCTCCATGTTGCTGATGGTGTGTCGTGATTAACAAGTGGTACATTTGTCATGTAAAATAATTTGCAATACGTCTGTCTTGAACACGTCTCGATGTTGCAGATGGTGTGTCGTGATTAACATTGCTGTTATTTGTCATTGGTTCTATGTACTCAGTCTCTGGCTCGTACATCCGATTGTCGGATGTTATGCAACACAGCGCATGCATTAACAATCATACCAGTAAATCCAGGATCATACAATAGAGTTCTTTGGTTGGATAGACATCTCCAGGTCCCTTTGAGAACACCGAAAAGTCTCTCCACCGGGTTTCTGGGTTTACACAATGCTTCATAGTAACGAAATTTGGGACTTCCTTGGGGTTGGTTTGGCAGGGGGGTCATCAACCGCGGCTTTAAAGGGTATCCAGCGTCACGTGCAGATATTTTGTAAAATATGTATGGTCACATAAACTGTTTGCATTAACAAACACGCTTATCTATCAAATACATGCTTTGATTTCTATTTTCATAACTTCGATGCATGACTCTTCGTACTGCAGACGAGCTACAAATAAATGAGTCATGTCTTGCTCCTAGAAATTTTGCGTTGACATTCAAAATCTTGAGGTTTGGATCACAAATCTGTGTATATAAAAGTACAATTAAAAACTGGGACATAATTATTTAAAGAGATTCACTTCACCATTTGCACATTTATAGAATGGTATCCATGGTGGTCACATACGCCTCTTCATGACTAATCGGGCCCATGATTGACACATGACTACAGTCAATGGCTCCAATGGTACCTCCCACAAATGGTGAAGGTGCGGGAGGGACAATTCTTTAGCAGCTTGCCGTTCTGTTTGCGTCATTGGAAATTTCAATTTTTCAAAGAACATGTAACGGTTTATTGCATCCGTCACTCGATGGATGCAGCGACTGACAGATGTCTGTGACATATTATGCCCCATTGTTCTCCTACGGGAAGCGGTTTCAGTTGCATAAAATCGCTGAGCAGTTAAAACCTTAAAAAGTTGCAATGGTGCTTAGAACGAAAACTTACTTGAAATTCCAAGATTTACCTGCTTTTCTGCCGATGTCGCTGTAATTCTTGTGCCCTTTAAATGCACCTAAAGCTCATAAATTATGTCTTGTGCTAAGTCCTGCGTTAGGCGATACAATTTCCGAAATTCTGTGTTACTCAAGTGGAAAGGGTCATCTTCTTCTGTTAGCAATCGTCTGTCCACTGGGTTGGGAGACTCCGCATTCACTAACAAAACGTGCGCCAAGTATTCAAATGACATTTCTTAAGTCTTCTTCAATAATAAAGTTTGTTTTTTGCTAAAAGCTTCAGATTATTCACGAGAAATTAGCGACAAAGAAAACAGCTGCAAATTGTGTGTCGTTTACTTTGCGAAACAGCTGATTGCGAATAATCGAAAATTGAGAAAAAAGTTAGTGATGACCGTTTGCTCAAATTGTATTTATTCATTTGGCTCAGGTTCTAACAACCGTGTTGCTCAAGAGTATTGATTGGTGGCGAGTACTGTTGGCTCTGAGGCATGTCATGTAATTGGCTTCCTCATTTTCCTTATGAAAAACCACCCTTTGGCTTTGCACAACATAAACTATATCTACGGAATATTTCATAAGCTGATTGCGAATTACAATAGCCTGCAATGCTTATAAAATAAACGAAAGGAATAAGCGTAGCTTATGTCCCTTAACGGCTTAGTCGCTTGACGGCTTAGTCGTCTAGTGAAATTCATAAGTCGCCGATTCGTATCCGGTTCGAAGGACCATATCTAAGCTTTAGAGTAGTTTTTAATTTTATTTTATGTTGATTTTAAGTATTTGCACGATCGGTATTAGCGGTATAGCGGATGGTAGAAAACAAGGTTTTACGAGTGGTCTAGTTAGTTTGCCGTTTTGTGTACGAAGGTCAACTACTCGGATGTGACCGTCGGAACCGTAACGTACCCATTCGATGCGGGTTTGCCGCCATTCGGTAGGAGGGAGGCATGTCTCTTAATCAGTGTTTAAAATTGCTTGAAAATTTTTTACAGCAAGCATTTGGTTCTTGGCTTGGCTGTGAAAATAAAACAGCAGCAGCACAACCATGCGCATATAACTGCAGTACGAACAAGTTGCTTGTGGCTTGGGTAATGAAATAAACGAATTCATAGTCAACAGCGACGGTCACGGCTGCAGCAGCCTTCATTTACTGTTGTTTGAGTTTTGCAAAGAAAAAAGCAAAAGCTCGCCAGGCTGTCTTTTTAAACTCACACTGGAGGCTTGCGCTTGTTTTGTTTCAAATTGCAAGCTACAGCAAAGAATATGTGGTGCAGTTCTGCGGCTTGCTGTCGCTTGAACTTTGTTTTCTTTCAAGTTGAAGCCAGGCACGCTTTGCATGGCTGTCGTTTTGGTGCCCATACAAGCGCAGCCACAACTCCATTTTTGATACTTTTGCTAATTTCGCTGCAGCATTTAAACGCATGCTCCAATTTTAGGTGCTTCTTGAGTATTTTTTCACCGATATAGTTTCTGAAGGTCTTTAAGATATTCTTCCTTCCATCGTCGACTAAACTCATGATGGAGGATTTTGATCCGTTCCCATTAGCTGGAAAGGTCCGGCAAAATCTACTCCAGTGATGCTGAAAGGCATAGAAAAATTGCAGCGTTCAGTTGGTAGAGCTGCCATTATCTGCGTGCGCATCTTTTCCTTGTGTTGCTTACAGACTTTACACATAAAGATGGATTTTTTTGCATTAGTCTGCGCTCGGCGTGTAGCATTAATAGGTGGAGGTAATTAACAAAAATTGTGGCAAATGCGGATTTTTCCGGTATTATTATTGGATGCCGCTCATTGTAGCTCAGACTGGAGTTCGCTAGCCTGCCATTGGCATGAAGCAGTCCCTTAGAGTCTACAAAGGACTTAAGTACTAAGAGTGTGATTTTTTGTCGATGGGTTTCGACGTCCTTAAAAGTGTTTGTAATAGCAAGTCTGCTTGGACTCGATTATGGCTATTTTTGCCCGTTGCAAGTCTTAACGCGTGAGTGCATAGCTTGCAGTATTGGCTATCCCTTTCACCTTATTCTTTAAGCGATTTACAAATGAACCATGGTCGGGTTAGAAGTTCACCCATCGAAGTATTTGTATCTCGGAGATAGAGTGCAAGTTATTTGCAAATTGGGGCCATTTTAGTAAGCGGAGTGGTGTGGTAGATAAAAGGAGGCGTGTTTACCTTTTGTTATTTTTGCTGATTCCGTATGATCTATGTAGTTTTAAGTATTCCTCAAGGTCGTTGTCGCGTGAGGCTTTTTGTATCGGGAAATTGTTGTTTAAATGGTAGTCGAACAACGTGCCGCCCATTTTCTGATCTCGTAGTTGTGGCCTCGTAGAAGCCTTCACACTACTTGTCATCAGCCGTAGTAACGGGTATTTGGGGTAGTTCTTCTACCAACCAGAATTTTCTCAGTTGTGAGTTAAGATAGTTATTAGCAATATCTTCCACTTGCGTTGTGAAGTGGAGATTTTTCCTTTGACTTGACCGCTTAAAATCTATCCAAAGATGTTGGGCTAGTAGGTTGTTGGAGATTTTCCTAACACCTTGAAGTATTATTTGAGGGATTAGATCGCTTCCCAATAATATGTAGATTTGAACGGGTGTATGGCAGTTGGGATCGGCTAGTTTCAGATGCAAAAACTTTTGCCAGTGTTTGCTATTTATGTTATAGCTTGGTAGCATATTGGTAAGTGGAGGCAGAACTATTGCTTGTGCTTCTATTCTTTGGTCCGCGCTTGTTGAAACCAGGGTTTTGAAGCAGATTTTATTTAAATTTTGAACAACTCTTCCGTCCATTCCTGCAATTTCGACATAAGCTACAGGTCTACAACTAAGCTGGGACCTCCTAAATCAGAGGCGAAATACGCAGGGTCCCATTCATACGGACTGAAAAAAGGGTACGACTAGCTATTGAAAAGTGTATGATACCTTTATAAATATGAGAAACTAGTTCTTGAAAAATATTTATTGTTGCAGGTAATTTAATTTAGAGAAGTTTGTACAAAAGTTTTATCTGTTTAAAGACTATTTTATGATATCTTCTTAAGCTTTATAAAACTTTCCTGTGGTACTCGCAAAAGCAACCATGTAGTTGATGTAGCCATAGGAACTCTCTTGTTCTTCTTTGTTTACGCAAAAATACCACGTGCTAATTTGGTAAATTTTAGTAAATACTTGAACTAAATAGGAACTTCTCTTATTTATTTCGTATCTAAATGAAGTTCCCCACCATTTTAAAGTGTTAGCAAACAAAACGCAGGCTCAAATATCATTTTGTCATATATGCCCATAAATGTTCAACTAAAGGGTCGTTCACATATTACTCGCAATATATATTGAGATTGAAGCATTTTAGATACTCTATACCAAGGGTCGGCAAAACTTTAAGTGCGTTAGTATTGGTAAAGCGCTCTCAACGCACGAACCAGTTGATATGTTTATTAGTTGCCTGCTAGACAGCGAAGCAAAAGCACATATTTATGATACCGTGGCACTTTTTTTATGTAAATTGCAAAATTAAAATGCAATAATCTAATAAATCCATTTTATTTCTATGAATATACATAGTTTCTGACTAAACAAAACAATTATTAATTTCATAATATGAAGGTACATAAGGAAAAATGCTACGTACATACATGCATATATTATTTGCTGCGCAAGCAAGCGATCGCCCTGCACGATGTTGGCACGCCACTTGCTCAGCGACGACTAAATCAATCACCGAACAAAGAGCGTAACCTATCCGTGTGAATTGCGCTGCATCTTAAGATGTATGAAACTGCCGACATCTGCTCTATACGACATTTATATGAACAGCTGCATGAACATCGGTATCCTCACTAAAGCGGTAAAGCATGAAAGTTTTATGTCGCTTACCGTATCGTTAGGCGTCCATAACCTTAGAAAAGATGAGGAAGAGCAGTACCTCTGCTTTTTCCAAACACGAGTATAAGCTAATGTGAATTGCTTTTTCTGTTGGCAAATTTGTATAAGAAAACATTTTGGATTCGACAAAATCTGCCCAATTGAAGGAAATTTAGTCTCAATCACAGAATACTCGGCAAAATCTGGCTTCATTCGCAGATCTTGTATCGTGGGCATATTTTTGCCTCGTGTGCGAATTAGATAAGTTGCCACATCGATTATAGCTGCACTTTTCCAGCAAAAAAAATTTGCGAAAACAAATGTGACAGCACATAAAAGGTTGCATACTTTTCGGCACTACTTGGGCTGCCACCCCGTTGAATTATATACATTCTTTTAAAAACACGAAAAATTTCCAAAAACACTTTTATTGATATTTTATTTTTTTTTTTAATTGATATCACATTAACTTTTACACATAAACCTTTAGGAAACCTAACCAAATTGAAATTTAATAAATAAAGTAAACTGACAATTAAATTAAAATTCATTACGAATTATTGTTTCTCTGGTTCTCGAGCTTGCAAAACTTACAAATATGTAAAACAAGAAAGACCGCAAAAACCAACAACAAGTAAACTGAAATAAAAGAAACTGAGATAAGATAAAATAAAAAACAAAAAAAAATAAAATGATATACTGTGAAACCAAAACAGAGTTGTAATAAATCCATCATGATCCACCCTCACCGCCGGATGGCGGTGTTGGTTCATGGAGGGCTAAAAGTTAATAGAACAGGGTGTTTAGAAAGCAAAAAACCCAGCGTATTGGTAGCTCAATAGTTAGCAATGCGTGCCAAAATTTCTCTGATGAGTGAAGTTAGCAACTTCCGAAATGGATCTATAAGAAAAGCTATGGCGGTTGTCTCTAAATTTTTCCTGTTCAATTCAGCAAAAACTTTTAATAGTTAATAAAAAATTATTAAGAAACCCAAAAACAACAATAATTTTCCGCTGCAGAAAAAATTATTAATAGGTCTATAGCTCGTACCGGACCAGGATACTTCAAATATAAAGGCCGCAAACACAAGCTTGTTGTTTGTGTAAAATCTCAATAACAAAAAACCAAGAGCACATGGTTGGCAATACTGTGATACTAAGAAACCCAAAACCAACAAGAATGGAGGAATAAACGGCTCCGAAAAGATTCCAAAGAGGCTTCGAAAAAGGTTCAGAAAAGCACCAATAAAAGGCTCCGAAGTTAATTAAAAAACGTCATAAAACGCTTCCAATTCATCGGAATCGGACTCATTTCGGACTCTTTGTTATGACTCCGTTTGGAGTGCCCGCGTAGAAAGATTTTTCGCTCCATTTGGGCTCCGAAAAGAGCTCATTTAAACTGAGAAATGAGCGTTTTATGGTTTCGAAAGCAGTATTTTTTTGCACTTTTGGTTAGCTGTTCTAGTAAATACAGAAAAATTTGTACAACCAAAAAAATTTTCTTGGGTATAATTTTAGGCATCAAAGTGTGCAGTTTCAGAAAAGTTAGAGAACATTTAAATTTATGATGTAAGGGCCTGGGTATCTGTTTCACCAAATATGTTTATCATAGTAAAAAATGTATGCGAATGCAAATCAAAAATAAAAACCCCCGCAAGGCTAATTCCTGCGCACGGCCCTGAGAAATATTAATACTATTGTTGAAAAAGATTTAAAATCATTGCATGTTCTTACTTATTTTTTTTTATTGAAATTCAAATTTTTGTTAAAAACAAAATTCGATTTTTATTTTGATTTGACATAAGCTGTTTAATTTATTTTTTTTTTAAATTTTGTTTGCAATTATTAAAATTTGACTATTTCATTCGCTCTCATTGGAGTGGCAATAGTGATAAAAGAGAATGGGAGAAAAAAAAGAGATGGATTTAGAATTCGATAGGGAATGGTTAAAAAGTGGATAGTCATTGTTGGTAGGGTTATTTTGTACAATGTAAAGTTAGAAACTTTTCCTTTGACACATTTTGGATCATAATGTTTCAAAAATTAACCTACACAGCAACCCTACCCTGGAATTTTGCTCCATTTTTGATTGAAAATTAGATCCCTACTGCGATAGGGGTTGCTGTGCTTTTTTTTGACATTTTTCTCAGTGCCAACCGCTGATTTAACGTTTTTGTCAAAAGCCTGTCTGTTAGAAAGAGAAAGGAACAAAAATAATTTACTTGTAGAATTTTACAATGGAACCAGCAACGAAGCATGTCCGCGCCGCTTATTGTATGCAGTGCAATGCCCTGTGAGAACTTTTTTATGCTATAAAATGCCTTTGACAACTTGCAATGCCTTTTATGCTACAATAATGTTGAATTCTGGAAAAATTTAGAAGAATCAACATATCCAATATTGAAAAACATATCTTTTCAGTGCCTACCACCTTTCCTACCACATATATTAATTTGCATGAAATCATAAATATCGGTAGTTCAAGAATTTTATCAAATGCAAAATCTCTAAAATACCACCCTTGTTTAACAGTGTATGGGCATAACAATAACACACTTGCAGTTTTCATTTGAATGTCTAACACGTTCCAAATTTCCTACTCCAATCCAATCTTCCTGGGCTGCTCCTCTTTTCTCGTTGTCACTCAAACACTCACATTTTTCATTCTGGACACCACTCTGTAAAGACTTCGCAAATTGTTATTATACATTATGTGGATGATTAGCAAATTCTCTTCGCCGCTGGGATTGGTCGGAAAATTTAAATGTGGGGGTCAGGGACGGATTCCAGGGGGTCCGGACTCCCCCGAAATGGATGACCAGTTACTTATTACAGATTCTGCTCGAACGTATCTGCAGAAAACCGGCCGAAAACCTTTATTGAAGCTCTGAACGTTTGTGATATACAGTTTTACAGAGAAATACATAGCTTTCCCACTATAGGTGCTACACTGCCAGTTACGGTACCTTTAAGCGAACGATCATTCTCTACTTTACGGAGAGTAAAAACCTATTTGCGAAATAAAACTGAAGAAGAACGTTTGAATGGATTGGCAATGTTGAATATTTACAGAGATATCGAAGTTACTCATGACAAGATACTGGATATTCTGGCAAGAAAAGGAAGGAGAATTGATATTACTCTTTAGCAGTGGTGGCCAAACGACCACATGCGCAATTATGCTTGTATGTGTGCCAGAGAGAGCTCAGCGCTATGTTTACTTGATAAAAGTAAGCAAGATTGATCGGCCACTCTCCCGAACTTCGGCTCACGACTTCATTGATACTATGCGTGTGATGGCATCGACGTTGGCAGCAAAAGGTAGCCTATGCACGCGTGCATTGATATTTCAATTCTGGCCACCACTGCTCTATAGGTAATGTATGTAAATTGATCTGGCATTATCTCGTCATCGCTTATAGAAATGAACATCTTTACTCAACAATTAAATATTATAATGAGAGAAGTATAGCTAATGGCTAAGTCCGTAGCTTTCTATGTATGTAGTATGTACATATCGTCTGTCATTCGAAAATTTAAGAATACATTGCAAATATATAATAATTGTACTGTGTAAGTATACATATATGAGTGAGTTTTTGTTATTCATACCTCCGATTATTATCTTCCAACTTTTCTTGTGAATGTTGTACTGGAGATTTCAAATCTGGACCCCCTCCCCCCCCCCGAAAAATTTTCCTGGATCGGCCCCTGGTGGGGGTCTATTGGTAAACGGGAGCGTAATTTCGCTACAGTGATGCTAAGAACAAAATTATCGCGTCATAGTGCAGTTAGCGAACGACGAGTTGCCGTAGCTGACGAGTTACCGTGTCAGCTGATCGAACCTATCTTATGAGAATCAATGTAAGCGATTACCGAAACCCGTGGCTGACGCAATACCGTACGTAAAAATCTGATTTCATTTGATTTCTTACGTAAAACCGTGTCAGCTGATTGCTCTCTCAAGCAACAGAGTTGCCTATTAATATGTTTGTTTGCTGAGTATAGCCCGTTTGCGGTTATTACAAAAAATGCCTAAAACATTTATCTTATATTATCAAAATAACGCGGAATTAATATTAAAAGAGGTAAATAATGAAAAAATTAACTAGTCATACATATTTAATATTAGTTGCGACCTTTAAAAAGTGAAAAACTGTAAATTGATAAGTGTATACTTGCATGAAAACTGATCGATGGCAACATTATACAAAATGTAAACAAATGTAAATAAATGAAAACAGCTGATTTCTACGTTGCCACTGCGGGTTACAATAATCGCTCATACGTAGACGCGAATGGCCGCAATGACGTGCGGCAACTCGTTTTTTGGCTAACTTCGCTATCAGTTGCCTTACCAACAGCACAGTGCATACAGTAGTAAAACTGTGGTAAAATCAGCGCTTATATTTTTTCGTGTACTTGGGGTTTCAGTCAACTCTTTTTGATCATTTTAGGGTGTTTTGCTGCAAATTTAATGAGGTAAATACATCCTTTAAAAAGATGAGAAATTGTTAAAAATACATTTTGATATTTTTTATTTTACGTGTATATTAGTTGGTTAAAAATCATGACGCTATACTTTTATATCAAAATGTTGCACAAATATAACTATGTCGGTAGTTTCGTTAAATGCTGTATCCAATTTGCACACATATTTACTATTTTTCAAATTTTTCGAAAAAAAACAAAATATGGCAAAGGTTGTTTAAAAAACAATTAAACAATTTTTTTCTAGATCTCTGAACTTAATACCACGGTTTTTGCAAAGATTTAATGTTTTCAAAATCGCTTTTGCCAAAGGTGTTAGAACATTTTACCTAGAAATATGGCGATTTCTTTGTAATTTTAGTCTTTAATAGGTTTATAAATTGAAAATACACATGTTAGTAGTATAATTACTTGGCAAATGAGTGAAAATACTCCTGGAATGCGCTTTTACTCTTTTGCATGTATATTTATCTCTGTCTAAAACAATAACAACAAATAAGCTACAAAGCAATACAAGGAAGAAAATATGATGTTATTAACTATTTAAAACCAGTTTTCAGTTAATTTCAAAAAAGTCACATCTTTGTTGGTGCCCATAAACTTAAATCACGCCAGAGACAATCTTTTGTGGTTTTTAAAAATTTCTTTAAAAAAGACGGCGGCATAGATTATTTCATATTTAGCCATAATATATATATGCGCTAAATGCACTATGTATGTGATTACATTTCTTAAGTTTTTTTTTTGGTATGGAAATGCAACTATGCGTAATTGATATTACCTACTACAAGGAAAATTAGCCCTGCAAAGTTCACCAATATGAAGTACTTTCACCACAATTTAATTACTATATGACTGACTGCCAAACATTTTTTTTATGATTCCAGTAGCGCGATTCTGTAACTTTTTTAACGCCAAGTGTTAGCGTGTAACTTCGCCTAACACCATTTTTAACACTTTTTGCGATTAAGGAAAGTTACAGAATCGCACTTTCGTTAAGAGCAAACGCCAGAATCACGCTACAGATGCCTTTGGGCAAATGCAATGTATCTTATATTACGCTTCGATGGTGAACCGGAAATATAGTATTAATACAAATTATAACTATTTTCATAAAGATTTTGATGAATATGAGGGTGTGGAAAGAGACAATATTTTTTGGGAAAAAGAGAATATGCTTTTACAAAAGTATAAGCAATGGGTTTCCCAATGTGAAAATGAAAATTGTAGAAATGCGGAAACCACCTTAAAAATGATATTCCAAGTTTTATAAGTACAAGCATTATTAGGAAGGGAAGACCTGTTTTTTTGCTTATAATTTTGTAAAAGCATATTCTTTTTTCCCAAAAAATATTGTCCCTTTCCACACCCTCATATTTATCTAATCTTTATGAAAAAATTTAAATGTTTTCATTCATTTTAAATCGCGCATAAGTTACAATGCCATAAAGCAATCAGCAAAGCTGTGGTGAAAAACCACTTGGGTTCAAACAGCACTGTGGTGAAACTGCCTTTTCGCTCTCAAAAGCAACTGAAATGGATGTTTTATTCCCATTTTGTCGGCTGTAAATATTGTCTGAGGCCAAAGAACGTGAAACACAAAGAAGGTCCAACGCAACGAATAGTGGGAAACATTAAACCATCAATTCGCGGGTAGCTTATTCACCACTTAGGAAATGTGTGTTTAAATCGCGAGTTTTAAAGCTATTCGCACTTTTATTTTGAAACAAAACAAACATTTAGACGTTTTCGTAACTCCAACTACAGTTTTTTGTGTAAATATAAATTTTTTTTTTCTTTATTGATTTGGTATACGTACAATATATAATACACATACATTCTCTAAAAAAATTAAATTTTTGGGTGAGAAGTTAGCTCAAATAATTTACAAATTTCACGCATACAGTTGAGCTCTTAAGCTGATCGGTTGTAGAAAAAAAAAATTCTACACATATATATATAATAACAATAATAAATGGTATGGTTAGATGACTATCACTAATAGTAATTACAATTTAAATTGATAATTCTTATGTTTACATTAGTTATAAAAAGTGAAAGTTTTTTATTTTTTGTTCTTTTTTATAAATTTAGAGCTTTAAAAGAAAAAGAAGGGAAATTACACATATTGGTCAATGTCGAAATCCTTGAAGTAGCAGCAAAGTCACGTCTTGTTTGAATCTATTGATATTGGGACATTTTTTAACACGTTCCGGCAATCTATTAAATAGTTTTATACCATAGTTTCGTACGGAATTTGCACTTTTTCCTGTTCTGAAAAAAGTAGTTCTAATATTCGTTGCACCACGTAAGCTATATACTGAAAGATTAATTGTATTGAGTTCAATGCTGTGTTTAATTAAGTTATTTTTAATTTTGGAAACTACCAAAAGTGTTTGCAGAATACATATTTTTTTGATGTCTAGCCTATTTTCATACAGACTTGTAGTTGGCGTTCGTAGTGGTAGTGAGAGTATATTCTTTAATACCTTTAATACAGCGGTCGTCATTTCATAGCACTAAGGTGCAACGCTCAACTCACACGTATACTTACGCTCTTCATTTTAGTTGCTGTTGAGAGCGAAAAACCAGTTTCGCCACAGTGGTGTTAGAACAGAGTTTTCATGCCAGTCGCTTCGCAAACAGCAAACAACAACACGTATCGTCGCTTTGCTGATTGCTTTGTGGATTTGAAATGAATGAAAATATTAAATCTTTTCATAAAGATAGAGACAAATATGAGGACGTGGAAAGGGACAATGTTTTTTGGGAAAAATACTTTTATTTGTAACATTTGCAAGCTCGAGACCCAGTGAACAATAATAATTGGTTTCAATTATTATATTCGATTTTGTGGAAAAATTGATATTTGGAGAAAAAATTACAAAGCTAGTCACAGCGATGGATAGGATTACATGTTTCAAAGTGTCCCCACTTATCATCAGATCCCTTTTCGGACACGGATATGAACCCGTGTCTGCACCAACGCCGCTGTTAGAAATCTACGATGCATTCATCCCCACTTCAATTTTTCCTTTGGTTTTGTTGTTTTAGTCTTGCCAACAGTATACACACATTGCTTAGACTATCAGTCTGTATATCAATGCGTGTGTTGGGCTTGTTTGTTTGTACATTGTTATTGTACTTAACCCGTGCTCTGGTTTTAGTGTATTTTGTTTTTGGTTTTTACGGTCTTTCTATTTACATATATTTGTAACATTTGCAAGCTCGAGACCCAGTGAACAATAATAATTGGTTTCAATTATTATATTCGATTTTGTGGAAAAATTTATATTTGGAGAAAAAATTACAAAGCTAGTCACAGCGATGGATAGGATTACATGTTTCAAAGTATCCCCACTTATCATCAGATCCCTTTTCGGACACGGATATGAACCCGTGTCTGCACCAACGCCGCTGTTAGAAATCTAACAACTCAGCTATGATGCCCTGTGACGTCACGATGCATTCATCCCCACTTCAATTTTTCCTTTGGTTTTGTTGTTTTAGTCTTGCCAACAGTATACACACATTGCTTAGACTATCAGTCTGTATATCAATGCGTGTGTTGGGCTTGTTTGTTTGTACATTGTTATTGTACTTAACCCGTGCTCTGGTTTTAGTGTATTTTGTTTTTGGTTTTTACGGTCTTTCTATTTACATATATTTGTAACATTTGCAAGCTCGAGACCCAGTGAACAATAATAATTGGTTTCAATTATTATATTCGATTTTGTGGAAAAATTGATATTTGGAGAAAAAATTACAAAGCTAGTCACAGCGATGGATAGGATTACATGTTTCAAAGTGTCCCCACTTATCATCAGATCCCTTTTCGGACACGGATATGAACCCGTGTCTGCACCAACGCCGCTGTTAGAAATCTAACAACTCAGCTATGATGCCTCTTCACTGCGTCTCGAGCTTGCAAATGTTACAAATATATGTAAATAGAAAGACCGTAAAAACCAAAAACAAAATACACTAAAACCAGAGAACGGGTTAAGTACAATAACAATGTACAAACAAACAAGCCCAACACACGCATTGATATACAGACTGATAGTCTAAGCAATGTGTGTATACTGTTGGCAAGACTAAAACAACAAAACCAAAGGAAAAATTGAAGTGGGGATGAATGCATCGTGACGTCACAGGGCATCATAGCTGAGTTGTTCTAAATCGAATATAATAATTGAAACCAATTATTATTGTTCACTGGGTCTCGAGCTTGCAAATGTTACAAATATATGTAAATAGAAAGACCGTAAAAACCAAAAAGAAAAATACTTTTGTAAAAGCAATGTGTTTCCCAAAATAAAAATTGTAGGAATGCGAAAACAATGTTAAAAAGGGATATGTCGAGTCTTATAAGTACAAGTATTCTTAGGTAGGCAAGGCCTTTAACAGACGGCGTTTTTGTTAAAGAAAATGTTCTTCAAATTTTACAAAAACTGCACAGCCTCCTAAACGTTTGGGAAACCCATTGCTAATACTTTTGTAAAAGCATATTCTTTCTTTCCCAAAAACTATTGTCTCTTTTCACACCCTTATATTTATCAACATCTTTATGAAAAGAGTTATAATGTATCTTAATATTATATTCCCGGTTCCCCATGGAAGCGTAACATATTTAAGATACATACATTGCATTTGCCCAAAGGCATCTGGAATCATAAAAAATGCTTAGCAGTCATTTTTAGTCGCGCATAAATATTGTCATATAATTTAACCATAAACACAATTGCGTTGTTACTTCCTTGCTGTCGGTTAAGCAACTGATGCGTGATGTTTTGTTCTTAGCACCACTGTAGTGAAGTTACTCTCCCGTTTACCAATACACTCTCACATTTCATTTTGGGGACCTCTGCTTTAATACCTTATTTTCAGTGTTGCCATTTTAGCCGTTTTCCGGCTAGATCTAGCCGTTTTTTTTATTTTTTTTAGCCGTTTTTAGTTTTTTTGCCAATGTAACAAACAATTACATTTGCATGAATGGGAAGTCGTGGGTTCCACTGTAGAATTTTGGGCACAAGTTCGGGAGTATAAAAATGCTTTAGGGGAAAATCCTTTTGCTGCTCTTGCTATATTTGTGTTTGACTTTTTAGTATTGCCTCTTAGTAATGCTGAGGTGGAGCGAATTTTTAGCACTATGAATAACGTAAAAACAAAGCAGCGTAATAGAATTACTGAAAAAATGCTAAATTCAATTTTGTATGTAAGATATGGACTCAAAAGGGAAAATAAGTGTTTGTTTGGTTGTTGTGTTTTCCGACAGGGTGGATACTGGATTCATATTGGAGCGAATTTCCGTCGTCCCTTGTCAATTTTGGTTTTGTAGCAAACCGGTTTCGTCGATGCGACATCTTCAATGCTTTATTTCGTTCTGTGTTGTCTTGACTTCATAATAACTAAAGATCTCGTTACGCTTATGAATAACTCTAGCATTTATGATAGTTCAGAGCAAGATATGAAAAATTGTGATATAGAAATATTGTAAAATGTATATATGTAAATTTCCCTCAAATTTATTTATTTTTTTTTTTAATTTTATGCCGTTGTACCTTTTATATAAGCACATCTATGTAATAGATATAACAAATATATGTACATAAATGTAAGCTTTATATTGGGCTATTTTAAAAAAATACAGATTTGAATTGTTGAACTATTATAGCTCTGTATATTAGGATGCAAAGCATCTGTATAAGAAACTTTTTTTTATTGATATGAAATTGGAGCCATTTTCTCAAGTAAAACTTAAAATTCATCTAAATTTTTTAAAACAAAATTTTTGTTTATAGCGAACTTTTATATTTAAGGCTAGATAGGAACACTCCTTTACATTGTAAAATATTTATATCATTTGTTTTAATGACAAAAAAACGAATAAAACATGTGAAAATTTGACTTAAAACTGTTAGCTTTAGCGGTACAAACAAAGAGTACAAATAACTTAATATTATAAAATATTTATATTATATTTTTTAATGAAAAAAATCGAATAAAACGTGTGAAAAGTTGATTCAAAATTTTTAGCCGTTTTTCCGGCCAAAATTGTAATTTTTCTCGCCGAAATTATTATTTTTTAGCTGTTTTTAGCCGTTTTTTTTCTCGATCTAGCCGGATTGCTCGAAAAAATTCTGGCAACACTGCGTATTTTGCAAGGGTTGAAGTTCGTTTATTTTATACTCTGCACACCGACTCCATATTGGATTTAAATAGCTAATCTTTGACATGAAATACGCGTTATATAGTAGCCATAATTGTTTCCGGGGGATAATGTTCCTATTCCGGTATAGCGCAAAGTTGAAATTCAATTCAATTAATTTCAATTTTATATTATTTATTTGTTCGCCCCAATTTAGGTTAGAATCGAACCAAATGCCTAAGTATTTAAGCTTTTCTACTCTACAGATTTTCACATTGTTAAAGATTAGTCCGGAAAACTCATTTATGGCCGGAATCGATTTGTAATTTTTAAAAATTATAAAGTTTATTTTAAGCAGGTTCTGGTAGAACCACTGCTTGATTTTTTCCAAGTCTTGTGTTATGCTTGTAATTAATTTTTCAAAGGTTTCTTCTCCGTACATAAAGCAACCGTCATCTGCGTAAAGCTGCGGGGTTCAATTCACATTAAGTTTGAGTACGTTATTTATGTAGATTAGAAATAGGGTAGCTGCCAATTTTGAGCCTTGTGGAACTCCTGTTTTGACCTTCCTATTAACACTTTTTATGTTATTTATTTCAACATACTGTTCCCTATCTAATAAAAAACTTTCAAAGATTCTGAGTTTATTACCACCTATTCCTAATTCTGCCAGTTTTCGGATCATTATGTTTAAATTCACTGAGTCAAAAGCTTTGGAAAGATCTATTGCCAATAGCGCTACATATTTCTTCTTGTCTAAGTTTTCCTATATAAATTCTGTACACGATATACAAGCAGACAAAGTATTTGAATTTTCTACGAATCCAAATTGTTTTTTATCAATTATTCGATTCTCAGCTAGAAAAGATTTCAGTCTATTTAACAAAATACATTCAACTATTTTGTCGACCGTGCTAAGCTTAGTGATAGGTCTGTAATTCGAGCATATTTCTTTGCTTCCAGCTTTGTGTATTGGCACGACTGCGCCTACTTTCAACTCTTTAGGATATTCACCTTTCCTTAAACATTCAGTTTCGTAACTCCAACTACAGTTTTTTGTGTAAATATTTAATTATAGCAGGGTAAATTTAAGTAATTTAAACGTAGGTACAGTGGTGAATTACCGACCATCGATTTGACAGTTTCTATTGCATTCCCTGTTGGACCTTCTTTGTACATTTACGTTCTTTGCTGAGGCTTTGTTCTCACGCTGCCTTTTTCTAGTTTTTTTTTGGCAAGGCGAATATATTATATGGTGGTAGCGAAGCGAATTCAGCCATCTTCGGCTTGATTCGCCGTTCACTGGGATGTTAAAGCGAAAGAGAATATGAAGTGAAAATCATAAGGAATGTAAACAAACCTTTGAGGATTTTCTTTTGATGACATTTGCATGAACCCCATAAATACTACAGAACGGGAAGAACAAGCAATCAGCTGATTGTATGCCATCACCAGGTATATAACTCGCCTTGTTTTTTGGCTTATGAATGCAAACTCATAGGTATGTGCGTAAATGTGTAAATTATGACATGCATATGATTAATTGAGAAAATAAAGGTAAATGGCCATAGACAAATTAGCTGTTGAGTAAGGTCAGGAGATAGTTTCGAAATACCTAACAGAAAAACATGTTAGTATTTTAAAAGTAGTCAAATTTAAGTTATGCTCAAAATACTTTGTAAGTACATACATACATACGTTCTAGGTCGATAGTGTTAAACCTTAAACGATAATCTATACACATATGTATACAATAACAATTTTTCAATACATATTTAAAGTAATTAGTTTTGTTTGATCGAAAGTAATGGGGGCAGCCTAATGGGGCCTTTGTACCAAGGCCAAGGTTGGGTGGGTATAAAGCAGCCGAAAACTGATACTTGCGCTGCCAGGTGATACAGTAGACAGTTCGGTAGAGTAAGTAAGTTGGTCAAAGGATAAATTGGTAGGTGTTTTTTGTGTAGTGTGGAAATATAAATATTTCTTGTTAGGACTAAAGATTAGGGGGAAGTTTTCTTGGTTCTGCAGTTGCTTGATTACCCTGCCCCATTCTGAAGGACTTTTGGACTACTCCCCAGGACTTAGGCACCAAAAAGTTCCGTGGAAATAGTAGTTAGCTTTATCTTATTGATTGAACTTCATTCCCGCTAGTCTAATAATAGACTCTAAAATATCCTATAGATGTTTACAAATAATAAGCTGAAACTCAGTCACTTTCGGCCTGAAGCCGTTAAAATCGTTTCTTATTTATTCTTGAAATCAGGTTTGTATATTCTTGGCCTAAGGACGGCTTTCGGCACGTGTGGTTGAGTACCTCCTTTGAAAGTATGTCATATGTGTTTATTTATTTACAGAATGAATTATCTGGACAAAAATCATAGTTCACCTTTCCCTAATATTTGCAATTATTCAGCAACGATTGACAGGACCAGCACTACAAACAGTGAAATACGTAAGCGTTTAAAAGTGCACAGTGCTTTACATGTATGTGCCGTTTGTGGGGACACTGCATTATGTCAGCACTACGGAGTTAGGACTTGTGAAGGATGTAAAGGATTTTTTAAACGAACTGTTCAAAAACATTCAAAATATGTATGTTTAGCAAATCACGCATGCCCTGTTGACAGACGGCGACGGAACAGATGTCAGTTTTGCCGATTTCAGAAGTGTTTGGCCGTTGGTATGGTAAAAGCAGTGGTACGAACTGATTCTCTCAAAGGGCGCCGTGGTCGCTTACCTTCAAAACAAAAAACGAGTGCTCTATTCAGGGAATCTAACTATATGCCTTTTATAACCACATTACTTAAAGCCCATAAAGATACAAGTCCAGATATATCTAATTTAGATTACGCAGCATACATAGAGCCTATGTGTAGCATTTCCCCACTGATAGTAAGCGAATCTGAAAATGTTCGGCAGTTCTATAAAATTCTTAAGAATTCTGTTAACGTGATTCAAAAATTTATCAAGAGCATTCCTGGGTTCAGTAATTTATGTCCATTGGACCAAGAACTGCTTTTTCAATCTGCTTCGCTAGAAATTTTTGTCTTAAGGCTATCATATCGCATACAGCCGGATGATTCCAACTTGATATTTTGCAATGGTACGGTCTTGCATAAGAGTCAATGCGAAAGGGTGTTTGGTGACTGGCTGGTTAATATTTTGGAATTCAGTGATAGTCTCAGCCATTTAGAACTTGATTCATCATGTTTTGTCTGCATATCTGCACTTGTAGTAATAACAGGTAAGTCGTTTCTTTAAAAAACATCTCATCTAGTTTTGCATACTTAAAGCCCACGTATAGCTATGATCTATGTATGTTCATCTATTTATTAACGAATGGAATAAACTTAACACAAACTGTATAAGTTTATGCGACAATTCTGAGGTAATAATGATGGTCAAATTGAATTCCTGGGAGTAACTATTCAAAAAATTTACTTTTTTTGTTTTGTGGTAAATTTAATTAACTTTATAAAAATATACTAACAGTCCCATTTACCAACCCAAGTTTAGTTTCAAACAGATTCATAAATGCTTTATAACAAATTTATACTCATCTTAACTGAGTGATTTCAGACCAGTGAATTTAGACCAGCTGATTTCTACCACCTTTCGATTTTCGACACTACGTTCATTACTTATAGTTCTCGTGTTTTAGCAACATTAGTTTTTCAATTTCAATTTCTATTTATTCAAAATAATAAGAAAATAAAATACACGGTTTCTTAAGCCGTGGTTTCCTCGAAAAGCGGTGCCGCCATGTAACGTTCGTCATATAGCGGTGACTATGCTTGCCGTCATGAGCGGCACCGCTTTTCTGTAAACTAACATGATCGCCGTTCCGTAATTTTTTTATTTGGTTTGCCGTATTTGAACGTTTCTTGTTTTCTTTTTTGATTTTAAAATGTGTGAATATTTATTTTTAAAACATTGACATGTTTCAATTGTTGTATTTGTAAAAAATGTTTGAAATATTTGATAGAATTCATACCGCTATGACAATAGCGGTGAGAAAAAACGGTGAAGAACTAGTCTTCACCGTCATGACGGCCGTAATATATCATGATTGCCGCTATATTACATTACGGTGAACTTCACCGTCTTCTAACTTTACACCTAATTACTTTTACATTGAATTGTTTTTGACAACGCACTCTACCGCTATGTAACCGCAGCTATATAGCGGCACCGCTTTCGAGGAAACCAAAGCTTTACAGATCAGGTAGATACTTAAATATAAAAATAAATGTAATTTGACTTAAAGGCTTATTAACTGAAAAATCGATATCATTACTTCTGATGTTTTTGTGAGGAAACAGAAAATTAACTCCTTTTAGAAGAATCGGGGCGTCCACTATGCCCTAAATGATATCAAACACAAAACTAAGAGATAGAACAGTCCTTCTCGTATCCAACGTTTTCAAGTTAATGAGAGTACATCTAGCATTATATGAAGGTATAGGACTACCTTAATCTACGTAGGGCATACAATACGAAAGACTATGGTACCCGTTCCAGTCTCTTTATATGGCAATCGTAGTATGGTCCCCATATATACACTGTATATCGACATCATCGCTTCATCATCAATATCATTAGTTCATCCGCTTTTATGCTTAAATACATCTTTATAAGACAAATCTCATTGTTTTGCTGTATTTTGTACTAAAAAAAATGTTGCTTTTCTTAAAATCGACTTTGACTAATTATTTTGAAGCACCATGGAACTGTGACCTAAGTTTTCACATAATAAAACCTCAAAAAATAACTTCTCATTACCTTTCTAAATTTTTAAAATATCTTTATCGGTTCAAAAGTTATGATTTTTGCAAAGAAAAACCCCAGAAGGCGCTATAGTGCGTCGTAATCCAAATTGGCATTAATGGTAAATATTATTTTATATTTAGTCCTTAGACCAGATACGTCCTGGAAGTAGATCTTCAGCTGTCTAAGGCACATTTTCCTTGATGGCGTGCTGCTACGGGGATTTCTGATGGGCCCACCGCTTTTGAAAAAACCTAAAAGACGTACTTTTTTACCGTAATGTAATATAGCGGCAATCATGATATATTACGGCCGTCATGACGGTGAAGACTAGTTCTCCACCGTTTTTTCTCACCGCTATTGTCATAGCGGTATGAATTCTATCAAATATTTCAAACATTTTTTACAAATACAACAATTGAAACAACAAATATTTTTGATATAAATTGTTCGGTTGTCTTTATAATTTATTTAAGCAAAAGTGACTTAACAGTAATACAATTTTCTTCGAACTGAAAAAATATGACAATTTTCTTTTTCAATTTACAAAATTCCTTATTGTTACTATATGATATTAACAATATAAAAAGTGAAGTAACGAAATGTACAGTATTAATAATAAGCACAGCTATTATATAACTCGCTCCTCCTTAAGATTCGAGTCCCTTCGAATCAATAATGCATTTAAATATAAATTAATAAGTACATAAAAACTTAAAGAATTATTCATTAAAAAAAAACAAAAATAAAAAAAAATAATAATACTTAATAACTAAAATGACAATAACAACAATATTATAAAGCATCTTAACAAAAACAAGGAAAAAAAAAGTATTTAATTAAAACAAATCAAATGTGTATTCAATATATCAAATTTTTCCAAACGTTAATTTAAGAAAGTTTTTTCATATATTTATTGATTTCAAAGGCCTTCGAAATTGAGCTACATCCATTTTATTCGGATTACTGTAATGATATTTATTAAACCTCTTTGCGGTTTTTTGTCTGTTAGCACAAGGATTTTTAGTATACAAATTTGGTTTATTCAAATCTAAATTTATGTTTTCTCTTTTTTTGTTTATTCTGTTTATGGCTTTCATTTTATTATTTTCAATTCTTATTTTTATTTCGTCAAAATTTAAATTTAAATTATTTATAAAATCTATTGGTTTCAATTTAGTTGAACTATGTATAGTGTTATTATAAAAATTTATTGATTTAAGTACCAACTCCTCTGAATCATTAATGGCGTCATTATTTTTCAAAATTCTTATATGTTCAAGAAGTGTCGAATGCATTCTTTCTATATCTGAATTCCCAGTGTGAGAATTTGGCGTAGTATAATAAGGTTCTATATTGTTTTCTTGACAAAAAAATTTAATTAATGCATTATTAAATTCATTATCCATAATCAATTTATCTGGCTTTCCCAAAAATGCAATTCGCTCCTGAAGTTTTGTCTTAACTGTTACCATATTTTTATCACTTAGTTTATGAGCAGTACCTAATTTGGTAAATTTATCAATCGCTGTTAAAAAAAAACATTTCTGAATTTGGAAAATATCTAAATGTACAACGGCGTTTGGTCTATCAGAAGTAAAAGTATGTTTAAACTGTTTATTTATAGGTTTTCTATCATATTTATTTTCTATGCAAACTCTGCAACTATTACAATATCTATTTACATACTT
This sequence comes from Sphenella marginata, assembly GCA_951509765.1. Taxonomy (NCBI): domain Eukaryota; kingdom Metazoa; phylum Arthropoda; class Insecta; order Diptera; family Tephritidae; genus Sphenella; species Sphenella marginata. The sequence goes on along the minus strand of OX608080.1, from coordinate 72,064,408 downwards.
AAATAATTTCGGATTAAAATATAAACCTTTTAATTCCTCGAAATTCTCTAATATACCTCTATGATTTCCTTTTAGATGCATATCATTAATAACATTCAGTAACACATCCTCAGATTCAATATCCTCAGCTAGTTTCGAGCACTTTATAAATTTCAAATTACTATCGTTAGAAAAAAGTTCAATTAACTTTTGTTGTAATATGTTATACATACTATCCTCAAGTTCTGAATATATTCCAATCTTCCCTTTCGTCAATTCTTTTCTAAATACATTATTTAAAAAGCGCTCATTGGTTAAATCCGTTTCTGCGATATATATTATTTTATATTTATTGAAAAGTAAATCGATTTCTCTACTTTTAGTTTTATATAATCTAATTTGAGTTCTATATTTATTAACAATTCCATCTATTATAGGAAAAAATTCGTTTAAATCTTCTTGAGCACTGTGTATACTACCTATTGAATTTTGATTTAATTGTACTCTACTTAAAAAATCAGCTACGGTATTCTCTTTCCCTTTAAGATATTCTATATCAAACTGAAATTCATCCAATAAAATCTTCCATCTAATAATACGAGAATTTGGATCCTTTAATGAAAATAGCCATTTTAATGGTTGATGATCCGTTTGTACCAGAAATTTTCTACCATATAAATAACAACGATAATATTTTATTGCCCAAACTATAGCTAACAGTTCTTTTTCTAAAGTCGAATAGTTCTTTTCATGCCCATTTAATGTCCTACTTGCGTAACTCACTGGTTTGCCTTCTTGACTTAAAACAGCTCCGATTGCCAAATTACTTGCATCGGTAGTCAAAACAAATTTTTTATTAAAATTAGGGTAACACAGTAAAGGCGGATTAATTAAAATATTCTTTAATTTTTCAAAAGCTCCAATATATGACTCATCATTAATATTTATTTTAGTATTCTTTTTTAAAAATTTTATTATTGGACTTGCTATAAGAGAATAATTTTTTATAAATTTCCTATAATATCCAGTTAACCCAAGAAATGATTTTATTTCTTTCAAAGTTGTTGGTAGTTGTAAATTTTGTATTATGTGAACTTTTTCTGGATTTGGTTTAATACCATCTTTTGTTACTATATGACCAAGAAACATAGTTTCCTTTGATAAAAATTTACACTTCTCAACTTGAACCTTAAGATTGAACTCCATAAGTTTTGAAAAAATTTTTTGCAAACTTTCAATATGTTCGGTTAGTGAAGTCGAAAAAACGAGTATATCGTCCATATAAATGACACAAATTTTATTAATAATCATCAAAATTTGATGGAAGCCTTTAGCAAGGTCTAATGAAGAAAAATATTGAGCCTTACCTAATTTGTCAAATAATGATTCAATATTTGGAACCGGGAATTTGTCATCCACGGTAATGTCATTTAATTTCCTAAAATCAATAACTAATCGCCACCTTTGCTTTTTTGAGCTATCAGTCTTTTTTTTGACTATCCATAAAGGAGAATTATATGGTGATTTGCTATTTCTTATAATATTTTGCCTAAGCATATCATCAATTTGCGATTCAATTTCTTTTTCTAAAATTTGAGGGTGTCTGTAGTTTTTGCAATAAATTGGTTTAGATGATGTTGTTATAATTTTGTGTTTAACACACTTTGTAGTTGTCAAACTTTGACCTTCAATATAAAAACACCTTTTATTTTTGTGTAAAAAGTTTTCTAATAATTTACCTTCTTCTCTATTCAAATCCTTAGGTACTAAATCTTTGATTGCATTTATTTCAGATTTTTCTAAATAATTAATTTCTTCATATTCAATGTCAAAACTATCACAAAATAATTTTATGCTCCTATTATTTACTGTTAATTTATTATTTAGAAAGTCTAAAATAGCACCTATTGGTTTTAAAACATTTACTCCAATAATACAATCAAAATTTTTATTTATAAAATTTGCTAATTTTACAGACATAGTCTTCCCACCAGCATTGAACTCTGTGGGTACATTAACTATTACTTCCTCTGTTATTAGTTTGTCACCTACCAAAGTATTTAATAATATTGGCTTTAAAAGATTTTGTTTTACACCCATATTAGAAAAAAAAATATTACTACCCAACGTAGTAGCAGCTCCACTATCAATTAAACATTTAGTTTTAATATTATTTATTGTTAACAATACTATTGGTAATGTTGATCCTGAGGCTGCGAATGAAAATTTTCAGTAAAATTTACAACACCTATTTCCATTGGCTCTTGATAATCATAATTTCTTTGATTGCGACTAAAATTTTGAACATTTCCTGAATTATAATTTTGATTACTTCGATATTGTTGATTATTATTTCTGTTATTATCAAAATTACTATCAAAATTTCCAATATTAATTCTATTATTTTGATTGCTTAAATTTGGTACGTTATAGTTACTAAAACGTTTTTTCCCATTTAAATTTTGGGGTCGCTGAAAGCCATAATTATTAGAAGAATTGTTACCATTTAAAAATGTATTTTTTTTTTGAAAAGTTATTTGGAAAGTTATCACTATTATCTTTACTTATGTTATATTGAATACCATATGAATGTTTATTATTCACTAATTTTATATCAGCTAATAAATTATGTTCTAATAAAAATGAATGCGATTTACTTAAAGTATTAATATTGTTTTGAATTAACAATGATTTTATATGAACCGGCAGAAAGTGAACGTATATATCAAAGATAATTTGCTCGTTATGATTTGGTGAATACAAATTATTCGGCTCAAGCATATATTTTGTATTCATATCACAAAGAATTTCTCTTAACTTATAATTAAGTTCTTCTAAATTTCTCGCATCCACATTAGTAGCATCAGTACGTAAATTAAAAAATGACCTTTTAACACCGAATTCCTCCTTAATTTTATTTAAAATATCTTCCCAAGTTGGGTAGATAAGAGTTTCAACTACCTTTAAAGCTTTTCCTTGAAGCCGATTGCTTAATACCGCCTGTATGGTATGATGAAATTCAATAGGAGCTAACTGGAGAACCACCCTTACGTCTCTTAAATAGTTGCTGAGTGAGTATTCACTATCGCCATTAAACACAGGCAAACTTCTTGCTTCTCGTAAACATTCTGCCAACGTTAAAGCCATTGCTGTTTATCCTTTTGATTCACAATCTTATGTCTTGATGTTGATTTTTTCCTGAATTATTTCTTCTATATTTTTTAAATTTATTTCTTCTTCAAATGAGGGTTTTTCGCCTTAGTTTTTTATTTAATTCAACATAAATAAAATTTTTGATAAATTTTTGATTTTCGCGTTATTAACTTTGTTAATCAGTTATTTTAATCCAATGTATGCGTTTTTTAAATTCAGATCTCAGGATATGTTCTTTGACTAACATATCCCATCCTCGTCGCCACAAATATTTTTGATATAAATTGTTCGGTTGTCTTTATAATTTATTTAAGCAAAAGTGACTTAACAGTAATACAATTTTCTTCGAACTGAAAAAATATGACAATTTTCTTTTTCAATTTACAAAATTCCTTATTGTTACTATATGATATTAACAATATAAAAAGTGAAGTAACGAAATGTACAGTATTAATAATAAGCACAGCTATTATATAACTAACATGTCAATGTTTTAAAAATAAATATTCACACATTTTAAAATCAAAAAAGAAAACAGGAAACGTTCAAATACGGCAAACCAAATAAAAAAATTACGGAACGGCGATCATGTTAGTTTACAGAAAAGCGGTGCCGCTCATGACGGCAAGCATAGTCACCGCTATATGACGAACGTTACATGGCGGCACCGCTTTTCGAGGAAACCACGGCTTAAGAAACCGTGTATTTTATTTTCTTATTATTTTTAATAAATAGAAATTGAAATTGAAAAACTAATGTTGCTAAAACACGTCAACTATAAGTAATGAACGTAGTGTCGAAACTCGAAAGGTGGTAGAAATCAGCTGGTCTAAATTCACTGGTCTGAAATCACTCAGTTAAGATGAGTATAAATTTGTTATAAAGCATTTATGAATCTGTTTGAAACTAAACTTGGGTTGGTAAATGGGACTGTTAGTATATTTTTATAAAGTTAATTAAATTTACCACAAAACAAAAAAAGTAAATTTTTTGAATAGTTACTCCCAGGAATTCAATTTGACCATCATTATTACCTCAGAATTGTCGCATAAACTTATACAGTTTGTGTTAAGTTTATTCCCTTCGTTAATAAATAGATGAACATACATAGATCATAGCTATACGTGGGCTTTAAGTATGCAAAACTAGATGAGATGTTTTTTAAAGAAACGACTTACCTGTTATTACTACAAGTGCAGATATGCAGACAAAACATGATGAATCAAGTTCTAAATGGCTGAGACTATCACTGAATTCCAAAATATTAACCAGCCAGTCACCAAACACCCTTTCGCATTGACTCTTATGCAAGACCGTACCATTGCAAAATATCAAGTTGGAATCATCCGGCTGTATGCGATATGATAGCCTTAAGACAAAAATTTCTAGCGAAGCAGATTGAAAAAGCAGTTCTTGGTCCAATGGACATAAATTACTGAACCCAGGAATGCTGTTGATAAATTTTTGAATCACGTTAACAGAATTCTTAAGAATTTTATAGAACTGCCGAACATTTTCAGATTCGCTTACTATCAGTGGGGAAATGCTACACATAGGCTCTATGTATGCTGCGTAATCTAAATTAGATATATCTGGACTTGTATCTTTATGGGCTTTAAGTAATGTGGTTATAAAAGGCATATAGTTAGATTCCCTGAATAGAGCACTCGTTTTTTGTTTTGAAGGTAAGCGACCACGGCGCCCTTTGAGAGAATCAGTTCGTACCACTGCTTTTACCATACCAACGGCCAAACACTTCTGAAATCGGCAAAACTGACATCTGTTCCGTCGCCGTCTGTCAACAGGGCATGCGTGATTTGCTAAACATACATATTTTGAATGTTTTTGAACAGTTCGTTTAAAAAATCCTTTACATCCTTCACAAGTCCTAACTCCGTAGTGCTGACATAATGCAGTGTCCCCACAAACGGCACATACATGTAAAGCACTGTGCACTTTTACACGCTTACGTATTTCACTGTTTGTAGTGCTGGTCCTGTCAATCGTTGCTGAATAATTGCAAATATTAGGGAAAGGTGAACTATGATTTTCGTCCAGATAATTCATTCTGTAAATAAATAAACACATGTGACATACTTTCAAAGGAGGTACTCAACCACACGTGCCGAAAACCGTCCTTAGGCCAAGAATATACAAACCTGATTTCAAGAATAAATAAGAAACGATTTTAACGGCTTCAGGCCGAAAGTGACTAAAAAAAATGTACTAAAAAAAATGTTGCTTTTCTAACAATCGACTTTGACTAATTATTTTGAAGCACCATGGAACTGTGACCTAAGTTTTCACATAATAAAACCTCAAAAAATAACTTCTCATTACCTTTCTAAATTTTTAAAATATCTTTATCGGTTCAAAAGTTATGATTTTTGCAAAGAAAAACCCCAGAAGGCGCTATAGTGCGTCGTAATCCAAATTGGCATTAATGGTAAATATCGTTTTATATTTAGTCCTTAGACCAGATACGTTCTGGAAGTAGATCTTCAGCTGTCTAAGGCACATTTTCCTTGATGGCGTGTTGCTACGGGGATTTCTGATGGGCCCACCGCTTTTGAAAAAACCTAAAAGACGTACTTTTACATCTGTTGGCCAGATGTCTGCTTTCAAAATGTTCTCATAGCACCCTTAGACTACTCCCAATTTGAGGCTAATTTTGGCGAGATCGCCCGCATTGATACCTTGCTTGATTAGCGAGTAACATCTCAAATTTTTTTAATCCATTTGAGCATGCTTTGCAATGATATCCTCGCATAATACATTCGATAAAAAAGACGATGTATGCAAATATTTATATTTTGTATTGGGTACTATTTACACTCAACTCGTGTTCTAATTTGATCCAATAATTAACGGAGGCTTAAAATCTCTAAGTTTATTAGAAATAATTTCCCATGTCCCAGCTTCTTTGATTTCAGTAGCATTTCCTGACGCACTAATATGGGTAGTTTTCGCAGGAGTGTTATCAAGAGCAACACCTACAGTATCAGCAGCGGAATCAATTGCAGACTTCTCTGTATTTGATGTCCTGGTAGACATCTCAGTGGAAGTTGACGTACATTGTTTACGAAACTTAATTTTACGGTACCACGAAATAGGTCCCAAATGAAATAAGTCCCAATGAAATAAGTCCCAATAAAAATGAAATAACCCCCAACTTTTAGAAATGAAATAACTGGGTGTACCACAAAATCTACAAAATCAAAATCCACAAATCAAAATCCACAAAATCAAAATCCACAAAATCAAAATCCATAAAATCAAAATCCACATCACAAAATCCACATTTTCTGTGTGAAATAAATTCAAATTAGGTTTAAAACCGCGGCGATTTTAAACCTAATTTGAATTTATTTCACACAGGGAATGTGGAATTCTGTATTTTTTATATCAAAATTAAAACTACAGATATTTAAGGTATAAGGATTTAATGAGTATTTTATAGTTAAATAAAGCAAAATTTTTAACGTTAATAAATATTGCATATTTGACCAACATAAATAAATGCAAACTTCGTTGTTTTTCATATAATTTCACAAAATAAGTTTTTTAATTTACAAATATTACAAATCATTTAAGTGCAATTTTATAAAATCTACTGCACATTTGTCCACTCTACTATAGTTTTTCTCATATCTAGTACTGAGCAAACCAATTTGTTAAGTCCGAACGCTGGTAAAGTGATTGTAAAAAGGTAACGGTAATATTTACATTTTAAATCATACATACTTAGATACATAAATATATGTATATACATATTAATGAATGAATGATTTCTGTGCATAACTTGATAAAACTAACAAACTTAAAACCTGTGCTTTGCCCCACACTGTGCTAAACAATACAATGCGACATATAACTCCTTTAGCGCTAAAGTATATGTTTTTGCTACAATATATGTACATACATACCTACATACATACATATATTTATTGTTTCTTTAAATCCATTATTAATTCATGTCTATATGTTTATATTGCCTTATATGTGCACATATGTATGTATGCATACTATAAATAGTTGATTAAAAAAATTGTGGATTTTGTGATACTGCTTTTAAGAAAACGTGTGGATTTCGTATTTGGGGATTTTGATTTTGTGGATTTTGATTTTGTGGATTTTTTTTAGCTGTGGATTTTGTGATTTTGGATTTTTTTTTTTGTGGATTTTGTGGCACTCCCGAAATAACTACCAAAGGAGGAAATGAAATAAGTCCCCAATATTTGGAAGTTATATCATAGTAGAGTTGCAAAACTATCGATGGCACTATCGATAGTATCGATAGTTTATTTTTTTCGATAGTGTTTTTAAAACTATCGAAAACTATCGATGGTAATTTTATACTATCGGACATTACTATTTCAGATTGTGATTTCAGGGCAGCAGCTATTGGTAAGTTTTGCAATTCTTGTTTATTTATGTACGTAACAACGTTAAATTTTACATTTGCAGACTTACTAATTTGCGGTTCTTATTTTTTCTAAATGGATATGGACAGGGCTAATTTTAAAGGTATGTCTGTTGAATGTGTACCTATACATATACATATGTGTATGTATATTTCTTGGTAGGCAACGCATCAGGCAAAAGAACTTTCTACGATACAAATTTGAGAAGCCTGACTTTTTTTATTTTTGTAAATACTTAACTTTTTTAAACTTTTCTAGTTTTCGTACATACTATTAGTTTGAAATTTGGATTTAAGGAACTTTAAGAAAAATAAAAAAGTCGAGGCTAGTCAAAGAGGCGCGTTTCTAATGTGTTGGGCACAGGGGGGCATGTGCACTCTGTGTATACATAGACACGTACATAAATATACATGCTTTTTTTGTCAGTTGAGAAATTCTTTCCCAAACAATTTAAATACGATAGTACTATCGATAGTACCATCGATAGTTTATTTTTTTGGGGACTATCGAAGACCATCGATTGTGTTCTTAAAACTATCGAAAACTATCGATGGTGTCACTATCGATAGTTTTGCAACTCTATATCATAGTGAGGCCCAAATCACAAAAAATATGAAATAAATCCTAAATGAAATGAGTGCCAATAAATATGAAATAACTCCCAAATATTTCACATCTCTTAAAATTGCGTTGGGAGTTATTTCATATGTATTTGTTGGGACTTATTTCATTTCTCTTAAAATTGCAATTTAACAAGTTTCAATGTTTTTGTAATTGTTTCTATAACTGTAGTAAGGTAAGATTTTAGAAAAACAATGAGTTGCTGTTTTTCACGCATTCCGTACGCAAACGGGTGTATCAATTAGCCCCCACCGGGCAAAATGACTTAAGCTCCACCAATGTCTCAGTAAATCTTTCCCCACCAAAAATTACAGAATCCCCACGAAAAAATATTAATTAAATCCCACGAAAATGATTTTATCCCTACCAATCGAAATGAATTAAGCCCCACCAAACGTGAGGGTTCTTACATGACAGAATCCCCACGAATCGAAAAGAGGAATTAATTCCCTCGAAACTGACTTTAGCCCCACTTTACTTCATTTTTAATTTATTTTTCTTGCTTTAAACTACAAGTTTTTAAATCAAAATTTTAACAAAAATTCAATTAGACATCGTCATTATATTTAAAAAGAAAAAGGCAAAGAATTAAATGAAAATATGAAAATGTGAGAAAAAGAAAATAATTAAGTAAAAATATGTAAATGTTCGTCAACATCTTGACGACAAAAAGGGCATTTAAATTTATTAAAAGTGTTTTGTTATCTGTGGTTTCTGCTTTTACGATATGTGCACTATTAGTAATTTAAAATAAATTAAACCCCACGAAAATGATTTTATCCCCACCAATCAAAATGAATTAAGCCCCACCAAACGTGGGGGTTCTTACATGACAAAATCCCCACTAAAAAAAAAATTAACTAATCCCCACGAAAATGACTTTAGCCCCCCTTTCCGCCATTTTTAATTTCGTGGTAAAATTGGTGGGGCTTAAGTCATTTTGCCCGGTGAGGGTTAATTCAATGGGGGCTAATTCATACACCCTACGCAAACAGTTCTTGTTAGAATTTCAATAGCTAAAGGTCGGTGCTATAAAGTAATAAAATGTCCAATCTTATGTTTGAAATAATAAGCGGAAAAAGAATTAATAGTAAAATCTTGTATGTAAAAATTAAAAACAGTGCTGTATAAAAAATTCTGAAGCTAAAGGTACGATTTACTATACGTGCTACGAAAAAATTACAGCTTATGTAATTGAAGAAATGTGTATAGCATTTTGTCGACTTTTTATTTGCCAAAATAAAAAATACTAGTAAAAGTAATTTAAACTTAGTTGAAAACCTCGTCATTATATGCAATAGTATGTATGTATACATACAAAGAAGGGGCGTTACCCGTACCGGACCACGGAGAAGCCGCCCCAACCACATTAACCTCATTAGCAAGAGCAGCGCTATACGAAAGTGATGATTGACTCTGCGTATGCATCATAGGTCAAGAACACATCATCTTAGATATAGTTCCAGTTGAAAGATAAGTGTTCCTGTTGTTACCAGCAGCAGAGTGAGAAGTTGACAATTTATTTGAGCTACCAAGAACTGGTTCACGAAGTCTTTTGATTTTCGTTATATTAGCATCTTTCTCACTTACCATTGCTTTCAGCGAACGAATTTCAGCATTCAGTTGCCCCTGGTTATTTTCAACATAAGTTTTTAACTCATTAAGATAATGTAATATAGACAACACATTTAGCATCATGTGTGGCACCGGTGCGCACGACCTGAGTACTCGGTTTAGGCAGGGGGGTAGTGAAATAACAGCCCTTGGTCGGGGAAACCCCGAGTCATTCCGGTACGTAGAACCGGCTGTCGTGGGAACGTAGAACCGGCTGTCCACCTTTGTTATTCCTGAAAGATGGAGACAGGCAAAGGTGGTCCCACTACTAAAGCCTGGCAAGCCAGCTGCCGTAGGGGAGTCATATCGCCCGATATCTCTCCTCTCGCCAGTAGTGAAGGTGTTGGAATCTATCTTGTTGTCGTACTTCACCGCAAACCTGCGGCTCGCCGAACATCAGCATGGATTTCGCAAAAATCACAGCACCACCACCGCGCTGAACGCCTTAACCACTCAGATAGGGGACGGATTAAACCAAAAGCGTCCAAACCACAGGACAGTGCTAGTTGCGCTTGAGACTCGTCCCTTCCTCCGTGTCTTAAACGTTGCACTGCCAACTACCTGAGTGGTCGTCAATCGTCGGTTGAGTTCAGAGGCGCCAGATCAAAACCCAGAATAGTTAAACAAGGGGTGCCACAGGGTGGTGTCCTATCCCCGTTTCTGTTTAACTATTATGTATCGAAACTTCCCCCCCCCACCAGAGAGTGTCTCGATCGTCTCTTACGCCGACGATTGTACGATTCTGGCAACTCATACCTCCCAACCGTGTCCGAATTCTTCGCCGGGAGAAACCTGGCATTGTCACCGAATAAGTCCTCGGCCACCCTATTCACGACGTGGACAACGCAAGTGAACATGGAATTAGACGTCTACGTTGATAGTGTCAATCTACCAACTGCCTCACATCCCAAAATCTTAGGGGTGACGTTTGATAACATGTTCAAATACGGCGCTCATGTAACCGCAATTGCCAATAAAGTCCAAAGCCGTAACAAAATCCTCAAGTCGCTAGCTGGCAGCACTTGGGGTAAATGGTTCAGTTATGCTTGCATAGCAGGGCATAGCATAGCAATACACAGCACGTAAAAGAAAATGTTGATTATACTTCGCACAACGCACAACCCCTCAAAATCAGATATTCGCGAAACATACAGAATTTCATGAGCTCGCACACATTCTTTCAGCTTTTCTTTTTCCATTACAACGCTTCTATTTGTTTTTTACTAAAATTTATAAGAATAATAAGCAAAAGCTTTGACAGTAGGTATGTTAACTTACATAGAGATCAAAATTCAACAGACTTCTATGCCATGCTCTGGGTTGCCATGCGTTGTATAATCGAATACATGTAAAACCAATTCAAGAGATATCGAAAATGACAGATCCCATGCAATGTATTGCTATGCTAGGCAAGCATAAATGAACCAAAAGACAAAGAAACGTTACTAGCTACATATAAAGCAATTGGTCAGCCTGTACTGATCTACGCGACGCCAATATGGTCGCCGGGGCTAGCTGACACACACTGGACGAGGCTACAGGTCTGCCGGAACACCGCCCTTGGTACCGCCACTGGGTGTCTTCTTATATCTCCTGAGCATCACCTTCATAATGAAGCGAAAATGCTCGCCGTTAAAGAGCATAGCGAGATGTTGACCAAGCAATTCCTGTTCAACTGTTGCAAACCGCAGCATCCGAACGGACGCCTGGTCAACGAGAATCCGCCCCCAGGAGCATAAGGAGCCATCTACGCAAACACTTCGATGAGATCCGGCACCTGATTTCCACGCCGTTTGATCCTAAGGTGCACCGGCAGGCCCTCACCCTCATCCATACGAATTCCGTTCTTCAGGCAACAACACCACCCGTTGCCGAAGAGGAGCGCGAGCTGCCTAGGGAGACTAGGGTGCTGCTGGCTCAACTCCGGTCTGGATATTGTAATAGGTTAAACTCTTACCTATCCAGACTGAACCCCGACTTGCCTAATGTTTGTCCGGTATGCGGCTTATCCCCCCATAATACAAACCATCTTTTTGTCTGCTCAGCCGAGCCTACTCTTCTAACACCCATATCCCTCTGTTGAAGCCGCTAGGTTTCTAGGACTTCCGTTAGAAGAGTTTGATGACAATGTTGGGTAGACACTGACTAGGTAGGCAGGGCAACGTAGTGCTACAACAACAACAACAACAACCTGAGTACTCGTTTGGGCTGCGTGTTCAGATATCCACACGCAACCTTAATGCCTTTAAACGTGAATGTGGCATAGTACACACGATTTACATTGGGTTTATATACATGAAATGGATCTGTGGCCCCAGGAGAACGTGAAATTGTGCTTGGCCCGAGCAGTTTGCATACCCATAATGAGTCAGGGGTGCAGAAAATATAGGGCTATTTGGTTCAATGAGAACAGGTGGTTTTTCGTGATAGTATTTTTTTTTTGTTGTTGGTTAGACTAGCCACAACACTGGCGGGTACAACCCTGCCGCCAGCATTCACCACACCACACACCCACACTTACACAGTCACGCACCCACTAATTGTCAACACAAAACACACACACACTTTTGTCTTCCCTTGAAAACCTTTCATATATTTTAAACAATGATTAGGTATACTAAATATGTTTGAAAAAATTAAATTGTCCGCATACTATTTACGTGTTAAGAAGTAAAATTTATGTATACCAATTTTTTGGTTTACACATTAAAAAAAAATATGAATGAAAAAAAGCAAATCATGAGAAAAATACCATTAGTGGGATTTTTTAATGACCGGTTTTTCCGATCGTAGTGGGATTTTTTGAGTGTTTCAAATTATGCAGGTTTGCAGTTTATTGAATTTTAGTATACCTAATAAGATATCAATCTTAAGCCTCTAACTTAATTACCTGATTTTTGGCAATTGGTTTTCTAGCCAATAAAAAAAATCGACCTTACAAATCGATATGAAAGAAATAGGTATTTCGGTTAAAAAAAATTGCCAGGTAATTAAATCAGAAGCTTAAGGTTGCTATCTTATCATACTAAAAGTCAATAAACTACAAAATTGCATACCCGAAAACACTCTAAAAACTCTTAGTAACAATCCCAAAATTTTCCTGAATTTTACACTAAATTCTAAACTTTTGTTTACAAAATTTGTTTTGTATTCTTACGTATTTTCATAAGAAATTAGCGAAATTATTTTTAAAGAAGTACCATTGAAGAAACCTGCAGTGTTACGTTTCGAGACAAACTATAAGTAAACGGTTGTAGTTGAATACGAAACTATTGCCTTTCGAATCAATTGTCAACCGACTCAACTGCCTTTCGAGTTAAGCATAAAACGAGCCACAAAACAAACACGCATTTCTCAATGATTGCAGTGTAGTCTTATGCGACGTCTTGCTTGCTTACAAGCTGTTCGAGTCATATCGCGTGTTATTGTTGTGCATAGCAAGACGCAGAAATATTTGCGAGTGGCTTGAAAGGGCGAACGGATGATTGGTTGCAGGCGTTTAATTAATATTATAAAAGCAAAAACAGGGTCTTATTTTGGCGGTCTCTTTATATATTTTTTTAAACAGGAATTTGAGTAGGGATTTTCACTCATCGAAGATTTTGTGACTGGAGTCGAAAGTTAAGCTGATGGGAGCGCCAAAAGGTGCCAAGCAAGGGCAACTAATAAAAAAATTTTGAACATCAGATAACTTACCCGGTTAACTATACAGCTCAATTTATAACATTATCTAGAGAACATTGTCGGATGTCGTTGAACCCTCATCCGGGTATTTGATCAGCTATGCTTATGGTGAATGTTGCTGGCGATGACACTATTCCGGGTTGTTGCACTCCTTTTTGAAATTTTACCGGCAATTATTTTACACTATTAACATGGCCATTACTTGGCAGGGAAATCTCGATTTAAAGAAACTTTACCTATCACAAGTTTTCGCGCTAGTAGTTGCACGCGTAGCACACGGTCGTTGTGGCTATCTTCGCAGTTTATACAGTTCTTGTATATGAACTGCAAGATACCTCCATATATAGCCGAGTGCGTACCGAGACACCGTTTTCCTTTGCCGTTTTTGGTATTGTTTCTGATTCCAGCCAACAACGACATCACCCCTAGCATCCGTCCTTTTCTCCTCCATAAGCACCCACCACGCCAAAAAAATGACAAGTGGCAACTGCCTATCCGCGAGCTTTTAGCACATCTATGTGGTAGAAAGCACAACTGTCATTACATTTAACATTTCTCGGCAACCATAATACTCGCAAAGCCCAGAAAACCAAAAAAAAATAAATTTAATTATTTTTAAATAAAAGTTTGCCGACCAAAAAGGTATTAATTTCAGAGCATCCCGTGCTCTTTATATACTAAAAATTAAAAAAGCTGAGTAGTGGCGTCGCGGGCAGAGCATGGCAATCTCCCCGGCAAAACGTGCATTTTTTTTTGTTTTTTGCAGAGTGGAACCTTTCAGGTCACTTAGCTTCGCTCCCATGCGTCTACTCGTGGTAATAACCCCCGGAAACTTCTGAAGGATCGGGACATGACTTACGGGAACTATAATGGCATTCTCTAATAAAAAAATGTTGTACTTTATGTGCCCTTTTCAGGTACACCGGGTTGCAGCTCCTCCTCCGCCGACTTGACCCTCATCGACGGAAAGATTACTGGCCGATAAACTTAAAAAAAGTGTCGTTTTCGGCAAAAAAAAAAGCTGGAAGTCCCTACACGCTCCTCTCCCTAACGTCCCTGTGAATCGCCACTCCCTTCGAGCGGTCGAAGCATAAGTTAACTTCTTTAGGCCCAACGTGGGGAACTTCCCAAACCCTGACACCAATCAGCATACCAAAAAATGCATACACAATTAGCAAAGGGGAAAATAAACTCAGACCGTTAACGGGATGATTCGATGTGAATAACAAATGTACATATGTATGTACATATGTACGCTTGAATATAAGCATAGGCAAGTAACCCTACTAGACCGGTCTAACCACACTCACAAATACATGCAAGCGAAAATTGTAAATTACTAACACACACAAAGCCTTCTTCCAAACTTTGCTTTTTCTTTGTCTTTCTTTTTCTTTGAAAGGTGAGCAAATGCAACTGCGTCTTTAAAAAATTTAGGAGTTTAGCAGTGAAATTACAACTAAAACGCCTTGATAAGGAAAGTATATAGTGCTTATAATTGTTATTTAACAAGTGAAGTACTGTTTTGAATATTTATGCACCAAATTTTTATACTTTCAGAGGGACGAGCAAATCAAGGAACCTTAAGGCAAATGGAGTAAAATTATACTTTTGCAAATGTTTAGTGATAGAAATATGTATTTGAAGAATTTACTGATTATTGTAAACGTGAAAATTGAGCAATTTTGACTTTTATTAAGCAATTAAAAGCAAATGTAATAATACAAACAATTGTCTTTTCATAGTTAGCTATATATAAAGTTTGCGTTATTCATAACCAGTAGCGCTGGCTTGCGTTTGCATTATTCCTGACTGCTAGCGCTAACCAAACTTTTCATTATTGATAACATGAGTGAAGAGTGCAGATTTATGTGGTTTTACATGCGCTAGAATGAGATGCCGTATACGTACGTGTGCAAAAAACAGCAAACACACGGTTAGATTTGGCACACTGCTCTGCAGAAACTAATTGAGAAAAATATGTAAAAAATAACGCAAGCGCAAGTTAGGCCTAGAGGTTATCTGACCCGTCAAATAACCTGCAGCTGTCTAGTAGGGAAAGAATTATGTGGAGCAAGTGCAGTTTTAGCATTTGCAATGAGTTGAATGACACAAATTGAGTGGCCTTGAATAATGCATTAACTAACAAAATAAATAGGCAAATAAATGTAAGTAGGTTTGGGCAGGTGTTCCCGATCGTAATCCAACAATAGTTTTAATTTAAAAAACGGTATCAATTTCCAACAATAGTTTTAATTTAAATAACGGTATCACTTTGTCACTACGCTATAGCCGGTATGGTAGCTTTTAAGCAAGTACGAATAAATCAGTTCTTATTTGTGATCGAACACGAGCGGTTATCTTTGTTAAGGACTACATACCTCAAGTATTAATATTTCAGTAATTGACCATTCAGAAGTTCTCCAACTTTTACAGAATTCTTTCATTATTGGCAATGGGAAAATCAAAGATAAACATGAGTTTGAAGCTTAGAAATTGGATAGAGAATATAAATGATCCAATTTTAGTTCAGAACGGCGAGGCCGTATGTTGTGAAGCTTGTAATAAGAAGGTAGGTATATTCACTTTTTAAAATATTTCATCCTCAAGCGCGGGCTTAAAATTTTAGTTTTTTTAGTTAACATGTTCTCGAAAGTCTTAACTAGTACAGCACCTAAAAACCGCCGTGCACAAAATCAATCTAAAATGTTGGGCTCAGCAAAATGATTCAACTATTGAAGATAATAGGAAGAATCAGTTTTATTTAGATATGTGTCAAGCGATGATAGCAGTCAAAATGACCTGGAGGAGCTTGGACAATGAAACATGGAGTAGCTTTCTATAAAAATATTTGAAACATACCATACCAAACGAGTCTACACTTCGGAAAAACTAGTTATTTGGAGGACTGCTACACCTAGGCTTCCTGATAAACAGTAAACTAAGTTGCACGGACCAAGTTAATAAGGTAGTTAGTAATGTATATGTCATTTTACGCAGATTGTGGCTCTCTGCTTGTTTCACACCCCAAGAAACACGTAGAAAACTATCGATGCAACTAATTTTACCGCATTTTACCTACTCTGAGTTAGTTTATAGCAAATTAGATTCCACTTCGACACAAAAGCTAAATGTGGCATTCAATAATGTTACGAGGTATGTTTATGGAATAGGCCGCTATGAACATATATCGCCATTTAGAGATAAAATATTAGGATGCAGTATAATGAATTACTTAGCTGCAAGAAATTGCATATTCATGTTTAAATTGTTAGAGTGGAAAACTCCTAAATATTTATATGATAAGCTGCAGCTAACCCGGTCACAGAGACACAATATGTTAGTTATACCCATACTCTTACATCTGAACGAATGTTTTTCATAAGCGCTGTAAGACTTTGGAACTCTATCCCAGAAAGTGTTAAGATTGGACTGAATAGGAACAACTTTAAGACAAAGCTACATCAACACTTTAGTGACCTTTGAATTCAATAAATCTTTGTGCAAACCCTTCTCTATATCTATTCACCATGTTTTTCTTTTCTTTACAACAATATGTGAATTATTTATCTATTACTTATGTAAATACATGCATTTAAGCACTTATCATATATAAAACATTTTCATTTTGGATAAAACATTTAAGCTAAGTTGATGTACATATAAAAGACTATGAGGTCTTAGTTGTACAATTAATGTATTACTTTATTAAATAAATAAATAAATAAAATATTGGCCATACAACAAATAAGAGATGATATCGCTGACAGTTATATATGGATTTCTGTTGACGAAACAACAGATATAGCTGGATGCTACATATATTGCAAATTTAATAGTTGGAAAGTTATGCGAAGCGAAAGAGCCTCCAAATCCACATTTATTGGCCTGCAAGCAGTTACCGAAAACCAATGCTGACACCATCGCTAGATTCGTTAACAATGCTCTAATGGCTGGTTTTCATTAGGTCAAAATGACTGACCACAAAAACTGACTTAACTGACACTATGGCGATTTGGTGTCAAATGTGTTTTCATTACGACTTAAAAACTGACATGAAGTCGATAAAGCAGAGCGTGTTAAAGACTGACGTAAAATTGTGGTGTCAGACGATTGACATCCCGTTTTCACTACAATTGCCCAGTCAGTTGTTTGACAAGCTACTCCACTATAAATTGTAGGGTAGCGAGTTCCCACCCCAACTTTTGTTAAATGTTTTTTAACTTTTTATTAACTTTTCTTTGTTTTTTAATTGCAAGTATTATTTTTTTTATATATTTTCACTTTTTTGTTTTGTCCCCGACACAAAAATATACAAATTTGAGATATGAATATAACGTAGCCGACCAAAAAATGGTAATATTACAGAATTAAAAAAGAAAACAATAATATAAAATGGAAAAAATATAAAAAATAATATAAAAAAGGAAAAAAAAATTTTTTTCACAAAATTTGGGGTGCGAACCCGACTCCACAAACGAATTGAGTCAAATGAAATAGATTTGCCAACATGTTGGCAATCGTGTCAATCGTTGCAAACTGCGCTGTCATACTGGAATTTGACAGTTTTCACATGCATGTCATTTCATATGACAAAGAGTCGTCAAAACTGACTGCAAACGCAATTGACTCCATATGCCAGCCGTTTTCATTAGTATGCCACCATTTGATGTCATATTTTGACCTAATGAAAACCAGCCTTAAGAATCTTATGGTCAAACGGTGACAATGACGATCAAGTATTGTTGCTGGTAACAGATGCCGCCCAATATATGTTGAAGGCTGGTGAAATTTTAAAATGTTTTTGCCCAATTCTTATTCACTTAACGTGACTTGCACGTGGTTTAAACCGCGTCGCAGAGGAAATTAGGCATTATTTTCCTAATGTGAATAAGTTGATTTCTTCAGTGAAAAAAGTATTCTTAAAGGCCCCGCTTCGTGTCGAAATGTATAGAGAAATACTGCCAAATACTCCGCTACCACCACAACCAATATTAACGCGATGGGGTACATGGTTGGAAGCAGCTATTTTTTATGCCAACAACTTTAAAGAAATCAAGGAGGTTTATTCTAAAGAATTAAATTCATAATTGTTTCTACTTAAAATTTATATTTACATATGTACATAGGTTGTTATGCTTTTAAACGCAGATGACAGCTCTTCTATTGCTTCAGCCCAAAAGATATTGCAAAGTGAATCTCTGATGGCGGGCTTAGTTTTCATAAAATCACATTTTGAGAGATTGCCAAATTGGAGTTTGGAGGTGTTCCTATGGTAGATTCAATTACATTAATAACATATACGTTTCAAGGGCTTCACGCTACACCTGGTCCTTGTGGGCAAATAGTATCAGCCAAAATTCATGCTGTATCAAAAAGGAATCCTGCTTTCGGGGGCCTATTAAAAGTGGCAAAAATACTATCAGGCTACCACATATTGGAAACTGGCGTTCAAATCCCCAGCCACTTATGGAGTAAATTTAAATATGCTCCCATTACATCTTGTGATGTTGAGTGTTCTTTCTCAGCATACAAACTAATTTTAACTGATAAACGTCAAAACTTTTCCATTGAAAATTTGGAAAAAACAATTGTATTATATTGTGCTCTTAACTACAACTAAATTTATTTGTTTTTTGTACTGTTTTTTTGTGCATACAACTTGCATATAGTGTGTATACAACTTGCATATAGTGTGCATGCAAGTTGCATATTATGTGCATATTGTAAACGTTGGATTAGAAGCTGTTTTAAAATGTGAATTTATATTGGAGAATAAATATAATACTGAATAAACGAGTTTAATTTTTTTGCATAAAAGTCCGCAGTCAATGCATCACAGAAAGGAAGATGATCCATTCACTGGGAAACCTGCTATGATAACAGACTATAATAAACAAAACGTGGAGTGGTTGAACTTGACAAGCAATGTTAGATATAAGTGCTGTGAACACTTACATTATCTTCCAATCGTCAAATTAATTTGACAACTGTTCAAGAGGGGACTTTTTAAAAAAATTTTCCCGACAGTTAATAATACCGCATTTGCAACGGCTGCAGCACAACCCAAGGCTCCCTCGGCTTTTGCGAAACACTATCGGCAAGGTTCTAGGTACCGAGCTCCACCAACGATCGAAAACAATATTGCAGCCCGTAAACTATGTCCCCCCTAACAAATTTTTAAATCAACCGCAATGAGAGAATACTGTCTTCCCCCTATTTCTTGACCAACTTGCCTCCAAACTGCTCTAAAAGCTGATTTTATTTACCTATTTTAATAAAAATAAAACCGAGTCACCTTACAAAAAAAATTGCCAAAAATCAACGGAACCCCTAGGTACTTAAGATTTGCACTTTGTTGTTGCCGAAACTAACCGTTCTATAAATGTGCGTACTCGAAAAATGTCTTCTTCTTTTTAAATTTCCTTAGAATCACGGGGGCGTATAGTGACATGATAAGTTAAAAGTAAAACATGTACGTGATTCAGTATTAGGTCCTCTTTCTAAATATATGACTATTTACGAAATATGAAAGGAAATGTAGTTTTCTGAAGCAGTGCAAAAAATTGCGATTAATTCGCGATTTTCTCAAAAACTGCTCCGGCGATGATTTTTTGTTCGCGTCACACAGTGGTCGGAATGAGAATTCTAGGTGGACAAAAGTCCCAAACTAGAACTTAGAAAACTAGCTAAATTCTGTCAACCAGTTATTATAGAATGTCCAGTGACAATACTGTCCAATCCGTAACTCATTCTATGACTCTACCTGGTATTTACGCGGCATCAAAAGTTGCCTACCTTACATATATAATTTTTTCTTAAAACAAAGAGTTTGAATAATCTAAGCAGGCCAAAGTTTTAGTGTAACTATTTTTTTTCTTTTTCGAACTATTTTTAGAATTTAGATATCGCATTTAGGCCATTAGAAGCCTGTAAATTGTTCAATTAGGTCAGTCAAAATACGCATTTAAGTAAGTATAAAAAAAAAAATTATTTTTAGCATTTAACAGTGTGCCAAAATTTAGTGCCACACCCGTCCAGTAAGAAAATTATTTTTCCCAATCAAGAAATATATCTACTAAACGTTTACTAAATCTTGAGCATTACTTTTTCTTACTTTGCCAGCTATTTTAGTTTATATAATGGAACTAAGGTATGATTTTTTATTTGTCCCCTTGTTTTATATGGTTTGTTTTGGAACAATGAACTCAGCTCTGACAACGCTGACTCTGATACTGAAGGTTACTCGAACTCTGACGATAGCACTGATACTGATACTAACAGCGAAGATAACATTGAATCTTCTATTGAAGATAGTACGTGTACTGATGATAGCATTGGCTGTAGTAGCACTGAATCTGAAGAGAATAATAAGTCTGGACTTAAGAGTGATTCATCATAATAAAACGTATTACCTGCTATAATAAAAAGAAAGATTTTTTTCCCCCTTTTTATGATTGGTTGATTCAAAACCTGTGAGTTTTTATTTTCATTATCTTTCCTTGTTTTGAAATAAAATGTGAATTTGGAGCTAAAAGTTATATAAATATATTTATTATTTTTAATTATAATAAAATGTGTTACTTACTATTCAGTAATTTAGTATTCTGTCAATTGATTTCATATTTTTAGGACTATCTACTTACATAAATATGTATTTCTTACTCAGATAAAAATACTTGAAATAATTTTCTGCACCTCATGACACAAAAACCTGAAATTTTTTTGATCCCAGCAACCAAATCGATATCAACAACCGAAAACTAGTTGGAAAGGACATTTGTGACAATTTGGACGAAAGAAATAATTTTGTCCACCTAGAATTGTCATTCAGACCACTGTGCGTCACATCAATTTATTTAGCGTATCCTACTAATATTATAAATGTGAATGTAGCGATGTTTGGATGTTTGGATGTCCAGACGTTTGCTTTTGTTCCCTAAAAACGTGAGAATGGCTAGACGGATTTTGTTGATATTTTGCACGCCTACAGGTTATAGTATGGAAGGAGCTATAGGCTATTTTTTTTTTTAATTTTGGGGGTTCCGACCCTGCTAGGGACCGTTTCTTTTCGAAATTTTTTTATTCTATATAACTCTAAGTATATTGAACCTATACTTATGATATTTCGCATATAGGTATAGAAAACCTTAATATTACCCTACAATATGGGTATCAAACGAAAGGGGAAGGCCCCAGGTTTCATTTGTACTTCGATATATTTCGATAAATTTATCTATAACTGAGTTATTGGTTAAAATGCGATTGCCGAAAAACCTTAATATTACCCTACAATATGGGTATCAAACGAAAGGGGAAGGCCCCAGGTTTCATTTGTACTTCGATATATTTCGATAGATTTATCTATAACTGAGTTATTGGTTAAAATGCGATTGCCGAAAAACCTTAATATAACCCTACAATATGGGTATCAAACGAAAGGGGAAGGCCCCAGGTTTCATTTGTACTTCGATATATTTCGATAAATTGATCGATATCTGAGCTATCGGTCGAAATGCGATTGCCCGAAAACCTCTATATTACATTACAATATGGGTATCAAACGAAAGGGGATAGCTCCAGGTTTCATTTGTACTTGGATATATTTCGATAAATTGATCGATAACTGAGTTATCGGTCAAAATGCGATTGCCCGAAAACCTCTATATTATTTTACAATATGGGTATCAAACGAAAGGGGAAGCTCCAGGTTTCATTTGGACTTCGATATACATATTTCGATAAATTTATCGATAGCTGAGTTATCGGTGATTGCCCAAAAAACTTAACATTACTCTATAATATGGGTATAAAACGAAAGGAGAAGGCCGCAGGTTTCATTTGGACTTCGATAGGTTTCGATGAATTGATCGATAACTGAGTTATCGGCGAAAATGTGATTGCCCAAAAACCTTAAACTTGCCCTACAATATGGGTATCAAACGAAAGGGGAAGGCCCCAGGTTTCATTTGTACGTCGACATATTTCTATAAATTGATCGATAACTGAGTTATCGGTCAAAATGCGATTGCCCGATAACCTCTATATTACATTACAACATGGGTATCAAACGAAAGGGGATAGCTCCAGGTTTCATTTGGACTTCGATATATTTCGATAAATTTATCGATAACTGAGTCGTCGGTCAAAATGCGATTGCCCGAAAACCTATATATATTACCCTACAATTTGTAAGTTTGGCAAGCTCGAGACCAGAGAAAACAATAATTCGTAATGAATTTTAATTGTCAGTTTTTGGGAAAAATTGATAATTGGAGAAAAATTACATTGTTAAATCACAGCGATGGATAGGATTACATGTTTCAGAGTTTCCAAGCTCATCATCAGATCCCTTTTCGGACACTGGGATATGAACCAGTGTCTGCACCAAAGCCGCTGTTAGAAAATTCTAACAACTAAGCTATGATGCCCTGTGACGTCACAATGCATTTATCTCCACTTCAACTTATTCCCTTTGTTGTTTGTTGTTTTGCCAACAGTCAGCACACAAAAAAAATATAAAAAATATCAAAAATACTTCCCTTTGCTGAAATATCTGCTAAAAAATTGCGCGAACAATTGTTTTTCTTCTATTCCTCTTTGAACTTTTCGTAAATTTTGACATTTCAGTACCAGTGATGCCCCATTTTCTCAAATTTAAACCATAGATAACAAGTGTTGTTAAATCCGAGTTAGTGAATCGCACAATTGTTAAAGTAAGCAATATACGACAATGTTAAATATCTCTATTGCGGGATTGTTAAAAGTTAGTGAATCGCGCTACAGAGCTGGGTAGTAATCATTACTTTAGGAATTTAATTACTCTCAATTACATGTAATGGGAGAAGTAATCAATTCCTTTGCCCCACACAAAAGGAATTCATTACATTTCAATTCCTCAAAAAAAAATACCAAATGTAATTTCCTCATTTTGAGGCTCAAGTACAAAAAAATTTCGCGTTGGGTTTTATTGAGTGCACCGTGCCTATGAATGTTTTTTTTTTAGAGGGTTAGAGGGGGTCCCAGAAATCACAGAACTAAAGCCCGAACTTGGAGGCAACTCATATTTTAAGAGAAAATCGAATTTGAAGATTCGAATTTTCCCAACCAAAATGTGTAAATTTTAAAACACTTTGATAACACTATACACACAAAACTATATTACATTACACAAAAACCCCCTTCCACACAGTCCCGCACTGTTTTTTGGACGAGTTTTGCGCGAATAACCGCTTTAAACATTTAAATTTTTTATCACAGAAAGCCCGACATGTTTTTTCACTTGGCAAAAACAATGCCTTCGGATTAGTTGCAGTTACAGCGAGTAGCAATGGCTCTGAAGGAATAAACAAACTATGTTATGGCACGTTCACTGCAACATAGCTTGTTTATTCTTCATTTTATGAGTTATTTTATAGATTTTCTTTATATTTGTTAAGAAACGCGGAGATTTATCCGTTTATTAACCACGAAGAGATATAATGCCGAAAACTAAGCAGCTTGCAACGAGATTAATTTGAACTAGTTAATAAAAAAAATGTTGCCAGACCTTCCAACAGTAATTTTGTATTTTTTTTTTTTTTTGAATGAAATTCAAAACAGTCGAGTGGGGTATCAAAAGACGCGTATTCACGTCTAGATTTAGAATCTGAAATGAGATTTTTGTTTTTTCAACCCTTCAAAAGTTATTTGCAGGTAAAGTTCACAATTTTCTGTAATTTTTATGTGGTTTTTGTAATGGCACATTAGGGTGAGCCAAAAAAGTGAAAAAGTGTTGGGAAACGTGGCACGCGGAAGGACACCACCGTGGCGGTAGCCACTGCTATGGCACACACCCGGAGTTGGAATGGCGTAGGCCAGGGTTTTTTTTTTTTGAAGCGCGGCCGAAGGCCGCCTACGCGGAAAGGTGTTCTGCACATAAAAAACATGGATCACGCCACGAGTTGGAAAGTTTTACCCTCATAACTTTTGAACATTCGAAAAAAACAAACAAAAATCTCATTTCAGATTCTAAATCTAGACGTGAATACGCGTTTTCCACTTTTTGGTCTAGTTTTCCACTTTTTTGGTCTAGTTTTGGGTGGGCCCCATAAACTGCACCATTACCATATTTTATTACAACTTTATCAAATATGTATGAAAATTATGAGAATATGTTTGTAAAATTGTAGTTGATAATACAATTTAAATCTTTATAGCTATATCTGTTTAACTTGTTTTGTTGAAAGCCCCCTTAAGTTTCTGTAATTTGCATGTGCTTCTGGTAGACATAGATATAAGGTATGGATGTACAGTATTACCCAAAGTTATTCATCCCAAATGTTCACTTGAGCCGCTATTACACTGAAAATACCTGTCATGTCATGTTTTCTTGCTAAAAACCTGTATCAGTCCTCAACTTCAGTTTTTGAAAAATCTGCATATTCATTTACACATGTCTGGCACCTCCTATTACTCGCTCACGATTCAACTAGTACCAAACCGCCATTGTTGTTCACAAGTGATTCGGCCAAAATAGAAAGCAGTTTATTTGAATCTTTTTTTTTCATGTTATATATTTTAGAAGGCTTAAATATTAAAAATATGCAGTGTGGTGAGACATATCGTTCAGTGTGAAGTGTTTTTAATTCTTTAAAGTGAATAATTATAAGCAAGTCTGGTAAATTTTGAAGCTTCCTTATATACAATATTGCAAATTTAAACACGATTTTTTCTCAAAATATATAGCTTGCTTCCAAGTTCGGTCTTTGGTTTTGTATTCTGTGCTACCCCCTCTACCCCTCAAAAAAAAAAAAAATTCCTAGGTTCGGTGCATCATTTAATATATTCCCCCTGTTGTTCCCCAAATTTGAGAAATCAATTAGAAGCAGCACGGTACAAATTGGTAGAGAAGCTCTTTCTTAACTAAGGGGCTGGAGCTTTGTTGTAGACCATTGTTTGGCAGCGGTCTTCTTCCGTTGGAAGTTGTTAGGTATTGAAGGTGTCAAGCAAAAGATATCAAAATATCATGGCGTGATCGGCACTATTTGTTTAATATCTTTTGTCATAGGCCTTCCTGTCCTCGTATTTCTTCCGGTCTCAGCGCAAGGACGCGGATAAATCATATATTGAAGAGCCTGCCTTATCGAAGATTAGCGGAAAATTACAAGTTAAGCAGTCTCGCGATGAATAAAGGTCACGTTCTATAAGTCGTTCTACAGTCCCTCCATGATATACTTGCAAGAAATCGTGGACGCTTCCAATATCATATGAGCCTTCTAGTGATAAGGATAGAGATTCCCATATTTTTGTTGTTGAAATGATGAATTCAAAGTAAATTTACTTAGCAGCTAAAACCCTTCACATGCCTTTCGCTACAAAGGGAAGAGGGCGGCTCAACTTGGCTGGCAAAATCAGGACAACTTTATGCTCCCTGGTGTTTTCTAGTATAGGTCATTATCGCTTAGAAGGGATCCCTTTTTGAAAAAGTGAAAAATATTGCCCGAAAAGTCTATTGAAATATGTATTTATGCAAGAATTAACATTTTGCTTTTCAATTACTTTTACAATTCCTTTGAGGAATGTAATTGGAAATTAGAGAGTACTTTTGGCATTCCTTGTAATGTGATTGGAAAAATTTCAATTACATTTTCAATTCCTTTCGAAAGTATTTGAGAAGAAATTACATTTGCGTAAAGTATTTTTTTTCAATTCCAAAAAGAAATTTTTTTGTACTTGAGCCTCAAAATGATGAACATACATTTGGTTTTTTTTTTTTCAGGAATTGAAATGTAATGAATTCCTTTTGTTCCAATTTCTGAGGAATGGAATTGTAATTGTAAAGGAATTGAATTTACCCAGCTCTGATGTCTACAGCAACCAACAAAAGAAAAGGCGTTTTTTAACAGTCTAACTTCGACATTTTGTCATCTCCCCTCTATTTGACTCTTTAGCTTTGCCTGAACATTTCCCAAGTCATCCCCAGTCATTTTTCAAAGAAATTTCCAATATACAGAAACAACTTATCTAGAGTTTTATTAAAGATATGCTGACACCCGCATAGGACAGCAGTGAACATATGCAATTGATTTTGGATTTAGCTGAAATTGAAAAAAAGTGAACAAAAATTTTCGAGTGACGCGCTTAGTTTTTTTTTTTGACAAAGTAAGTGCATTTTTCTTCATATAAATTTATGTAAGAAAAAAAAATTTCATAGGTGCATACCTCCCTAAAAATCAGCATATCTTTTTTGTTTGTCTTTCGATTTTGATAGTGCAGGTCCCTTTCTAAGCTTAAAGCAGTCCATTGGTGAAACACTCATCAAAATTCATTCCTTAGTTTAAAATATCCTTAAGTTCAAACAGACAAACAGACAGACAATAAATTTAGAAATTGATTTTTATTTTTGCGTCAAAGCCAAATGAAGTCATTTTAATTCTGACAACATTTTGCATTTTCGGACATATATTTTAAATATGCAAATTTATCAAAGTTGGAATCATATGTTTTTTGTTTACTTTGCAACTAATTCAAAATGTGGAGGTTGAAATATATTTTATTTATTGTTAAAATATATATATATGACTTTTTGTGAAATGTCCATGTTACTATAAATTACTTTTGCAAGTGTATACAGTGTAAATGGGGTATAAGAAATATCCCCTGTTTCGCATTGCGCTACTACTTAACCCATTAACGCCCACTGTACCCATACTTATTCAAATATCGAAAAAATGCATTATAAACTGCCTTGCACGCAAGTAAATTATTCAGTTTCATATTTAAACTATAAACCACTTATGAGAACACGTATGTATTTGCTAGAAATTTAAATATATATGACGGTTTTTTTTTTGTGTTTTTTTCACGTTGGGCCATATATATATGTGAACAATATGCTCCAAAATCGCAAAAAAAAGTTGTGACATTTTAGGGCTGTGACATTTCTTGTTTAATCTATTCTCATTTGAATATGGCTCGATAGTTTAGGGGATACAATAACACATTGTAGTATTACAACATCTAGCATTAAGTTATCTGAGGGTAAACTAAGTTACGGCTGATCACGTCATAAGAATTATGTACACAAAATTACTAACTACACCTTAAGTTATGTTTGTGAAGTAGCGAGTAAGAATGCAACCCTGTAAAGTACCATGTCAAGTGTGATATCTTTAGCATAGACGTCAAAATTTTTAAAAAAATTAACACCTGTTTTTTTATATTCTATGTTGGATTCATCCTACATCTCGTTCTATCATTCGTTAGAAGATAGGAGCAGCGGATGCCCCGCCATGCTGCAGTGCCTCAGATGTAAACAAAAAACTGAAAAAAACTCCATTTTGAAGTGCCTGTCAAACGTTTGACAGATAACATATCACACTTGTACTGATACACAATGCATAATGTACCCGCCATTTTGAAAATAAAAAGAGATTCATTCGATTTTGGACACCGAACAGGGCAGATGTTTTTATTTGAACTCTTCACCACCGAGCATATTTCAATAGTTTTGGACGTCCGTTTGAATTTCGATGTGTGCCAATTTTCAAGGAAAAATTACACTTAGTTTAGAAGAAAAGCTGTAGTAAAGTTGTGACATGAGAAAGTGTGGCACATATATTAAACGAAAAATCTTCCCAACCCATCTTCAAAATGGGAGCTGCTCTAGCACAGTTTGATGTTGAAATTAGTCTGAACATGTGTAAAAAAAATTAAGATTATATGTTAATTAATATTAGCACCCGTCTACTGTGACCACCATTTTTTTATTTTTTACAAAACTGGAGAACACAGTTTAGTCCTCTATAGGACCCTAGTCAAGGAAATTGTTTTAGAAACAATTGTGGAATATTGTTACGCTATCTATCCTCTTTCAAAGCTTCCTCATGCAAATTTTGTTTTGATTACATGTGTAGAAAAAATTAAGATTATATGTTAATTAATATTAGCACCCGTCTACTGTGACCACCATTTTTTTATTTTTTACAAAACTGGAGAACACAGTTTAGTCCTCTATAGGACCCTAGTCAAGGAAATTGTTTTAGAAACAATTGTGGAATATTGTTACGCTATCTATCCTCTTTCAAAGCTTCCTCATGCAAATTTTGTTTTGATTACATGTGTAGAAAAAATTAAGATTATATGTTAATTAATATTAGCACCCGTCTACTGTGACCACCATTTTTTTATTTTTTACAAAACTGGAGAACACAGTTTAGTCCTCTATAGGACCCTAGTCAAGGAAATTGTTTTAGAAACAATTGTGGAATATTGTTACGCTATCTATCCTCTTTCAAAGCTTCCTCATGCAAATTTTGTTTTGATTACAATTTATAGCACATAATGCCAATAAAAGTACATGACCTCAGCAAAGGGACGCTATAAATTGTGACTTTTCTTCTTCTTTTTTGTGTATTTTAAAGTCGTCCATGCTCATAAATGATTACATTTTGCACTTAATTTATTTGATGAGATATATAAGTAGACTGCGGACTTTTATGCAAAAAAATTAAACTCGTTTATTCAGTATTATATTTATTCTCCAATACAAATTCACATTTTAAAACAACTTCTAATCCAACGTTTACAATATGCACATAATATGCAACTTGCATGCACACTTTATGCAAGTTGTATACACACTATATGCAAGTTGTATGCACAAAAAAAACAGTACAAAAAACAAATAAATTTAGTTGTAGTTAAGAGCACAATATTGTTTTTTCCAAATTTTCAATGGAAAAGTTTTGACGTTTATCAGTTCAAATTAGTTTGTATGCTGAGAAAGAACGCTCAACATCACAAGATGTAATGGGAGCATATTTAAATTTACTCCAAAAGTGGCTGGGGATTTGAACGTCAGTTTCCAATATGTGGTAGCCTGATAGTATTTTTGTCCCCGAAAGCAGGATTCCTTTTTGATACAGCATGAATTTTGGCTGATACTATTTGCCCACAAGGACCAGTAGCGCGATTCACTAACTTTTAACAATCCCGCAATAGAGATATTTAACATTGTCGTATATTGCTTACTTTAACAATTGTGCGATTCACTAACTCGGATTTAACAACACTTGTTATCTATGGTTTAAATTTGAGAAAATGGGGCATCACTGGTACTGAAATGTCAAAATTTACGAAAAGTTCAAAGAGAAATAGAAGAAAAACAATTGTTCGCGCAATTTTTTAGCAGATATTTCAGCAAAGGGAAGTATTTTTGATATTTTTTTTGTGTGCTGACTGTTGGCAAAACAACAAACAACAAAGGGAATAAGTTGAAGTGGAGATAAATGCATTGTGAACCATAGCAGAATACATACATATATGTACATATGTATGTACCAAAAATAGCGAAACGCACTACCGGGTGATTCCGTAGGTGCAATAAAGTTTTTTTGAATGCGTTCCAGTGGTACGGTGCCGTACGACAATATTTGGCAAAATTATATCTGCCAAGCATTTAGTTGCATTAGTCTGCAAAATTGCAAAGCCTAATACATAAAATAAAAATATATAGGTACATATATAAAAACAAAAAATAATTTCGCCACCCACGCTTACCAGCGTCGTTCGAATAACGGCGCAAGCATCGAACCTGGCTCGGAACCACGGCCATTCTGACCAGTACACGGGGTATCGGACTCACTGCCGTTCCGACCCTTTCGAATGAGTTTTCATATAAACTCGAAGACTTAGACTGGCCATTCAGCCGTGCCAGCTAAATATTTTCTCTGTCGACAACTTAGACTGGCCATTCAGCCGTGCCAGCTAAATATGTTCTCTGTCGACAACTTAGACTGGCCACTCAGCCGTGCCAGCTAAGTCCCAGCTCCGGGAGTTACACCTGCGTAGACTGGCCACACTGCCGCGCCAGCTACGCAACCTTAACCATTAGTATGTAAGATTAGATTAAGTCTAAAATAAAAATAAAATTTTTTATTTTTTTTTCTCGTGTATGGGTTGCCATATGTACATACGTAAATAAAACAACTTACTGGCAAGAAGTATACAACTTTTTATTTTTTCAAATTTTCTTCCCCCTAGCTCTAGGTAAGAAGCAGAGGTACGGCCAGACGAGAAACCTCAATCTTCGGGAGGTCGCTCAAGGGCAGAAATTGGTGACTGCGCCATCCGGCACTCACCACCCTAGATATAAGCCAGTAGGTTTAAGAGGACGTGGTCGAAAATCCTGCGGTCGGATTAGGATGTTGCGTATCGCAAGGGGGCCGGCATGTTTAGGCCCGATGCCTAAAATCTTATAAAATGCGCCACCCTAATGCCACTTTTTAGTTTATACAAAACCCCAACACCAAGCCGCCCACATGTATGTACATACACGCATATTCATGTTTGTCAGCAAACATATACATGCATGTGGGTGTGCATGTGTCGGTTCACCTCCCCTTAAAACCGGAGGCTGAAATTCGGGGTTCAACGGTTGTCCGCGACTGGACAACCGGCTACTTTTCCAGCGAGCGTTGAAGAAACCATATCACGGCCACCCCAGGACTTTCACCGGCAACCAATATTTAAGGTAACATTCACTTGTAAAATCAGACATTTATACCAAATATACGGCCACTTTATAACGAGAATTCTCGTTCTTTCTTATTTCTTTTCTCACTAAATCACAAATCGACTGCGGTGCGTCCGAGCCACGGCCGCTCTTAAGAACCACCGCATCCGACTTTGTTCAAAGAATATATACTAATACAAGAAGAAAGCCGTTATTAATTTCAATCGGTTGTAACAACGATGTGTTGCCTATGGTTTGTATGGATATATTTAGAACTTGTAAGCGTCTTCTATCTGGAGTAACTTTGTATGCAGGTGATCAATCAGTACGGTATTACCTTTCTTCAATAATGCATCTGCTTCGCCCAAGCTAAAAAGTCTACAAATGTAACAAACCCCAAGTCGAAATCAATATAGTACATATGTATATATATAAGTGCACATTTCAGTTTCTAAACTGCATTGAGTTAGCCAATACTAGCATCTCCTCGAGCTTTCCAGGAGTGCCAAATATAATTTGTATACCCTCGGCCTCGAAAAGTACGCGATAGTGTCACAGATCCAGCCATCATCATTAGGTTGCAGTCGCCATCTGATAGAAACAATCTTCTGAAAGCAATCTCTATTTCTAAACGGGTAAACAATGGGAATGGAAGTAAAAGAGGACTGCGTCTAGAGGATGTCGGCATGAATTCGGATGCTCCGATTTACGTAAACCCATCATTGACTAAACGGAATTACGAGATATTCAAAGCTGCGATCCACCTTAAGAAAAAAAGGAAATTAACCTCGGTCTTTTCAATCAGGGGCATTGTTCATATAAAGCGTAAATCCCACGACAGCCCCGAAGCGATCGACAGTCTAGAGTCACTCAAGGACCTTGACAATGCAAGCATCGAAGGTGATACCTCCTTTCGTGATGGAGGCACGACATCAATTACTGATGGAGGCACGACATCAATTACTGCTCTGGGCCAGCATCAATAACGCTTCGCACTTAGTATTAAGTACATCACCAGATTTCTTTCCTTCCAGTTTCTTTTCCTTCCATACCGCCATGTTTTATAGTAGTAAATTGCTATTAGTGAAAAGCAGTGCAAAGCTTACATACAAACCTTTCTATGATTATGGCTCCTAACAATTATGAGTCATCGAGTTCCAAAGACTGTTTACGTACCGTGCTAGGCATACTTAGCAGACGTACTCTAGGTTTAAATATAATACATATTAACGCGCAAAGCCTTTATAGAAAACTGGATGAGTTACGATATCTTTCCGAAGCTTCTGATATCGACATAATATGCATCTCCGAAACCTGGTTTTCCTCAGTCCATAACGATGTTTTAGCGAAACTAAATGCTTATCAACTTTTCAGAGCCGATAGAAGTGGTCATGGTGGTGGTGTCGCTATATACGTTAAAAGTAGTCTATCCTGTATATTCTGTTGTAGTTCTGGTACTAGTGATGCCGTAGAATTTGTGTTTGTAGATGTTATCTCAACGAATGGCGACAAGCTTCTTGTTGGCTGCGCATATAGACCCAACCGTCAGGTAAACTTTACGGGCTTTATTGATTTTCTGCAACCCTTACTTCTGAACTACGAAAACATTATCTTAGCTGGTGATTTCAACAGCAACCTGCTCGTAGAGTCTAGTCTGAAAATAAGTATGGAGTCACTTGGACTTTTCCCCGCTAATTTAACCTTACCAACACATTTTACAAGCACCAGCTCCTCCCTGCTAGACCTTTTCTTCGTTAGCAGTTCCCAGAAAGTACTTCTCTATGACCAGCTGTCAGCTCCCAACTTTTCTAAACACGACCTCATATTTCTAACTTATAATTTTCAAACGTCATACACACCATACTCATTCACATATCGTGACTTTAAAAGTATAAATTATAATGGACTTGCTGAATCAGTGTCGTCGGTGGACTGGAGAATAATTCGCTCGTTGACATCGGTTGATGATCAGACAAAGTTCCTTCAAGACAACATAAATAAGCTATTTGATGACCACGTTCCAACAAAACTTAGGGTAGCTAAAAACAATGGTAGGCCGTGGTTCGACGGCAGAATAAAGCATTTAATTAACTTGCGTAACCTGGCGTACTCGCGGTGGAAAAGGTACAGAACCGAGGAATTGCATATGAGCTTCAAAGCGGCTCGACTCGCTGTCAACAAAGCCATCAGATCGGCTAAAGTAGATTTCTACAAAAATAAGTTTAGCTCCGCTTTAAACTCCAAGGAAACATGGAATACGATAAAAGGAATAGGGATTGTAAAACCCAAAGCTAACCTCACTGTCCTCTCCGATGTCGATGTCAACGACATAAACGAAAGTTTTGTAAATTCGCCTCCCTCGGCTATAAATGTACGCTTTGAAAATTATAGTGCTCGTGTAAATGTGGATGCAAGTCCTCTCGAATTTGTTCGTGTCGATGATTGTGATGTTGTGCAAGCGATACTTTCCGTGAAATCAAACGCTATAGGGTTAGACGGAATTTGTGCTAAATTCTTGAAAATCATCCTACCCGTAATACTGCCCCATATTACCCATTTAATAAACTCTATACTGACAACCTGTGTATTTCCAAGAGCTGGAAAGCCGCTAAAGTTATCCCAATACCCAAGCAACACAAGGAGTACAGGCCAATAGCCATACTGCCTTTTCTGTCGAAGGTCGTTGAGCGTATTTTGCATGAGCAGATCGCTAGATATGTGCACGAAAATAAATTACTGACCGACCATCAGTCTGGATTCAGATCTAAGAGAAGCTGCACTACGGCACTTCTTTCTGTGGTAGAGGACTTACGGGAGCGCATTGACGATAACTTTACGGCTTTCCTAACCCTTCTAGACCACTCCAAGGCCTTTGACTCGGTTGACCATAACCTACTATGTATAAAGCTAAAAAGCATGTTTAACTTCTCTAGTCATGCAACCAACCTAATCAGCTCTTACCTCGGCGGCAGAACCCAGGCAGTGTGTGTTGATAGCAAAACGTCAAACTTCTTAGCTGTTACACGAGGAGTTCCCCAAGGTTCAATTCTCGGTCCTTTGTTATTTGTGTTATACATTAATGACCTACCCAGTGTTCTGAAGTATTGTGACGTCCACATTTATGCTGACGATGTTCAGTTGTACGCGTGCTGTCCTGCCGACTGTACAAGCTCATGTATAAATAATTTGAATTATGATCTGGATCAAATAGGTGTATGGGCTTCTATGAACGGATTATGTATAAATCCGAG
This sequence comes from Sphenella marginata, assembly GCA_951509765.1. NCBI lineage: Eukaryota > Metazoa > Arthropoda > Insecta > Diptera > Tephritidae > Sphenella > Sphenella marginata. The sequence continues at coordinate 72,030,185 of OX608080.1, read as the reverse complement.
AAAGTCAAAGTGTATTGTCCTTAGTAGAAAGTCGCAGGTTACAAATGGTTTAGACAATATTATGTTCGAAAATTCTGTTATAGAATATGTTGACACGGCAAGAAATCTTGGTATAGTCTTTAACAAAACACTAACATGGAAAGATCATATTTTTAGTGCGGTAGGTAAAGTGTACGGGATGCTCCGTACACTCTGGTTGACAAAGTATTTCACACCACTTCATATTCGACTACTCTTGTCCAAAGCGTACCTGATACCTACGCTGCTTTATGGCTGTGAGATTTTTTCTAACTGTGACTCCGTGAGTAAAAAGAAGCTTAATGTTGCTTATAATACCATTGCTCGATACGTCTATGGGCTGAACAGACTTGATCACGTTTCCTATTACTCTGAAAAGTTGCTTGACATTTCCTTTGACAACCTCTTAAAGGTTAAAACACTTATTACCTTGCATAAGATAATCTACACAAAAGAACCTCATTACCTATTTCGAAGGCTTCAATTTCTTCACTCAACAAGGTCAATGCTTATTACACATATAAAATATCGCATGCAGTTTTCTGAACGACAATTCTTCGTTACTTCAATCCGTCTTTGGAACTCCCTTCCGACTAGAATAAGGCAAATAAGTAATGCACTGCATTTCAAGAACGAGTTATTCTGTTTTTTTAATTGACTTCCACTTTACTCTACAACTCTCGTATTTTATTATCTCTTACCCTTATCCTGTCCCCTCCCTACCTCCTACATTCTCTATACTTCAAAACTACTGTTACTGTTCCACCATTGTACTTTCCTTTATTCCCTTATCTCTATAAGATCTAGCAACATATATTGTATCCTATCAAAATGTCTCTGTTTACCAATTTATCTGCTGTTAATTAATGAATTTATTGATATGTATTAGATATCAAATTTTTATTATTTATCTATTGTTACCTAATTCTGTTCTGACTAGCACTTTAAAATAATTTTTTCTAATTGTTGTGCTAGGAAAATTAATTAAATAAAATACAATACAATACAGGGGAGTGATTTACTACATGATTATTTGCCGGGTAATTCTTTACGACCGTACGTAACTGATAATACACCTCCGAGGATTCTTGTTACAGAGGTCAAAACGCGTCTTTTGGTACCTCTTCCGATATTTTTGGTGGTGTATTAGCAGTTACGTACGGTCGTAAAGAATTACCATTTGCCGATTTGCGGTGTCAGCAGGTTAGCTTGCTCAGTGAACCACCTCACGACAGAGGCCCTGATCAGTGGCCGTATCCTCAAAATATAATAATTTTATAACCTTTTCCAGTTTTATTACCAGTCAATTAACGTTTTTAATCAAAAAAAAATTCAAGAAAAAAGATTCATTATTAAAATTTTCTTTTTTGTGGATGTAAACAATAATGAAATTTCATCTCTTCTATCACTTTGGACATGACTTTGACACACGGAGTTGTAAACAATTATTGACAATCGACGAACCTGACCTACCAACAAAATACGTAGCAGGGTTGCTTTTCCACTTCTGCGGTTACCTGTTTATTGTATCATGTCTCGAGCTTGCCAAACTTACAAATATTTTTGTTCACTTACTGCCCTTTATTTTTCTTTGTTTCTTCAGAATGGCGTCAACAAGTGCTGCAGCAACAGCTGAACAAATAAGAGGAATGGTGGATCTGCTGGGAGAAACTCCTGGTTTGGCGTCAGGAAGATTCCAGCGAATGCACGGCAAGCTGGAAAACCAGAAGAAGTGGAAGGAAATGGCAGAGAAGCTGAACGCCATTGGAGGAGCCGTGAAAAGTGTGGAGCAATGGGTTACGGTAAGTACAAAATGTTGCTAACCAATTCGGTAATTGTTTCCTTGTTAATTGTTTACGACCGTACGTAACTGCTAATACACCTCCAAAAATATCGAGAGAGGTATCAAAAGACGCGTTTTGACCTCTGTAACAAGAATCCGAACCCGGAAAGCAAATATTTTATTTCAGTGAAAAGTTATTAACAAAAACCACGGTTTAAATTTCAGTGAAAAGTCATTAACAAAAAACCACGGTCGTAAAGAATTACCGTTTCCTTTAGGAGACAACTGCTTACACATTGTTTGAATGGTGCATCGTGGGTAACTTTGTTGTTAATTTTTCTTTTGTTTTGCAGGTCTGGCGAGATTTAAAAAGCCGCACAAGTAACCGTGTGCGTGACCGCAATAACCAGCAGTCCCAGACGGGGAATAGGATCATCTCTGTAGCACCTCTTACAGAGACAGAGATGCGCATTGTGGAGCTGAGCGGTGACAGCTATATTGAAGGCGCACCAGACTGCTTGGATAGCTTGGCGTTGGAAGAGGTGAGTTTGTAGTTTTGCACCTATGTATATTGATTATTATTTTTACTCATCCTTTCATTCTCTTATAAACTTATAGCACCTGAATTTGATCGTCGAAGAGGAGTACCTGGAAGATGGTGCCAGTATAGAGCTGCAAGCAATCTCCGAGGTTCGAGACCCACCAGCTACACCATCTGCTGCCGATAGGCGAAGATACGAATCAGTCACTCCTGCAACCACACCTCGAACTCCTGCAGCAACGCCTCGCAGGGGCTCGAAAAGGAAGAATGCCGATGTGGCAGAGAGCGCAGCTGAGAAGCGATTTTTGGCGATCGCTGAAAAGCAGGCCGATACAATGAGGTTAAGAAATAATACAAAGTTAAAATGACTTTCATGATTTTCTAAGAAAAAAATTGCCAAACACCTTATTAAACTATATTCTTACTATACTAAAATTGACAAAAATATATAAAATTGATTATAATTATAAAATTTCACTTTTCTTATTTATTTCTTATCCTCTAGATGATGGCAGAAACGCAAAAAAAGCTTGCCGAAAACGATGAGATGAGGATTGAGGCGACCTTTGCGATGGCCGAGGCAATCAACAACATTGCCCGGTCAAACGAAAATATTGCAAGGTCGACCGAAAGTCATTCAAAAGCCACCACGTTTTTTGGGGAAGCGGTGAGAATCTGCAGTGAGATTTTCAGCAGGCTGTCCAGTGCAATTTTAGAAAATAATTAATTTAAGTACTTATAGCTTTAATGTATCTTAGAATTGTTACTTTTTGGTTTATATATGTATCGTTAACATCAACTATAAAGCCATCATAGATTGTTTGTTTTGCTTTGTATTAGATTGTTTGCTTTTGCTTTGTATTAGATTGTTTGTTTTTGCTTTGTATTAAGTTTAAGTAAGTAAGTAAGAGTTTCTGGAAGATGGCTTTATATGTGATGATAGCGATATTTTTAAAAATGAATTTATAGTCTTTTGAACTATTTGAAATGAATTGAATTGTAAATTTTGTACCTGTTTTAAATGTTAGTTTAAGTTTTCTAGTATATATATATATTTTTCTTTATAAAATGTTGAATTGTTTTAAGTTTTGTTTCCATGTTTTCGTTTTTATGGTTTTTAGTTTAAGTTTTCTAGTCATTTTATATTTTTCCTTATAAAATGTTGAATTGTTTTAAGTTTTGATTTCCATGTTATCGTTTTGATAGTTTTTAAGATTTTTTAAGTTTCTACACCTTTTCAAGCTAATAATAATAAGAGAACGAAAGCTTTTAATTTTAATATGTATACATGAAGTTCTAATGTTTTCTTTTTTGTAATTAGTATAAGAAAGTGGTGATGTAATGTTTTCTCTTATCATTATTAGGTTGAAGAGGTGTATTTTTTTATGATTTCTCTTGTACTTGTAGTTTTTAATAAAAATGTTTTAATGGTCTGAATATGTGCCTTATTATCTTTAAACCAAATTCCACAATAAATTTAAAAAATATAAGTTTTCAATCAATAAAAGTAGTACGTTTTATTTTGTTTGGTAATCGTAGGACAACAAACTGGCTTAACTTAATTAGTATGGCTCAAATATATACAATGGCGGCCATTAAGTCGTGTTTATTGAATATCTAATAGCATAGGCAGAAGTCAATTACATTTCTAATTGTAAAGGTACCATAATTGTGTTTGCTAATGGCAACTAATTGCAATTAGATTTACCATTGGAATAAAAATTTCAATTATCTAATGGCAATTAGTTGAACAATTTCTAATTGTTTAATGAATTAATAAACGAATAGCTACAATTGCTATTTCTGATTGGAATGTAACTTTTATAAAATAAACTAATAAATAAAATAAATAGCAACATTTTTTTACAAAAATTCAAGTAAAAAATTTGTAATTAATCTCTCTTGGACACGTTTTCCTGCGGAAGATACTGAGCTTGAATCTTTGTAAATATCATTGCTCTGCGTGTCCAAGACTATAGCGATGTTGTCAAGTTCGTCTGATCGCTCGACTAAACGTACATTATGTAAGGTGGCGCACGCGTTTACCACCCTTCCCGCGAACCCGGGCTCATACAAAAGAACCCGTTGTCTCGACAAACATCGCCAAGTACCTTTAAGAACCCCAAATAGCCGTTCTATTGGGTTTCGTGCTTTGCATAGCGCCTCGTTATACCGGAACTTGGCAGTACCCTCTGGTTGGTTTGGTAGTGGCGTCATAAGCCACGGTTCCAAGGGATATCCAGAATCACCTGCAAGTTCAAACTTTAAATTTATGTGCATTGTAAAGTTAAATAATATTACCAATCAAAAACATGTTGCGGTTTCCATTTTCATGCTCCCTTTGCATGACTTGAGCTCTATATATGCGTCATGGCGCCCCGGGAAACTTGGCATTCACATTTAGTATTTTCAAGTTTGGGTCACAAATCTGAAATCCAAAAATCGGTAAATTATATAGAGCTACAATGTTTGTTAGAGCTATACTTTACCATTTGAACGTTCAAGGAGTGGTATGAATGGTGGTTTACGTACGCTTCTTCATGCACTTTAGGAGCTAATATAGAAATGTGCGTACAATCAATTGCGCCTATCGTACCCCCAACGAATGGAGCCGGTGCCGCACTAAACACTTCCTTCGCTGCTTGACGTTCCACTTGCGACATAGGGAATTTAATCTCCTCGAAAATGCACCGGCTTATTGAGGTTTGACTCATAGAGATGCCCCACTGTTCCCCAACAGGCCGTTGGTAGCATCCTGTAGCATAAAAACGTAATGCACACAACACCTGCAAAGGAGTGTGTTCAATAAAATTCATAATTTTAAGTATAGTTAATATAAGTTACCTGCTTCTCTGCCGATATTGCAGTAATCCGCCGTCCTTGCAACCGGTCCTGCAGCCTCTCCGCAACGACTGCCGCAATTTCAGGACCCACCCTATACAATTTCCTGAACTCCGATGGATCTAGGTCATAGGGATCCTCTATGTCCCTAAGTAACCTTCGATCCACTCTTACGCTTCTTACAGCTGCATTCTGTGCCATATTGTAGGCTACGAACTCAAAAGCCATATTTTTCACTTCAATATAAATATTTTTTTTTTGGGGTTCTGAGTTTGTTGGTAGGAACTGACCAGTTCCTATAATCCAGGTTATCTCTCCAATATAACTTGTTATACTCCAGTTCACTGCCCTAATGAGCAGTCGAATCGACTTGATGCTTTCAAGGTATGTAGCTACGACAGAACACACTGGAACTACCAAAAGGCCAGATCCAGGTGAACTAAATAGCTGATTGACAGATTCCCGTTCACTGCTCTTTATTGATAGCAGATTTGATTACCACACGAAACGTAATATAAATATAATATCATCCAGATGACGCATTCAGTTCGACTTGTGATCCAACAGCATACTGCCAAGGCCAGATCCAGTTAACAAATCTAGTCATAAAATTCCAGTTAACTGCTCTTTTTTGATAGCAGAATGAATACTACGCGAAAACGTAGTTTACTTATATTATGATCAAAACGTCTCTACCGTGTCTCTTGTAACGTAACAGCATGTATATTTAAAATGAATATCCAGTTAAAAGACACCCGTCGAGATCCAGATGCACTAGCCACATGTAGAAGTCCAGTTGACAGCCGCGAACACAGCTGTTGACAATGCACAGCAAAAATCTGGCATATGCCATCAAAATACAGCGCTGCTTTGCGTTGCAAAAAAAAAAAAAAAAAAAAAAAAAAAAAGAAGACTGGAGAACGTGCTGGACGGTATTTAGCCACCATTAAACCTTTTGAAACTTTCTAACATTAAAATTGTACCTTAATCTTCTCATAATACTGAGCCAACTGAGATATCTTGCGTATTTCAAAACCATTAAATATTTCTTCAAAACATGTGTGATTCTCAAAAATGTCAAAAGCTCTCCTGGCATACTCCAGAAGAGGACAATAAAACGTTTGATGTACATAGCCATCCTGCAACCCACATCTGCATACATTAGTGTTAGCAACCTTGATTTTGTATAGATAATTCGCATCATAAGTGTAGCCAGTGAGGACCCTGTTCAGAATCTTAACAAGAAAAGGCTCTAATGTACAAGTTTTGAACCAGACTTGACTTGGAATACCATGAAACGTAGCCTCAAATAAATTTGGTTTGGACACAGAGAAGCTCCTGAACTCCTCAACCCATGATCTCCTAATTTCATTTTTAATCAACCTCAACAATTCCTGTTTGGTCAGATCACTATTAAGCACATTGCTACAACCCTGAGCCCGCTTGGCTATCACATCAGCCTCCTCATTGCCCGGTATACCTATATGACTAGGTACCCATACCACCACTACTTTATTAAAGCCACCCACCATCGTGATGCGATGAATTTCAGATTCACCCTTGGAAAGCAACTGACATGCCACCAGACTGTCCGTAAAAATCACGACGTTTTCATATTTAAGCTCCAGAGCAATCTGAATTGTCCTTTTAATCGCCAAAACCTCCCCAAAACTTGAGGACGATCTGAAGTCAAGTTTGAATTCATACCCACATTTACTGGAGTAATCATGTTATGGAAACGCGTCAAAATGGAGCAGTAAGGAAGGCGGTCGGCATGATATCAATGTCGCACTGTGGCTAGTCATCACCCTCATCCATGGCCATCGATGCACCTAATATCGATGGCCCCTTACCTATTTCCTATATGCCTTCTAAATAAGTAGATATGCCAACATTCCCATTTTAAATTACAATTTTTATTTATAATTCATTTTATTAAACCTAAATCTTCAAAATATTTATTTCAAAAAAGCATTCTATTTACTTAAATTAGTTTTCTTTCCTCTTTTCCCTATCCTTTCTCTTATTTTTTTATAAATTACATTTATATTCTATCTTTTTCTCTTCTTTTCTTGTTTTAACTAATTTTCTTTTCTCCTTTATAAATTACCTTTCTAAATAAATTCTTTAATTAAATTTAACTTTCCTTCGCTTATTTATGTATTTTTGTTTTGGTTTGCTTACTTTAATTTTCCATTATTATTGTTATATTATTAAGTTACTTTAATTATTATTTATTTATCGTTATGTTATTTTATTGGCGGCCTTTATTTGTTATTATTGAAATTTGTTTATTTAACTATTTATGTATTTGGTTTATTTTATTAAAATATAATTTTAGGTATTTAGTTTATGTATTTAATTAAATTTATTTTATTTTATGTATTTTGATTTTATTTACCTTTTATTATTTGTATTATTCTATTTTATTTTATGTATATTATGTATATTATGTTATTTAATTTTATGTATTTTAATTTTTATTTTCATTTTATTCGACGTATTTCAATTCTATTTTATTCGGTGTATTTCATTATATTTTGAATTATATATTTTATTTTATTTTATTTATTTCATCTTATTTTATTTTAAGGTATTTTTAATTATATTTTATTCTATTTATTTTAATTGGAATTTTATTTTACATATTAAGGGAAATTAAATAGTCTTATTATAGTTGTGTGTATATATATACATATATATATATTTCCTATTGATTCATATTCCGCTTAATCCTATTCCTATAGTTGAGTGGTATTTTTCTATTTTATTAATAGTTAGTGTTATTGTTTTTTTTTTTTTTTTTTTTTTACTTTAGTTAAATCTATTAATCCTGTGTACCTAAGTTCTTCTTTTTTTTTTGCCAAAATCAACTATTTCATTTTAAATCGAGTTCTTTCTAAATCTATTTAACCCTCCCCCTTTTCCCCCGATTCAAAACAAATTTCCTCCTTTTCTTTTTCTTATATCTTAGTTATCGTTAAATCTTAGTTTCATACTTATTTTCTAAAACTGTGGCCTATACTAATACTCTGGTACATCAAGTTTAACGGTCTAATTGGGACGGACTCACCGGAATACAGCAGGTCGTTTTCGGGGCGCTACTGTGTTTGTTGTTGTTGGTGCTTGTGCGGCGGGCCTATATTGCGGCGGCCCTCGCTGTTGTATATGCTGGTGAGGTTGTCTATGCTAGTGATGTTGTCGATGCTGGTGATGTCGATGCCGGTGATGTTGTCTATGCTAGTGATGTTGTCGATGCTGGTGATGTTGTCTATGCTGGTATTTGTGCGGCGGGCCTATATTGCGTCGGCCCTCGCTGTTGTCTATGCTGGTGGTTGGTGCCTTGGCGCCCGCTGGTGCGCGCGATAGTGGCACGTTGTGCTGAGTGTGCGCTGTTGAGGTGGCGCGTCAAATGGTTACGCGCAATGGTGGCGCGTTGCGAAGGAAGCGCGCTGTTATAGTGGCGCGCACGATGGTGGAGCGCTATTGTATTGGCGCGCGCAATTATAGTGGCGCGCGCGATGGTGGAGCGCTGTTGTCCAGGCGCGCGCGATTGTGGAGCGGTGGTAGCGCGCGCAATGATGGTGCGAAATTAAGGTGGCCTGTCAAAGGGTAGCGCGTGATGGAGGTAGCGCGCGCAATGATGGTGCGCGAGGTGGCGCGTGGCTATGGTAGTCCGTGATGGTGGTAGGTGATGTTGGCGCTGTTTTGGTGGTGCGTTGTCGTAGTAACGTTCTGGCTTTATTTGAGATGGGATCCTGGATACTGCGTTTGATTTTGTTGTCAACTGCACACCCCGGCGAGCCTTATCTCCAGATGAAATGGCACATTGACTGTAGTTCTTTTAAAACTGTTGTTATACTTCCTTCCCAAGTAATGTTCCGCGTAGTTTCGAATGAAATTATAACACTGCTAATATAAATCCTACTCGGACACACGCTCACTTGATTATATTAAAAAAATCACTTCTCGCAAGATTACCAAAACTTCATAGTCGATATTTAACATCTAATTATTGGGCTATCAAACGAGTTCAGCAAAAAAATGCAATAGAAACCATAACCACAATATACGTAGTTCATCACAGATTTTTGTTTGCTCAATAGAACGCACTGTTGTAAACAATTAAAATTTGCAAGTTTTCTTTTTATTTGGTAATCAAGTTAGGTCCTTCTAGAAATCAATTCACGTCCGAGTGCTGTTCACTTTTTCGGCGTTTGTATGCTAGATTAAAAATCTTTCTAGAATTTTTCTTTTTGGTTATTTTCACAATTTTGTAGTTGTTCTGTTGCGTGTTCAGAAAGAAATTCGCGAAGTTTCACTTTTCGAATGTTCGTTGTCGCAAAAAGGCAACAAAAACTCATTAGTTCGGTTTTTTTCTTAATCTTTCACTTTAGCACAAATTTTATTTCTTTTTCTTTCGTTTTTTAACCCACGGCGTAACCAAGCGACCGTTCGCACCGAGAAAACTTACACATTTGAATGGTCGAATGCCGGTGACGCTGCTATAGGGAAAATTTCCAATCAACTGCGACTGCGCAGTGGAAAAGTTCCGTTGACCAGTCTGACAAGGCGTGATCGTTGCCAGGTGGGACACTACGATTGGTGGTTGCCATCAGGGTTCGGACTTTTATTACTATTTTAAGGACCTTATTGCACTACTAAATTTGGTAAAAGTACAGTACTCATTCCGAAACAAAAAAAACCGGCCTTATGTTATTGAAATTAAAGTAGAAGAAATGATTTTACCCCTGTATAGTAGATTTTACGATAGTTAATCTGTAGACATTACTTAAAGTGAAAGTTCGGTAATTACACTTTTATTTTAAGGCTTTAAAGAAAAAGGAATTTAGTACTTTTACTTTTACTACTCTTTTGTTCTTTAGTTAGTTTAATTAAAGGTGAATTTTCACGTATGGAACAAAAGTGGAAGTTACAGAATATTGCCAATGATTAATTATTTTACGCGAAAGTTTGAAGTCAGGGAAAAATTTAACTTATCTACAAAAAAATTATGTTATGGTAATATTAAATGGGAACATAAAGCGTAGTAGATTTGTGTAAAGTGCATTAAGTAGCAAAATTGCTACAACTTTTATTAAGTCCGAACCCTAAAGGCACGCTTTCGTTGGCGCGCGAAAAAAGGAAGGTTCTAGAACTTGTGTTTGGTGTGTTCCCTTGGTGGTCCGCGGAACCCGACGTTACTGGGTTTCAGGATAGGAGACACATGAAGCTCCTCATCCGACCCTGCCATTGGCAATACTATGACGATCTACGCTTCGTTACCATGCGCATAATAAATTAATATTGCCGCCTTGAAAATAGTTAACTTGATTCTTAAAGATGCTTTGCAATTTGACCAATATTTTGGTGCCCTTTTCCCTTTGTTACATTTTATTTTGGTGATATGACAGTTGTTAATTGCGTCATTATCAGGAATCCGGACGGGACCCCCATGTGTCTCCCTACCTTAGTTATTCAATTAGTCACCCACTTGTATACATTAATTTCCAACATAAAAATTAAGCGCTGTTTACTTAATATCAAATGCCCATTTAATTCAATTTGTCATTTTTCGGGCAATCTGGTTTACCCTACTATTTATTTCTGGCCACACCGAGAACACACCAACCACTTGTTTGTCTGGAAATTAAAAGTTCCGTTATTGGTGCCTTTTTCCATTTTATGGAACATTTGGTGCTGCCACCTCGGCAAAAATCACGCCACTTCCCAGAATCTATCGATTTATGTCAAACCGCAGGGTGAACCTAAACTGTCACCTATCCAACCGCAGTGAGTCATACCAATCAAATTCAATAAGGGAAAATGACTAAGTTGGAAGTAGACCATAACAGACCTGCTTCGCTTCGAAGACCGGTCAATGAAGCGAACAGGAAAAAGGTATACTTGCAAGAAAGCCATTTCGAGAAAAAAAAGGAAACGTGTGGCACGACTCACCCCTAGATAAGAGTCTCTAGTTCTACCACAAGCTAGCCGGGCACAGAAGATCCGCCAGTAAGGAGATAAATTTGAAGTATTTTGTTTCGTAGTTCAAAACGCATTGCGGCGAAGGGAAGTTTTTATAGTGGTTTGGCCCCCACAGAAGTTAGGCTTGAGAAAAACGGAGAATTTAATTTTGTTTCTTAGTTAACATGCTTCGCGGCTGTAGACATTTGTTATTGGAGAACTCGTCAAAACTCCGAAAGAGATAGTTCCAGTGGTTTCACCCCCACGGAAGGTTAAAGAAAAAGAACCGGAGAAGCAGGTTTCATATTCGATAAATATTCATCCGGTAGACATTTTGATTATGGAGAACTCGTCAAAACTCCGAAAGACAATCCGGTTATCAGGATTGCCAGGTTATCCACTGCTCCCTGTGGAAGCACATGTGGACTCCCTTCTGGGTCAATGCTCGGGGAGAATACTGGGCGAGTTGTCCCCGACTGCCAAAACGCCCAGATGGAAATGCAAGGTTGAGAAAAAAAATAGTAAAAAAAAATGTCAAAATTCTGGTTATTGTGGACGAATATCCGAAGCATGGAAACGCCCTATCAATTTTCCCGTCAGATCTTCCAAGTCATACAACGCATTGCCTATTTTTCGACGGACTCGACACTTAAGATACTTCGGCAAGAATTTGGCGTTTATGCCTTGTTTAAAGTTACTCAAGGCAAAATTTTTCCTAAAAACCTCCTGACCTTCCCTATAGATCACTAGTCTAGAGCGTTTGTTATATACTCTTACTGCCCTCGCGAATGTTCGACAATTTATCAGCCCTAGCTACTATTGGGACTTCATCTTGCGCCAGAGCGCCGAGTTTATCTAATATGTTGAATGCCGATGCATGCTGAATCATGTTCTGACCGTATAATGCAAAGTATGGAGAGCACTGAATTGAGGTATGAAAGTCACTTCTTAAAACTGAAAGTATTTCGGGTATATGCCTATCCCAGTCAGTATGGTCCGGTTTATCCTTCAGAAAAACTCTTATTTTTGAAACAATCTCCCTATTTACGCGTTCAGACGCGTTAGCCTGCGGTGAGTATAGCCCTGTCTCAATGTGGGTTACCCCGTAATTCTCTAAAAATTGCTTCATATCCTTTGAGATAAACTGTTTACCGTTGTCGCTGTGGATATACTGAGGGACCCCTACAGTTGGAAAAATTTCAGAAGTGAAGTAATTCATAACGTTCACCGTCGTCGCTCTCTGCATGGGCTTCAACCAAACATACTTTGAAAAATGGTCCAATAAAATGAAAAGGAATTGATTTCGACGCTTCGATCTCGGATATGGCCCCAGGAAATCGCAGTAGAACCGCTGAAATGGTCTTTCCGAAGTAAAAGCATTCGCTATGGGTGGCCTGGCTTGTTGATTTGTTGCTTTTACCGCTTTGCAAATGTCGCACTTGCGTACATACTCCCGGACGTCCTTAGCTTGGCTTGGCCAGAAGTATTTCTGCCGAACACGCTCCAAAGTTTTCTGCCACCCTCCGTGGTAGCTCCTGTTCGCATCGTGCGCAAGTCGTATTGCCTCCTTCATCAACCCAGTCGGTAACCATAACCGCCATAGCGAATGCTCCTCATCCTCCACACCCTTACGAAATTTAACCCTCTTGAAAACTACGCCCTCGTTTACACGTAAATCCGGTAGTGCCTCTTTGTTATCTAAAATGGTTCGGACTAGATCCGAGTATTCGGCACTTGCAAATTCTGGCGACTCTAAATCTATTTCGTGAGGGGTGTTCGGATAGGTCAGCGCGTCTACATCGAAGCGCGATAAGGCATCCGGTACAATATTCAGGGTTCCTTTGCGATGTTCCATTCTAAAGTCATATCTCTGAAGCAGAAGCGACCACCTAGCCAACCTACCACTCAAATCCTTTTGAGTCATCAACCACTTGAGGCTCGAATGGTCTGTAATAATACGAAATGGCAGACCCTCAATGTATGGACGAAAGCGTTTGGCACTGACTATGGCTGCTAGGCATTCCAGCTCGGTCACGGTATAATTGCGCTGAGCATTGTTAAGCTTTTTTGAAACGAACGCTATTGGATGCTCAGCACCCTCGTCGTCGACCTGGAATAGCACACCACCCACACCTATTTTGGACGCATCGCACTGAATAACAAATTCCTTCGAGAAATCGGGTTGGGCCAGGACAGGAGCGGAGCTCAAGGCTACCTTCAGCTTTTCGAAAGCCTCTATTGCCTCAGGGGTAAGTTTGAATGGACCTAGCTTTTTTCGAAGGCAATCGGTCAAAGGGCCTGCTAAATCAGCAAAATTTGTAATAAACGCCCTATACCAATTCGCCATACCTACAAACCTACGCACCTGCCTCGGAGACTTCAAGATCGGAAAACTTTTAACTGCTTCTATCTTCCCTGGGTCTACCTTCAAGCATCCGCTACCTATCAAGTACCCTAAATATCGAATTTCTTTCTGACAAAATTTGCTCTTCTTAACGTTAATTGTTAGGCCCGCGTCCCTCAAACACTTTGCTACCTCTGCCAACAAGCTCAAGTGGTCCTCAAAGTTGGTGCTGCATACCATCAGGTCATCCAAGTAAACAAAGACATTCTCCCGTAAACGCGAAGGAATGGCCTTGTCCATCAGCCTGCTCATCGTCTGCGGCCCGTTGCATAACCCAAATGGCATCACTTTAAAGTGGTAGAGAGGCTTCCCCGGAACTGCGAACGCCGTCTTTTCCTTCGATGATTCCGTCAATTTGATCTGGAAGAACGCGTCCTTCAGGTCGATACCACTGATGAAATGGGTATCCTTCAACCTACTCAATAGCCCATTAATATGCGGCAACGGGTATGAGTCCTTCTTCGTAACCGCGTTGACTTTTCTGGAATCAATACAAAGCCGGACCTTCCCTGGTTTCCGGACCAACACCACAGGACTACACCACGGCGAGTTCGATTCCTCGATAACTCCCATTTCGAGCAGCCTGTCTATCTCACTATAAGCTTCGGCTTGCCTCGGTGGCGAAAGAGGGAAATGCTTGCTCTTTATTGGAACCGCGTCGCCCGTGTTTGACCCAGACCTAACTTCTCAAATGACGGAAACGTCTCTACTACGTTCTGCAGCTCGACCTTCTGCATTGTTGTTAATTCATGAAAGTTATGTTCTTGTTCCCTCTCTTCGCTAATCTCTAGACATGCTACACTAGGAAACATATCAGGCGCTAACGCGAAAGCTCTCCAAAAATCAACTCCGAAATACGCTTCTTGAAGAAGCGAAGGAACAAGGTAAAAACGTATGGTTTTGGTAATATTTTTGAAAGTCACAGGTAAGGAAACAGAACCTAGTATTTTCTGCTTGGCGCCACCCGCCGTGTATACGAAAGCCTGTAGTGGGTGGTACTTAAGCCCAATCGAATCCAAAAACTCTTCACAGTCCTTCCCAAGGATAGAGACATTAGCACCCGAGTCCAGCAAGCCTACTATAAAACTGTTTTCTATTTTTATCCGCACCAGAGGCCTTTCATCCTCTGTGAGAACTAAGGTGGTGCTTTGCAAAAGTTTACGCTCCTGTACTCGACTATTATATCTTTTCCTACATCTCATAATATTATCTGACACACATGACTCTGGATTGTTTTCGAAAATTCGTGACCTAACTAGCTCGTATCTGGTAACCCTCTGTTCCAAACTAGGTGGAAAATGCGCTTGACAAGCAACATCTCTGCTATGACTTTTCAAAATGTGAACTGGCTTTGTAATATGAGCTGATGGCCCTGGACTATCTGAGTCTGAGCTATTGGAGCTATCTGAACTATCAGGAAAAGTTACTAAAATGTTGGGTTGTTCCGTCGCAAGAGTGCCACTACTCCTCGAAAGTTCACCACTTCCATGGAACTTACTGTTCGCGAAGGACGTACCACTTGTCTCAGCACTCGAGGCGATTCCTCGGGCACTGGCTGATATGGGGGCTATGGCACCGAACGAGTTTCCCCCGTCTTCTCGCTCGAACATTGGTTTCCCTGCCGGCGATGGTCCTTTGGACACTTTGGGGTATACACGCCCCTATGCCCGCACTTAAAGCAAAAAGGGCTCCTAATGGGTTCCTCACAATATATATACGAATGCCCCATGGCTTGACAATTCCAACACTGGATTCCTGAATAGTCCGGTTTCCTATTGCGCCGATACTCCAACGCCTCGATCTGCGGGTCAGCTTCGCAATCCTCGCCTTCCATCCTCCTATCCGGTGTCATAGCTCGGGCTTCATTGACATGTCGTCCGGTATAAGTTGTTCCAAGTATCTTGCTCTCCCTCAGCACTTGTTCTCCTTTTCGTGCTATATCGCGTAGGTCATGCAATGTCCTCGCCTCTGCGTTGAAAAGCATCAGCTTCAAGCTACTGTTGACGTTCCGTTTTATTATGTCAATCAGTAGGGCTTCGGACATCGGTTCTCTAAGGCGCGCGTTTAGTGCTACTATGTCAGTGTGGAACACATCGTATGACTCACTCAGTTTCTGCTTTCGCATTGAGATCTCCATCATGATCTCGTGGTCACTTTTCAATGTTCCAAACTCACGCTTCAAAGAATAGCACAAAAAGGGATAATTCGCGTTTGGGTTTTGGTTGGTGAACAGCCAGTACCATTCCTCGGCCCGCCCTGACAGAAATAAATGAAAGCTTGACATTAGCTGGTCGTCGGAACACTGAGTCCGCTCACATAAGGTGTCTAACTTAAACAAAAAATCTGCTACGCTCCCAGTTCCATCGAAGGAGACCTTCCACTCCTGTGGTTTCACCGCCATGTTGTTCGAAACGATGTTGGCTTGGTTACTAACAAAGGTCTGGGCCCGGTTCCTTTCATCCCTATTGGTGTTCCTCGGATAGGTCGCACCGCCCTGCGACGATGTTACTGCAGCGTTAAGTAGGTCCATATTCTCCCTGATCGTCCTCATCTCGTTACGCATCTCCTCCTGAGAAGTCCTGAACAGCTGATGCAGCACGTTCACCCACGAATCTTCAGGAGGGGCCTCGACAATATTCCGCGGAGTATTCCTATCACCTAAAGTGTTAAGAGGTACAGAGTTTTGTAGCAAAACTCCAGATGCCTCCTGTATACCTGACAACACGTTAGTGGAAGAGTCAAAAATATTTTGCATGGGGTCTGCGGCCATGGACGAGTCAAGGACATTAGTACTAGCTGGTCTATCCATCTTGTGGTTGGAAGCAGGGTTCAAAACTGTCCCGGTCGGATCTCCTCTACCCGGACTACCTACTGGAGAATGCATCACTAAAGGCCGATTTGTGGGCTGTTTTGGAAATGCCCCTCTACCCTGACCTCTAGGTTTACCCCCACTTCCTCGGTTAGAATTTCTAGTAGTCATGCGTTCAGCTGACTTATCCATGTCTACTTGGAATATGGCTATATAAAAAAAAAGATCGGTCAATAAAAAAAATCTAAGTATTGGTTTCGGTTACAAGGGGCGGTTGGAAGGCACAAGGTCAAAATTCACCCTCCCTACCCTATAATACCGACGATTCGCGTAAAAAAAAATGTATGGTTGATTACGTCAACGTTAATCAAGTCGCTAATCGTAACGACTTTCCGTAAAAAAAAATATAGTAAAGTTTTCAAAAAAAAATATATATATATACGTGTACAATATATGCTGAAAGAAAGTTTGATTAGTAAATATACGTTTGAAAGTCAAAATGCAATGAAATACGATATGTTGTTTGAAAAAAGATATTGGTATGTGTATTTAGATGTTCAATGGGAATGCTGACATCCCATCATTAGAAGGCATAGGTATAATGGAAAAAAAAATAAACATAAAACATTTGACAAGGACATAACCAGGTACACCTACCGCAATGCAGGGGTGGTCTTAAGGACACCTCGCCCTGAGACATGTGGGTATACCATGGCGAAAATTTTGAAAAAAAAAGTTAAACTTATTTGGACTACAGTACTCCCGACCGCAATGCAGGGGCTGCTAAAGGCTGCCACCTGAGACTTGCCGAGGCACTGTAGACCGCAATTGACAAAAAGAAATCTGAAAATTTATTTTACTCAACACCTCTTCAGCTGCGCCGCAATGAAAGGATTCGGTTAGGTACCGAATTTCCCCAGACATGCGCAGTTGAAAAAGTTCAAACTTATTTGGACTCCAGCACTCCCGACCGCAATGCAGGGGCTGCTAAAGGCTGCCGCCTGAGACTTGCCGGGGTGCTGCAGACCGAAAATGAAAAAAAACTGAAAATCTTTACTCTACCCCTCCTCAGCTGCGCCGCAATGAAAGGATGCGGTTAGATACCGCATTTCCCCAGACTTGCGCAGTTGGGAAGGGGGTTATTCGGTTCCCCACTCCTCCTTCCGCAATGCAGGGGCTGCTGAAGGCTGCCACATGAGACTGGTTAGAGGAGTGGAGATACCTACAAGAAAAAAAAAGTGCATAAAAAAAACGAAGACAAAACAATACAACACGTTCGGCAAAACAAAAAGTTAAAAAAAAATCCCTGACTCTAAACCCCACTTAGCGGACATATTTATTTTTCCCGAAGCCGACATCGGACAACAGACCCGGGACAAAAAAAAATATGTATATAAAAACTAAGTGCGTTTAGCACTACCTCACCGGGTGAAATGCAAAAACTTCCGGTGGACATGACGTGAAGTCGCGTGGAGCCCTCAGCTACTGAACCCGAAGACCCATCCGGACAACTTGGTCAGTCCCACCATCCCGTCGCAACGCAAGTGGCGGCTACTGGGCTTGCCTACCTGGGACATACGAGATGGTGAAACCTCACAAGTCGACCAGAAAAGTCATCGAGGCCAGCGCCTCGGGTACCACGTTGGGCGCCATCTGTTATGGAAACGCGTCAAAATGGAGCAGTAAGGAAGGCGGTCGGCATGATATCAATGTCGCACTGTGGCTAGTCATGTCGGCTGGGGTGGGCTCTTGCCAACCTTACCGTCCTGCGCCATAAACAGAGAAAAGGTCAAAATCATGCCTTTTAAACGCGGGGAAAAACGCAAAAACCGCGTCAAAACAACTTTTAAAACAACATCCGGTTAAACCCGGATGCCACGAAAATTCAAAAATTCAAAAAAAAAACAAAATAGAAAACGGGCAACAAAATTCAAAAATAAATTCAAAACAGAACTGGTAAAACGGAAAAAATTTAAAATTAATTGAAACTAACTGAAAAATCGAATAATTATTTAAATAAAACGAACGGATTTAAATGAAAAAAAAACCTGAAAAATTAAAACCGAACCGGAAATGACCGGTTACCACAGCTGAAAATAAGAAAGAAATAAATAAACAATCAATCAAAGAAAAATAAGGCCGAACAATATAAGGGGGCGCCGCGGGTGTTGTTGCGACGCCCGGTGCTTGGCCCACCCTCATCCATGGCCATCGATGCACCTAATATCGATGGCCCCTTACCTATTTCCTATATGCCTTCTAAATAAGTAGATATGCCAACATTCCCATTTTAAATTACAATTTTTATTTATAATTCATTTTATTAAACCTAAATCTTCAAAATATTTATTTCAAAAAAGCATTCTATTTACTTAAATTAGTTTTCTTTTCTCTTTTCCCTATCCTTTCTCTTATTTTTTTATAAATTACATTTATATTCTATCTTTTTCTCTTCTTTTCTTGTTTTAAATAATTTTCTTTTCTCCTTTATAAATTACCTTTCTAAATAAATTCTTTAATTAAATTTAACTTTCCTTCGCTTATTTATGTATTTTTGTTTTGGTTTGCTTACTTTAATTTTCAATTATTATTGTTATATTATTAAGTTACTTTAATTATTATTTATTTATTGTTATGTTATTTTATTAGCGGCCTTTATTTGTTATTATTGAAATTTGTTTATTTAACTATTTATGTATT
This sequence comes from Sphenella marginata, assembly GCA_951509765.1. Lineage (NCBI taxonomy): Eukaryota > Metazoa > Arthropoda > Insecta > Diptera > Tephritidae > Sphenella > Sphenella marginata. Next base: position 72,011,122 of record OX608080.1, on the reverse strand, counting down.
TGGTTTATTTTATTAAAATATAATTTTAGGTATTTAGTTTATGTATTTAATTAAATTTATTTTATTTTATGTATTTTGATTTTATTTACCTTTTATTATTTGTATTATTCTATTTTATTTTATGTATATTATGTATATTATGTTATTTAATTTTATGTATTTTAATTTTTATTTTCATTTTATTCGACGTATTTCAATTCTATTTTATTCGGTGTATTTCATTATATTTTGAATTATATATTTTATTTTATTTTATTTATTTCATCTTATTTTATTTTAAGGTATTTTTAATTATATTTTATTCTATTTATTTTAATTGGAATTTTATTTTACATATTAAGGGAAATTAAATAGTGTTATTATAGTTGTGTGTATATATATACATATATATATATTTCCTATTGATTCATATTCCGCTTAGCCCTATTCCTATAGTTGAGTGGTATTTTTCTATTTTATTAATAGTTAGTGTTTTTTTTTTTTTTTTTTTTTTTTTTTTTTTACTTTAGTTAAATCTATTAATCCTGTGTACCTAAGTTCTTCTTTTTTTTTGCCAAAATCAACTATTTCATTTTAAATCGAGTTCTTTCTAAATCTATTTAACCCTCCCCCTTTTCCCCCGATTCAAAACAAATTTCCTCCTTTTCTTTTTCTTATATCTTAGTTATCGTTAAATCTTAGTTTCATACTTATTTTCTAAAACTGTGGCCTATACTAATACTCTGGTACATCAAGTTTAACGGTCTAATTGGGACGGACTCACCGGAATACAGCAGGTCGTTTTCGGGGCGCTACTGTGTTTGTTGTTGTTGGTGCTTGTGCGGCGGGCCTATATTGCGGCGGCCCTCGCTGTTGTATATGCTGGTGAGGTTGTCTATGCTAGTGATGTTGTCGATGCTGGTGATGTCGATGCCGGTGATGTTGTCTATGCTAGTGATGTTGTCGATGCTGGTGATGTTGTCTATGCTGGTATTTGTGCGGCGGGCCTATATTGCGTCGGCCCTCGCTGTTGTCTATGCTGGTGGTTGGTGCCTTGGCGCCCGCTGGTGCGCGCGATAGTGGCACGTTGTGCTGAGTGTGCGCTATTGTAGTGGCGCGCGCGATGATGACGCAATACTAGCGCGCGCAATGGTGGTTTCGCAATGGTGGCGCGTTGCGATGGTGGTGTTGCACTGGGGCGCGTTGTAAAGGTAGCGCGCGCGTTGTTAGTGAAGCGCGCGATGGTCTTGCGCAGTGGAGTAGCGCTGTTGAGGTGGCGCATCGAATGGTTGCGCGCAATGGTGGCGCGTTGCAAAGGAAGCGCGCTATTATAGTGGCGCGCACGATGGTGGAGCGCTATTGTATTGGCGCGCGCAATTGTAGTGGCGCGCGCGATGGTGGAGCGCTATTGTCCAGGCGCGCGCGATTGTGGAGCGGTGGTAGCGCGCGCAATGATGGTGCGAAATTAAGGTGGCGCGTCAAAGGGTAGCGCGTGATGGTGCGCGTGGCTATGGTAGTCCGTGATGGTGGTAGGTGATGTTGGCGCTGTTTTGGTGGTGCGTTGTCGTAGTAACGTTCTGGCTTTATTTTAGATGGGATCCTGGATACTGGGTTTGATTTTGTTGTCAACTGCACACCCCGGCGAGCCTTATCTCCAGATGAAATGGCACATTGACTGTAGTTCTTTTAAAACTGTTGTTATACTTCCTTCCCAAGTAATGTTCCGCGTAGTTTCGAATGAAATTATAACACTGCTAATATAAATCCTGCTCGGACACACGCTCACTTGATTATATTAAAAAAATCACTTCTCGCAAGATTACCAAAACTTCATAGTCGATATTTAACATCTAATTATTGGGCTAGCAAACGAGTTCAGCAAAAAAATGCAATAGAAACCATAACCACAATATACGTAGTTCATCACAGATTTTTGTTTGCTCAATAGAACGCACTGTTGTAAACAATTAAAATTTGCAAGTTTTCTTTTTATTTGGTAATCAAGTTAGGTCCTTCTAGAAATCAATTCACGTCCGAGTGCTGTTCACTTTTTCGGCGTTTGTATGCTAGATTAAAAATCTTTCTAGAATTTTTCTTTTTGGTTATTTTCACAATTTTGTAGTTGTTCTGTTGCGTGTTCAGAAAGAAATTCGCGAAGTTTCACTTTTCGAATGTTCGTTGTCGCAAAAAGGCAACAAAAACTCATTAGTTCGGTTTTTTTCTTAATCTTTCACTTTAGCACAAATTTTATTTCCTTTTCTTTCGTTTTTTAACCCACGGCGTAACCAAGCGACCGTTCGCACCGAGAAAACTTACACATTTGAATGGTCGAATGCCGGTGACGCTGCTATAGGGAAAATTTCCAATCAACTGCGACTGCGCAGTGGAAAAGTTCCGTTGACCAGTCTGACAAGGCGTGATCGTTGCCAGGTGGGACACTACGATTGGTGGTTGCCATCAGGGTTCGGACTTTTATTACTATTTTAAGGACCTTATTGCACTACTAAATTTGGTAAAAGTACAGTACTCATTCCGAAACAAAAAAAACCGGCCTTATGTTATTGAAATTAAAGTAGAAGATATGATTTTACCCCTGTATAGTAGATTTTACGATAGTTAATCTGTAGACATTACTTAAAGTGAAAGTTCGGTAATTACACTTTTATTTTAAGGCTTTAAAGAAAAAGGAATTTAGTACTTTTACTTTTACTACTCTTTTGTTCTTTAGTTAGTTTAATTAAAGGTGAATTTTCACGTATGGAACAAAAGTGGAAGTTACAGAATATTGCCAATGATTAATTATTTTACGCGAAAGTTTGAAGTCAGGGAAAAATTTAACTTATCTACAAAAAAATCATGTTATGGTAATATTAAATGGGAACATAAAGCGTAGTAGATTTGTGTAAAGTGCATTAAGTAGCAAAATTGCTACAACTTTTATTAAGTCCGAACCCTAAAGGCACGCTTTCGTTGGCGCGCGAAAAAAGGAAGGTTCTAGAACTTGTGTTTGGTGTGTTCCCTTGGTGGTCCGCGGAACCCGACGTTACTGGGTTTCAGGATAGGAGACACATGAAGCTCCTCATCCGACCCTGCCATTGGCAATACTATGACGATCTACGCTTCGTTACCATGCGCATAATAAATTAATATTGCCGCCTTGAAAATAGTTAACTTGATTCTTAAAGATGCTTTGCAATTTGACCAATATTTTGGTGCCCTTTTCCCTTTGTTACATTTTATTTTGGTGATATGACAGTTGTTAATTGCGTCATTATCAGGAATCCGGACGGGACCCCCATGTGTCTCCCTACCTTAGTTATTCAATTAGTCACCCACTTGTATACATTAATTTCCAACATAAAAATTAAGCGCTGTTTACTTAATATCAAATGCCCATTTAATTCAATTTGTCATTTTTCGGGCAATCTGGTTTACCCTACTATTTATTTCTGGCCACACCGGGAACACACCAACCACTTGTTTGTCTGGAAATTAAAAGTTCCGTTATTGGTGCCTTTTTCCATTTTATGGAACATTTGGTGCTGCCACCTCGGCAAAAATCACGCCACTTCCCAGAATCTATCGATTTATGTCAAACCGCAGGGTGAACATAAACTGTCACCTATCCAACCGCAGTGAGTCATACCAATCAAATTCAATAAGGGGAAATGACTAAGTTGGAAGTAGACCATAACAATCATATACCCCACATCCAGTCGACTCTAGCCCTACCGAGGCGTCAGTATAGAAAACCTTAAATTTAGCATAAACATACTCATCTAGCACTTGAAAATGCATCGCTTTTAATGCTTCTACCGACACATTAGATTTTTTATCTTTCAGACCTTTCCCCACCACACTCAAAACTGGACTAGGTGAGAAATCAACAACAACACCAAGACGGACAAAAAGATGCCTGAATTTTTGGAAGACAGCATTATAACTTGATTTAACATTTGAGTAGAAGTCCAAAAGACCGACAAAAGCCGGATCCATAGCAATAACATTACAGAGCTCCTTGGCAGTGAGCCACAAGGCCCTTTTCTCCACAGGAAGCTCATTCGCCAGCGCGTAGATGAGAGGTATCGGAGTAGCAGGTGTCACACCAAGACATCTTCTGAGAAAACTGTTTTGATACGTCTGAATTTTTTTATTCACCGAAAGAGCACAGTCGGCCGTAGAAGTTCTGCCATACTTTACTTTGCTTCTCACAAGAGACCTGTAAAAGTTCAAAGCCACCTTGGGGTGAAGACCCGCCTTCACTGTCGTGATGCACTTAAACAGATTAGAGTTTTTGCTGGAATTCTTAATAACTTGTTCATAGTGAACATTCGCTGTCAGAGAGGAGTTAATGACTCTACCTAAAAACTTCAATGTCGAGACCTGTTCAATCCGCTGTGCATCACACACCACATCAATTACTTTCTTACTACCCTTAGCCACATAGAGCACTTTCGTTTTAGCCACATTGAACGACAAATTTAAATCACAGCAACTGCTAGAAAACCGATTTACCTTATCTTGCATGTTCATAGTGGCCAGCTCAAGACTAGAACCATGAGACATGATTATGAAGTCATCTGCAAATTGAAACATATCCGTGTTGTCATCTTGAATCCCATGTAATTGTTTGGTATAAATATTAAAAAGAAGTGGAGACAGACAGCTCCCTTGAGGTAGACCATCATAGATTTGAACAACCTCATCACCTAAATGCAACTCTCTATATGCCAGGAAGTTAATAATCCATTCAGTGTAGGAATAATTAAAACCACAACTCTCAAGCATACCTTTGAGCTTACCAATACTAACACAATTATACGCATTGCTAATGTCAGTTGACAGCAAGATAACCTTGTGCCCCATGCTCTTATAAATAGAGGCCTTATGCAATAACTGGTTAATACACATAGTGGCAGATCTGCCTTTCCTATAGGCAAAACAATTCTGGGGAAGTAACTTTTTGTCTTCAATAATGGAGGCCATGCGGCTTTTGATACATAAGTTGATACACTTCATCAACACAGATATTAGCGCTATCGGTCTAAAATTCCTATAATCATCCAAGTCTCTCTTGGGGACAGGAACTATCTTTATCTTGCGTTGGCTGTCTGGTATTTGATTTGACAGAAACATGTCATTCAACGCCGTGCGGACAATATTCAACTTCTCATCATCCAAAGCCCTCAACATTTTGTACGTGACATGATCCAACCCACCAGCTGAATTCCGACTCTTAGTTAACAAGATACTTTTAAACTCCTCAAACAAGATACAGAGGCCGCTTTGAACAACCACCTCTGTATTTAACATGAGATTGTGATTTTGAACAGGAACCTGACTTTTAAGATGGCATAAAAAGTTGTGATCATTCTCCCTCACCCATGCTGACCTATTATTATTCCTAAAATCGCCACGCATGGCCTTTACAAACTTCCAGGCATCCTTGGTAGACGGAGCATCATTAAGTTGCGCTATCTTATTGTCGAAATTCTGTTTCTTTGCATTTTTAACAGCTAGCTTCCATTTTTGTTTCATTTCTGATAACTCATCAAAGTTCTGTGGACTGGGCACCTCCTTGCACTTATAATAGGCAATCTTTAGAAATGTAAACATTTTTTGTAAATCACTGTTCCACCAGCTTTTTGGCTGCCTCTCGACCCGTGGATAATATGAGGAAGCATCAATTTCTGCCTTGAACTTCCCTTGAATATCCATAACATCCGGTTCCAATTCAATATCCCTTAACCCAGCTAGCAACTTCCGTTGTGAAAGAAACTTGTTCACTTTAATACTTAATGTATCACTCTCAATAATTATAGGAAAATGGTGGCTGCCACCAAGTCTTAACGGATCAGTTTTCCAAGAAAAAGAGATACTACTATTGGTGAAGGATAAATCCAGCACTGAACCAACATTGGGCAAGATATCTCTCTTAAACGTTACAGAACCATCGTTCAAGTGCCACAAATTTCTTCCTTGGAGAATTCTTACCAAGTTCTTTCCTCTGCCCGAATTTGCGCAGTCACCAAAATATCTTGCTCTCGCATTAAAATCACCAAGCACCAACACATTGTTAAATCTTTCCAGAAAATTAAAAAGCGTAATGATCTGATTATCAAAGTTCACTGTATTGATATTGGGTGGAAAATAAACAGAACATATAACTAGATTCGGCCTTAGATTTTTAGTTTGTACAATAAGAATGTCACAATCAGAGGAAAAGGAGATTTTCTGAAACCTAATCGACTTCTTCAAGGCAATCGCAGCACCATTTGTGATGGTTTGTTACTATCCGGACACATATTCGTGCCCTCTGACGAGGACTTGTGCGTGGCCGAGCGTGCATGCTAGTTGGGGCCAGGTCTAAGCTCGCCGGATTGGGGTGGTTCTTGCTGGCCACTCATGCACATAGATCACCATTACACAAAAAAATCATGCACATAATAAAACTACTAGCCGCACCATGAAGCTAAAATGTTGAGACCCCCCCCCCTTTAATTAAACAACCGGACCGACGGACACTGAGGAAACCGGAAATGCCACCGCCGAACGAAAGAAGCCACAAAATCGCTTCTTCTACCTCCCCTATCCATCAACTCTATTCTTCTCAATGATATTAAAATTGATGATATTCCTATGCTGAACCTCATTAGACGTGAAAGTTTCACTAAAGCAACCTTTATCAAAATTACCCTGATTTAGGTAAAACTCAATGCTATTTAAATTTGATTTCAAGGACTGACAATTATACTGTAAAATTTTCATAACTTATGGAGAATAGGGACCTACGTCCTGAATTTGCAAAATGTCATCATCAATGCATACTTGATCAAAATGTTGTTTAATAGCTTGGACCTTACCCAAAACTTCATTGTTCTGTGTCTCACGACACAAGGCATGTGTTATATTAATTAACTCCGACATAAGCCGCTCCAATGTGCTGACTTTACCTCTTAAATATTCAGGTGTCTCATATACAGGCTGACTGGGACCCGTATCCCTGTTTTCCTCCCTGTCTCTTCTGCGTCGAATCTGCTGCCTTTCACTGATAACCCTACCAGCAACAGTATTGTACCTCAACCTTTTAACTCTCCTGTTGACATCAGTAAACCTGTCTTTAGAAACGTGTTGTCTATTGGAAAGTATCGGAAAATGCTCCTCATTATCCATTAAGACACCAAAGCTGTTGTCTCTCTGTGGGAATAACTCCTTAAGAGCCTCCCTCCTCGAAATCCTCCTGACCGTTCTAGTGTAATTAACCTCTCTCTCCCTTGACCAGATCGGGCATTTATCCTTATCGGACGAAATATGATCCAAATTCCCACATAAGATACACTTGCCAATGCAGCTGTCCACTGCGCACACATTTAAACCGCATTTAACACATCTCTTCTTGGACTTACACCCGTACTGCGTGTGCCCAATGCGACCACAATTTACACATTGCCTCAGCGGAGGAATGTAAAAATCAACATTCAATTTAGTGTATTCAAAAATAATATGATTTGGAATTTCCTTCCCAATAAACCCTATCTTGATGGTAGTGGTGGGGGAATACTCATTTTCCCTAACCTTACGGGTAAAACGCCGGATAGAACCAATGGGTATACTAGAAATCGCCTTATCTAAAATGAAATCATCACCATAGTCCAAAGGAACCCCCCTTACCACGCCATACGATTCTATGGCTGATTTAGGTATGAACGCCTTTAACCCCCTCTTAGCTACTTTATCGTTCAAAACAAAATTGTTTGCCGATGCAATATATATAACGTGACCTTATATAAACTCTTCCCTAACGCATATATAAGGCCCATGTCTTTAATCCTCAAATCTTTGATCTCCCTGTGCAAGGTGAGACCATTCGTCATCTTCTCATTCACCATGGTCTTACACATGGACGAATCCACCAACACAAAAATGTACCCCTTAAACTCCTAAGGATACAAATTAATCTCATCTACCAAACGACGACTGTCTGCCATCTTAGTCTGAGCTACTTCTCTAGCCTGCGCGGATGTAGTTGTCTCTTTCTCTCTACCTGTACCATCAAATTAAATCACCCTCCAATAACTCTTCCCCCCTTACACCAGTGGTACCGCTATGTACATCTACGTTAGTATTTGATCCACATTCACTTTTTCCCGCCAATTCCGTATCGGTAATAACCGTTTCATCAACCACACTTACATGTGTGCTGTCCGTACCAACGCAATCCATAACTGTATCATCCTCACAGGTGTCCCCCCTGGCTACCTTTTTCTTCTTCCTGCTTATTTTTTGAGAAACCGTAACTTTATTTTTTTTCAAGAAATCATGAACCCTGAGTTCACTTGAACGCTTCTTGCGTTTACCCCTTTGCAGATTTGAGTGCACGAGTGCCTCAAAATCTTCTTAAACCACAGGAACCTTCGTAAAGAATTTCGAAGTCTCCATATCAGACGAATCACTGAGCCTAATGTGGCTCCGTTCAAAACCAACACAACAAAAATAACTAGATATCACACACGCTTTTACAGAAATGGTTAATGGCCAAACTTACATGCAATATCGGTTTAATGTAAACTCACGTGGCTCCTCTAGCTTAAAAAAAAAAAAAAAAACAGCGCCACTCCACCAGCACCCAGTGAAGCGCCAAACCGCAAGCAAGAATTAAAAGTTTATATACATCTTTTCAACCAAACTAAAAACAAAGAAGATAAAAGAATCAAAGTAGCACTGTACTTTCCACCAAACACACAAACAGATACTGCACTAAAAATTACACTTCAATTTGGTCACAAAAACAGATCTTGACCCAAACACGTCCAACACGTCTCGCAGTTAGAATCCAATTGGACAATATAAATATAACACAAATTGTCCAAACAAAACAAAAGTAAACAAAACTTTAACAGCGCAAAAAGAATCTCTGATAAAATGTCAATTTACAGATTGACAACGATAAGTTATCGAATTTAGAGTTGACACAAAGTTAGTGAATAGCATAGATTGTTAAAATTATTGTTACGTTAATTTATCGTTGACAAATTGTGTTAAAACAGTTAGTGAATCGCAAAATTGTTAAAATTATTGTTAAGTTAATTTATCGTTGGCAAATAACGTTAAAAAAGTTAGTGAATCGCGCTACTGTAGTGCGATTCTGTAACTTTTTTAACGCCAAGTGTTAGTGTTAACTTCGCTTAACACCATTTTTAACACTTTTTGCGATTCCGTAACTTTTTTAACGCCAAGTGTTAGCGTTAACTTTGCTTAACACCATTTTTAACACTTTTCCCTATTCGCTATCTTCTAAACACAAGAAAAGTGTTAGCTAACACTTTTTCGCGTGGTTAGCTGTCGCCAATTATTTTCGAGGTGTTAAGAAAAGTGTTAAGATATTTTTAAGTGTTATTGTGTCTGGAAAAAGCAAAAATAATGAGTTTCGAATTTTTTGCCTGTAATTTAGTGCAGAATTCAGGGAGAAGAGAAGTGCCTTTGGTGAATAAACGTTTGCTAAGGCAAGTGGACGACCCATTTGAGCTTTCGCCTTCCCAGTTCCGGAAATTATATCGCGTGGGCCCTGATACCGTCTCGGGAATCGTGGAGCGGTTGGAAAATACTTTAAAGGGGCAGAGAATAACCTGCATATCACCTAAACAACAGGTAAGACTAAATATTGAATTCAATATGCATATATGCACATTTTAATTATGGCTTTCTCTGGCAGGTTTTATGTACATTAAGATTTTATGCAACAGGATGTTATCAAAGGCCTGTTGGGGAGCAGTGGGGCATATCGATGAGCCAGACTTCGATAAGCCGCTGCATACATAGGGTGACTAATGCTATTAATAGCAGAATTCTTTACGAGGAAATAAAGTTCCCTATGACGCAGACGGAACGTCAACTTGCTAAGGAGGTTTTTTCATCGGCGCCAGCACCCTTTGTGGGAGGTACTATAGGGGCTATTGACTGTTCACATATTGCCATTTTAGCACCTAACATTCACGAGGAGGCCTATGTGAACCATCATTCCTATCATTCCATAAATGTACAAATGGTAAGATATGCATTTTAAATAATGATCCAGTGGCTAATTTGTGTGCTCTTATAGATATGTGACCCAAATTTAAAAATTTTAAATGTTAATGCTAAATTTCCGGGAGCGCGACATGATTCATATATTTGGAGTTCTTGCTCCGTGCGCCGTGTAATGGAGAGATCGTATGAGAATGGAACTCGTAATATGTTTTTGATTGGTATGTCTTTTTTTAATTCATTGTAAAAAAAACCATCTTAAAAAATAATTGCAGGAGATTCTGGATACCCATTGGAACCATGGCTGATGACACCATTACCAAATCAACCAGATGGCACGGCAAAATATAGGTACAACGAGGCACTTTGTAAAGCCAGGAATCCTGTTGAGCGTCTTTTTGGTGTACTAAAAGGAACTTGGCGGTGTTTGTCACGACAGCGGGTTCTACTGTACGACCCTGGGTTCGCTGGTAAGATTGTGAACGCGTGCTCAGCTTTGCATAACATAAAATTAAGGGAACAACTACTTGAAGCTAATGCACAAACAGCAGAAACAGAACCAACATCAACACAACCAACAGAAACAGAAAATCACGATAATTTGAGCTCCGCCTCTTCCATTGCAAGACGTATCCAAGAGAGGCTAATAGCTAATTATTTCGCTTAAGTCAAATCAGTTGGTACACAGTAAGTTAAAGCAAATATAAACATATATTAATCGTCAATTCACAAAATGCATTTGCAACATATATATGCCTTGCCTTATGTATAAATTTTAATAAGTATCCTTTTTGCATTTACACAGGTCAAACATTTGCATAACAACAATCACAACGACATTCATTGGACCACGGCCGCCACCTTATAAAGTGGTAATCATATGGTTACATCTCACATCTCTTCTACAGATGCTTCGCTTATCATAAATACTATATTAACGTTCCGTACTGTGGTGCAGCAACAAGGCAAAAATCTAACAATTACCACACTGTAGTTCATTAGCAGACAATTGTAAGTATTTTGCTGAGCACTTGCCGTAGTCATTGCTTTAATTAACTTATTTATATTTCAGATGAAATCTCTGTCAGCTATGGCCAAAGATACGAAACGTTTTTGTCGCATACAAATTGGTTATTTGTTGAAAAAACTTTGCAAACGTTTCACCGAAGAAGAATTTCATTAATTATCATTAATTTCTCATTTGTTTGAACATCAATGCATTTTAGTTGGGGCATTTACGGTCAATTGGGTCATGGTAATTGTGAGAGTGTGCCTGAACCGAAAGTAGTTGCGTTTTTCAAAGCGAAGGTATTATATAAAACAAGAAAGAAAATTACTTTGTTTCGAAGCATCTTTTTATTTTTGATTTCAGAAAATACTACAAGTATCATTGGGTCATGCGCACAGCCTGGTACTCTGCCAGGCAACGAGCAACCCCAAAGATACTGAGCTATATGTTTTCGGTTCGAATCACTTTGGCCAATTGGGTATTGGTACAGGCTCTTTGAGCACCGAACGAGTACACAGCAATATATCGAGTGATGATGAAATGCATTGCTCTAGTCAAGTGAAGAGTTTGATGCCACTAAAGCTAAATGTTTGCACCGAAAAAATAAGACTGATACATACCAAATTTTTTTCTAATGTAAGTGTTCTTATAACAAGCAACTGTTCCTTTTATAACTATTTACTGATGCCACTGAGCTTGCACCTATCCGTGCATTGATAAAATATCGGTATGTTATTATTATTGTTTATTTAATAATAAAATTCCGTCAATACGCACAGCTGGGTGATAAATGCTCGGTATCAACCGAACCTAGACTTTACCATTCTTCTTGTTGCTTAAAAATATTTATCTTATCTTACGACAGTTAGCTGTCGATGAAAATGGTCACATGTATACGTGGGGCTCTTCACCCCAGGCACTGCGCTTAGCAAATCAAATAAAACGGCGAGCTAATGCAAAACATAAAATGGAAGAAAATCAACGGCGTGAAATGACTAAGCGTTTTGAAGCTACATTTTCCAATGAAACTACTAACGCCCAGCCCCCTTCGGGTGCATCAACATCGAAATGTGCTTATGCGGAGGCACCCAAATCAATGGCCAATGAAATTGCCACCAGCATCCTTACAGATTTAATTGATAAAACTGATATACCAACTACTTAACTCTTAAGCCTATTTTACAAGTAGCTGATGAGGTAACAGCAAAAATAGCAGATAATCTGCAACAGTCATCAATAGGAACAGCAGCGGCGGATGTCGATCCATGTGAACATATGACTCCACATTTGGTGGACACAACCGAGGTGGCTGGACAAATATTACAGGTACTCAAGTTCAAGTTAATTTGTACATTTGCACCTATTAATTATTGTCAATAATTACCTAATTAGATCTCAAGCGGACTTTTTCACTTTGCCTTGATCTCTTCTACGTGCACTTTGTACACTTGGGGAAAAAATTTAGAACATCAGCTAGGCACGGTGGATAAGGAGCGACGTGCGGTGAATAAACCATCGCCCGTGGACTGCGTTGACCGTCCGATGTACGTTGATTGCGGCGCAGATTTTACGCTCGTTATGACCACAGAATATGTGGTCAAGGCGTTTGGCGGCAACTCAAATGGACAGGTAAAATTTTTGTATTCTACTTTCTATGTTTTCATCTCACAAATTTATTTTTTCTTATTCAACAGTGCGGTCGCGATCTTGGACCTAGCATCGAGAAGATAAAACAACGCGTTGTTTGCTTACCTACCACCAAACGACTGATGCGTTTCGAGAGTCAGTGCGTTGACGTGCCTGTCGAGATTAATTTACCACGACCACGCATACGTTTGGAGTCGGATCCCGTACGTTATTTGAAAAGTATACCAAAGTATCAACTGCAATTTATGCTCCCTTCGGTGGGGGCAACAGCAGGCCCTATTCCAACGCCAACAGTAATAGCAGCTGCACCACCAGAAGATGCACAGCACAGTGCCGTTGTGGATGATATTACACCGGATGAGCAAAGTTATGCACGGCTCCCAGTAACAGATAATTCAGATACGAGCTGTGCTATTATAGGTCAACAATGCGCCGAACAATGTCCCTTGGTAAGCGCACCACAGTTAGATCCGAGTGGCGAGCAAACGCCGCAAGCAGTTAGTTCACAAAGTACACTCACTTCGAATGCGCATACTGTCGAAGGTGATGAAAGCGTTGAGGAGGATATTAACTTACAACAATTGCGACAGTATATTCACTATTGCTTATATGTGTTTCATGGTCTATATAATCCGGACAAAGTGTGTGATTTCTCAAAACAACGTCTTGTAACAGCACAAGTAAATCGCTTAAAATATTCGCTTACTTCACCAAGGATACGGGTTTTGTGCCTCTGCGCCGCCAGGATGTGAAATACCTAATTTATTATTTGATGAAACATTTTTTGGCACAAAAATTCGATATGTTGGAATGTGAGCGTTTCTTTATGGGTGATCTCGATTATTATTTGCTCGAATTGTCGTATGTGTTATTCTTCAATAATAACAATACAATGTTAGAACGTAACTTAAATGAGAAATTCAAAAGTTATTTAGCACAAGAGGAGGCATCGCAATTGAATCAAACATATATCGGTACCCGCCCTCATTTCACAGCTTGGGTTACTGTATTGAAAGAGGGTCATATGGTGAAATGGCTAAACATGTTATACTCAAAATTCCTATTGTTTTCGAAATTTGTGGCAAACATTTTAGGTAAGTTATTAAGTGTGCAGTTATGAATACATATCTTAATTATTTTTCATTTTATTCACAGCAAAGATGAATCTTCATCTTCATTGCTAACGCTTTCAAAACGCTACGATACTCAAAGCTCATTGCGCATACAAATAGAGCACCATAATTTCAGCAATACAATTGATGGGCCCGGAAAATGTTTTTCGCACAATGCCCTGACAAATAGTAAGGGGAGGTATTGCTGGACTGTATTAATAAATGGCATCAGTCCCCACAAGAGAATAATAGAGAGCGATCCTAAAGCTCATTGCTCCAACCTTGCAAACTTTTCACCGCTGAAGAATTAAACCAATTTGTACCAGTCGATGATGAAGTAACACATAACAATATAGGAAAATTAGTTAAGTTTTTATTAATTTAGTTATATTTATATTTTCATACAAACATACACACATGCATAAAAACTATGTATATATGTGCATATATGTATGTATACACTGATGTGTACATATACTATGTGCCATGAAATATAGTCCAAATTGAAAATGTAAAATATTTCCTTCCATACATCACATGTACGAAATTGCATTAAAATACGAGCACTGCTCCAACAGCAATCACTTGACGTTAATATATGTACATATGTACTACTTCAATGAAAAGACAATTTTTTAATATAATATTTAATTCAGTTTTTAATCAGTGCATTTTCTTAGAAGTTAAACTACCAAAAATAAAGATTATTATAAAACTTAAAACAATTCAGGTACTTTATTTTTTTAATTAATAATAATTTAATAAAACTTAACATTTAATCTAACAGAAAACAAAACTATTTATTATTAAAAAGTATAAAACAAAACAGATAAAATTTCAGGTACTGAATGGAAATAAAAAAAGAAACTAAAACTAAAACAAAAACAAGGCACTTAACACTAAAAACAAAATAAGGTACTTCAGTAAAAAAAAAGGAACTAAAAGTTACTTAATACTAAACTATAAATAAATCAATAAAAACAAAATAAGGCACATCAGTAAAAAAATCAACTAAAAGTCACTTAAAGCTAAAGGGTTACTAAATACTAAACTATAAATAAATTACTGGTTCCTGTCTGCAAGTGTGCCGACCAAAAGGTAGACGGCATTGGAATGGTCTTTTAGTCCTTTGACCAACTCCAGCATGGTCTGTGTCATTACTTTGTGACTTGCCACCAGCTCCTGTTGAATAGAAAGAAAATTTAATTGAAATAAGTATGGTGATATAAATATGTATAGTTATATAAATAAATAAATATATATAAATATGAAAATAGGGTTGTTTAGATTCTCATCTCACCTTCAAGACACAGGTTTGCTCCTCTGTTACCTTGTTGTTGTTGGTAACAAGCTCCTGTTGAGTAGAAAAAAAAATAGTTCGAATAAGTATTGTAATATAAATAAGTAGGTATAGTAATATAAATATCTATAGTTATATAAATACATATAGTAACAACAGGTTCTCACCTTCAATGCGTCGATTTGCCTTTCCGCCACCTCATTATTATTGGCAGCAATCTCCTGTTATATAGAACGCAAAATAATTAAAATAAGCATAGTATTATAAGTTGAACCTTCTCACCTTCAAGGCATCTGCTTGCTTCTCCGCCATCTTATTGCTGTTCTCAGCAAGCAGTGTTAAGGCCTCCGCCTGCTCTTTGGCGACCTTTAAAAATTCTGAAGCGACTTCGTCGTCGCGATGCTTCCTTTTTGGAGCCCTGCGTGGTGTCTCGGCAGGAGTTGTTGGCCTGCTTGCCTGTGACACACTTGGCGCACCGTTGTCGGAAGAGGGTGTTACGGCCAGGCATGGGAAGTCTTGGCCTTCCTCCATCAATATTTGAAATTCCTAAAAAAAAAAGAGATATAAGAAAAATGTTTAAAATTATTATTATTATTATTATAAACTCACCTCTTCCATTGGCATCGTATCGGCGACGCTTTCATCGCCCTCTGCATATTGCACGCCAATTAGGCTAAGGACGCGCATCTCCACTTCAGACAGTGGAGCCTGGTTTATTGGGTGGTTCCCAGTTAGCGCTTGCTGCCTTTTGCGATCACGGCAGCGAAGGCTGGTGCGGCTTTTCAAATCTTTCCAAACCTGTTAAGAAAAAAAAGTGTTACTAATCATATACGTAATAAATAAGAAGAACCAACTGAAAAACGCTTATATGTATACGCATTTCTACAATTCACTTGCACTGACTCCATAGCATATGGAACAAGTTGAAGTTGCGAACGAGTTACATGTCAAGAGCCGGATTCCCAACGCAAAAAGATAGAATCAGGCTCTTGAACATAAAGCGCTTGCATCACACTAATTACTTACCGTTTGCCATTGCTCTACCGTTTTTGTAGCTCCTCCCATCGCATTCAATTTTTCCATCATGCCGCGCCACATATTTTGATACTCGGTTCTCCCGTGCATCCGCTGAAATTTCCCGGATGCCATTCCCGGGTTCTCCGCCAATAAATCCACCATTGCCCTCAACTGCTCCACTGAAGCGCGTTGCCTCTTTGCTGCTGCACTCGTAGTCGCCATTCTGAAAATATAAAAATTTAATGCACAATATCTGAAATTGATTTAATTAACAAAAATACTCTCCTTTTAATTTAATTGGTGCACTCAGCTTTTTACCGCCAAATAACTTCAATCGTGATCCAATGTTTTTTACTTATTCCTCTTTGTGTTTTTCGTTTTTTGACCAGTATTGCCGTATTTTACCACTATCAAGAGTCAGCTGTTTAGCGGCGTTAAGGGAAAGTTACAGAATCGCATTTTCGTTAAGAGCAAACACCAAAATTTGGCGATAAGCTTAACACTCAACGAGGTGTTAAAAGTTACAGAATCGCACTACTGGTAGACATACATAAAGGAGATATAATGTGGGAAAATAAATATTGTTCTGAACCTTCTCAGCCTGTAAATAGTTTTCGCAATTGAAGGTAGCAGGAATTTATTAACTACTTATGTACATACCGAACAATACTTAAGTGCCTTTTATCTCATTTTTTACATGCTTTGGATTTTCTTGAATAAATCTAGCTCTTTTCTAGCTAAATTTTTTTCTCAAATGTAGCCCAAAATAAAGTGTATCCTGGCAACACTGGACCCAGGTCAGCAAACTGGAACACGCTTATTGTTTTTAATGAATCGAGTACAAAATATCGTTATCGATAAGGTATCAACACAAAATTGCTTTGCTATTCCTAGTTATCGTGCTACGGGACAAATGTTTGATATATGAACACGTTATATTCTCAGTTTTACGACTGATAAAATGAGCAAGCTTGCGTATACAACAGCAAATTTTACCGATGTACAGTTTAAAGAACAGGGCAACCAATTATTCGTCTTACGGAAGTACGACGATGCCATTAGCTGTTATACGAAAGCAATTGTAGGTATATTGCAACCACTTGACTTAGTTAATTATGAGTTATTCCTTTAGATGAAAAACCCAAATAAACCTACATACTTCACTAACCGAGCATTGTGCTATCTTAAGCTTAAACGATGGGAGTTATCATGCCAAGATAGTCGTCGTGCATTAGATCTCGACACAAATCTTTTGAAGGCGCATTTTTTTCTGGGACAGTGTTTAATAGAGTTGGAAATGTATGACGAGGCGATTAAACATTTGCAGCGAGGTATGTTTTTAGAAAAACATTAAAGTAATGTCAATTCTCAGTACACAGAAGATTCGGGGGTATTTGTTTCCTTTGGCACTTAACTACTAATAAATTAGCTAAAAATATGATAGGGGTATCAAAAGACGTGTTTTGACCTCGGTATCAAATCTGCTTACTCGAAATATCATTTGTTTCTTTTTGTGAAGATATATTTGCAGTTAAAGTTCCGCCTACGCGAAAAGGTGTTCTGCACATACAAAACATGGATCGGGCCCCTAAATAAGGATTTGAACTGGGTCATTTTTTGGTTTTTTGTTAATAACTTTTCACTAAAACAAAAAAATTAAATTTCGACTTCGGATCATTGAAAAGGAAATTTTTTTCTTTAATTCCGTTAGAATTACCGCTATATTTTAATCAATAATCTTCTGACATAAACAAGGACGTCAATTTTATAACATATCACTTTAAAATTAATGTATTAGTAATTGGTTAAAAGTTGTTGTTGTTGTTGCTACTAGTGCAACTCTTAATTGTCTTCAAGCTCTTCTAACGGGAGTCCGAGGAAATGCGCAGTTTCAACATGGTTGGACCAGAATGATAATGGTGTTAGAAGAGTGTGTTCAGGAGAAGAGATGTGTGTCACGGGGGCCTTACCGCATGCAGGGCATGTTTTCGGTATGGTGGGGTTCAGTCTGGATAAATAGAAGTTCAGCCTATTGCAATATCCAGACCGGAGTTGTGCCAGCATGACTCTATTTTCCCTGTTGTTGTTGTTGTTTTAACACTACTTTGCCCTGCCTAGGTAGTCAGTATCAACCTTACCCAATATTGTCATCGAACTCTTCTAACGGAAGTCCTAAAAACCTAGCGGCTTCAACAGGGGAGGACCAGAGGGATATGGGTGTTAGAAGAGTAGGCTCGGATGAGCAGACAAAAAGATGGTTAGTAGTATGGGGGGACAAGCCGCATGCCGGACAGACATTAGGCAAGTCGGGGTTCAGTCTGGATAGGTAAGAGTTTAACCTATTACAGTATCCAGACCGGAGTTGGGCCAGCATCACCCTAGTCTCCCTAGGCAGCTCGCGCTCCTCTTCGGCAACGGGTGGTGTTGTTGCCTGAAGAACGGCGTTCACCGGGAGAGAGCCAACATAGGAATTTACCGAATTTGTGTGGATGAGGGTGAGGGCCTGCCGGTGCATCAAGTGCCGGATCTCATCGTAGTGTTTGCGTAGATGGCTCCTTATGCTCCTGGGGGGCGGATCCTCGTTGATCAGGCGTCCGTTCGGATGTTGCGGTTTGCAACAGTTGAACAGGAATTGCCTGGTCAACATCTCGCTATGCTCTTTAACGGCGAGCATTTTCGCTTCATTATGTAAGTGATGCTCAGGAGACATAAGAAGACACCCAGTGGCGGTACGAAGGGCGGTGTTTTGGCAGACCTGTAGCCTCGTCCAGTGTGTGTCAGCTAGCCCCGGCGACCATATAGGCGTCGCGTAGCTCAGTACCGGCTGGCCAATTGCTTTATATGTAGCTAGTAACGTTTCTTTGTCTTTACCCCAAGTGCTGCCAGCTAGGGACTTGAGGATTTTGTTACGGCTTTGGACTTTATTGGCAATTGCGGTTACATGAGCGCCGTATTTGAACATGTTATCAAACGTCACCCCTAAGATTTTGGGGTGTGAGACAGTTGGTAGCTTGACACTATCAACGTAGACGTCTAATTCCATGTTCACTTGCGTTGTCCACGTCGTAAATAGGGTGGCCGAGGACTTATTCGGTGACAGTGCCAGGTTTCTCCCGGCGAAGAATTCGGACACGGCTGGGAGGTATGAGTTAATTCGAGAGCAGAGTTCTTCTACGGAGGGGCCTGTTGCCAGAATCGTACAGTCGTCGGCGTAAGAGACGATCGAGACACCCTCTGGTGGGGGGGGGAAGTTTCGATATATAGTAGTTGAACAGGAACGGGGATAGGACACCACCCTGTGGCACGCCTTGTTTAACTATTCTGGGTTTTGATCGGGCGCCTCTGAATTCTACCGACGATTGACGACCACTCAGATAATTGATTAATAAGTAAGAGTTTAACCTATTACAATACCCAGACCGGAGTTGGGCCAGCATCACCCTTGTCTCCCTAGGCAGTTCGGGCTCCTCTTCGGCAACGGGTGGTGTTGTTGCTTGAAGGACGGTGTTCGCTGGGAGAGAGCTGACAAAAGAATTTACCGAATCGGTGTGGATGAGGGTGAGGGCCTACCGGTGCACCTTAGGATCAAACGGCGTGGAAATCAGGTGCCGGATTTCATCCAAATGGTTGCGTAGATGGCCTCTTATTCTCCTGGGGGCGGATTCTCGTTGCCCAGGCGTATGTTCGGATCTGTTTGCAGCAGTTGAACAGGAGTTGCCTGGTCAACATCTCACTGTGCTCTTTGTTGTAGAGATGATGCTCAGGAGACATAAGAAGGCACCCAGTGGCGGTTCGTAGGACGGTGTTCTGGCAGACCTGAAGCCTAGTCCAGTGGGTGTCAGAAAGCCTCGGCGACCATATCGGCGTCGCGTAGCTCAGCACTGGCTGACCAATTGCCTTATATGTAGCTAGTAATTTTCTTTGTCTTTACCCCAAGTGCTGCCAGCCAGCGACTTGAGAATTTTCGATATATAATAAATAGCAGATGCCCGCGACTTTGTCTGCGGAACTTACCTCATTTCAGTGGCTATATGTTTCTGAATACAAACTAAGAGATTTGTAATATCTATTTTACGCTATTTTAAATTATTTATTGAAAAAATTTCTTTATAAACAATGGTTTTTGTAGTATCATCCATTGATAAAATAAAGAGGTTATTCGGGTTAGTTACTCGAGAGCAAGCAACGTACAATTGGCCATGAGAGAAACAACTGCTCCTTAGGTCGACACCAACATCATTAAGTGTCTGCCCCTCATTCCCACGACAGCCGGTTCTACGTACCGGAATGACTCGGGGTTTCCCCGACCAAGGGCTGTTATTTCACTACCCCCCTGCCTAAACCGTCAGTTATCCTCCCCCCAATAATGTCATCCTCCGAGCAGCTCCTTTGCAGCGGGACTGCTCAAGACTCTCTTGTTGTTGTTGTTGTGTAACGCCACGTAGCCCTGCCTAGGTAGTCCGTATCTACCCAATAATGTCATCAGGCTCTTCTAACGGAAGTCCTAGAAACCTAGCGGCTTCGATAGGGGCGGACCAGAGGGATATGTAGGCTCAGCTGAGCAGACGAAAAGGTGGTTAGTATTATGGGGGGACAAGCCACATGCTGGACAAACATTAGGCAAGTCGGGGTTCAGTCTGGATAGGTAAGAGTTTAACCTATTACAATATCCAGACCGGAGTTGGGCCAGCATCACTCTAGTCTCCCTAGGCAGCCCGCGCTCCTCTTCGGCAACGGGTGGAGTTGTTGCCTGAAGAACGGCGTTCGCTGGAATAGAGCTGACATAGGAATTTACCGAATCGGTGTGGATAAGGGTGAGGGCCTGCTGGTGCACCTTAGGATCAAACGGCGTGGAAATCAGGTGCCGGATCTCATCGAAGTGTTTGCGTAGGTGGCTTCTTATCCTCCTGGGGGGCGGATTTTCGTTGACCAGGCGTCCGTTCGGGTGCTGCGGTTTGCAACAGTTGAATAGGAATTGCCTGGTCAACATTTCGCTATGCTCTTTAACGGCGAGCATTTTCGCTTCATTGTGAAGGTGGTGCTAGGAAGACATAAGAAGACACCCAGTGGCGGTTCGAAGGGCGGTATTCTGGCAGACCTGAAGTCTCGTCCAGTGTGTGTCAGCCAGCCCCGACGACCATATAGGCGTCGCGTAGCTCAGTACCGGCTGACCAATTGCTTTGTATGTAGCTAGTAACGTTTCTTTGTCTTTGCCCCAAGTGCTGCCAGCTAGCGACTTGAGGATTTTGTTACGGCTTTGGACTTTATTGACAATTGCGGTAACATGAGCGCCGTATTTGAACATGTTATCAAACGTTACCCCTAAGATTTTGGGGTGTGAGACAGTTGGTAGCTTAACACTATCAACGTAGACGTCTAATTCCATGTTCACTTGCGTTGTCCACGTCGTAAATAAGGTAGCCGAGGACTTATTCGGTGACAATGCCAGGTTTCTACCAGCGAAAAATTCCGACACGGCTGGGAGGTACGAGTTTATGCGAGAGCAGAGTTCTTCAACGGAGGGGCCCGTTGCCAGAATCGTACAATCATCGGCGTAAGAGACGATCGGGACACCCTCCGGTGGGGGGGGGGGGGGGGGGAAGTTTCGATATATAATAGTTAAATAGAAACGGGGATAGGACACCACCCTGTGGCACGCCTTGTTTAACTATTCTGGGTTGTGATCGGGCGCCTCTGAATTCTACCGACCGTCCAACGTTTAAGACAGGGGGGAAGGGACGAATCTTCCAGGTCTTTCAATAGTCGAGCATGATTGACCGTGTCAAAGGCTTTGGCCAAATCAAGCGCAACTAGCACTGTCCTGTGGTTTGGACGCTTTTGGTTTAGTCCGTCCCCTATCTGAGTGGTAATGGCGTTCAGCGCGGTGGTAGTGCTGTGGTTTTTGCGGAAACCATGCTGATGTTCGACGAGTCGCAAATTAGCGGTGAAATATGGTAATAAGATGGATTCCAACACTTTCACTACTGGCGAGAGAAGTGATAAGTGCCCTACGGCAGCTGGCTTGCCAGGCTTTAATAGTGGGACCACCTTTGCCTGTCTCCATCTTTCAGGAATGACAAAGGTGGACAAGGAAAGGTTGAAAATGTGTGTTAAATATCTTATGCCTTCGTCGCCGAGGTGTTTTAGCATCAGCATGTAGATGCCATCGGGGCCTATGTACTTGGTGTTCTTAGATCTCCGTATTGCCTCTTGTACTTCGGTTGTGGAGATGGCAATGGGCGCATCGCTGTTTTTGGGTTTATGCGCTTCCCTGGTGGCTCGGCGAATTTCTTTGTCCAACGGAGGATGCATTACAAACTGTCGGCAGAAAGCGCTCGCGCATCGTTTAGGTTTCGACTGAACCTTATCGCCGAAGGCGATGGATATTTTGTCGTTGGGTTTAGTCGGGTTGGACAAAGATTTCACCGTCGACCATAATTTTCCAACCCCAGCCGAGAGGTTACAAGACCTTAGGTGCTCTTCCCACTTAGCGCGTTTGTGTTTATCTACTAGGCGTCTGATTTCCGCATTAAGATCCCTAATTTGGGGATCCGTAAGGTCAAGGCGTCTAATATGGTCACGTTCATTTGCCAGGGCCGCTGCCTCTGCGGGGAAGAATGGGCGTACTTCCTTTATTCTACCTGACGGAATGTGTTGACGGGAGGCTGAAACTAGGGCCATACGAAACGCCTTTTCCCCTTCTCGTACGTCAGACGAGGGGAGAGCAGCGAAGGCGCTCTCTGTAGATGTTAAGAAACTTTCCCAGTCGGCTTTGTTAAAGTTAACAAAGGTGCGATTGTCAGAAGAGACAAAGTCGGTGGGGCGATCGATAGAGAGCGCAATGGGAAGGTGATCCGAAGCAAGCGTCAGCATCGGTCGCCAGTCAACGCAGTTTATAAGACCTGCGCTGACTATGGTGATATCCGGCGAGCTAGAGCAGTTTACCGCCACTCTAGTGGGGGCATCCCCATTAACTGTGCAGAACGTCGAATCGTCTATTTGGTCAGCCAGCTCCTGCCCCCTACCATCGGCCTGTAAGCTGGAGTGCCACAGGTCGTGGTGTGCGTTAAAGTCACCAAGGATAACACGGTTCTCACCCCTGAGTAACGCACGAATGTCAGGGTGATAATCCCTGGGACAGCAGGTGACAGGAGGTATATATACGTTTATGATTTCCAAGTCGACATCGCCTGACCGGACAACCATACCTTGACGTTCTAAGGTGGTGTCCCTCGGGTCGATGTCAGGCTCAAATAGACGGTACTGCACAGTTTGATGCGTGATGAATGCAAGACCACCCCCAAGCCCTCTCGCACGATCACAACGGTGTACATTGTACCCGTTGCAGGTCAGAAGAGTAGACCTTCCACCGAGCTTTGTCTCTTGAATAGCAGCGATTTTGATATTGTGTCGCTTCATGAGGTTTGTAATCTCAGCTATTTTGCCGGTTAGGCCGTTGCAATTAAATTGCAGGATTGCGAAGTGCGAAGGGGGAGTAGAGTTGATGCTGGGGGTCAGGG
Organism: Sphenella marginata; assembly: GCA_951509765.1. Lineage (NCBI taxonomy): Eukaryota > Metazoa > Arthropoda > Insecta > Diptera > Tephritidae > Sphenella > Sphenella marginata. The sequence goes on along the minus strand of OX608080.1, from coordinate 71,987,515 downwards.
ACTGATGCGCATGCCTAGGTGGTAGTAGGCTGGGTCGCGCACTACGACGCATTCTTGAAGTCGAAGGAATCGCGTTACCAGAAGGTAGAGGCGATTCAGATGACGTTGAAGGTTGCGTAGCTCGACAGCACGGCGCAACGTACGTATCAGTCCATAAGTTCCTGTTTGCGAGTCCAGAGCATATAAGCAGATGACACAGGCCAAGGCAGTTATTGCACCTGACCGATGCCAAAGGCGTGTATAATCTTAACCGACAAACAGTGCACGTAGTATAAGGGACCAGGAGCTGATGGTTGTGACTTATACTCGTCGTACGCTGACGACTGCACTGTGATGGCCACGGGCAAAGGACCTTCGACAGACGAACTTTGTACGAGACTGAATGACTACCTGCGCGACCTTTCCTGCTTCTTCACAGAGCGGAACCTGACTCTTTCCCCGACTAAATCTACGGCGACGTTGTTCACCACGTGGACTGCGCAGATGGGGCAGGAGTTGAATGTCCACGTAGATGGTGTTCCACTACCTACTGTCAACCACCCCAAAATTCTAGGGGTTACATTCGACAATAGCCTCACCTTCGCTAATCATGCCACCGCAATAGCTTCAAAGGTACAAAGCCGCAACAAGATCCTCAAGTCACTCGCCGGCAGTACTTGGGGCAAAGACAAAGAAACGTTGCTGGTCACCTATAAGGCTATTGGCCGACCGGTTATTGATTATGCTGCGCCCATATGGTCGCCTAACCTTCACGACACCAACTGGAGGAAATTGCAGGTCTGCCAAAACACCGCCATCAGAACTGCAACGGGTTGTTTGCTTATGTCTCCTGAGTCTCATCTCCACCAGGAGGCTCAAATGCTCAACGTTCGCGAGCATGCGGAACTTTTAAGTAGGCAGTTCCTTCTGAACTGCCACCGTCCCAGTCATCCAAATCGACAGCTATTGGATGAAAGTCCGCCCCCTAGAGACATAAGGAAGCATCTCCGGAAGCATTATGATGAGATCCGGCATCACATCTCGTTGCCGTTTGATCTGCGGGACCATAGGCGGGCCCTAAAGGACCTCCACACTGAGTCGGTGGACAGATCCCTCAGATCCCGGCCTGTGAACCCCGTTATTGGTGCCCAACCACCCGTTCTTGCTGAGGAAGAACGTGTCCTTCCGAGGGAGACTAGAGTCATGCTGGCTCAACTTCGGTCTGGATATTGCAATAGGCTGAACTCCTATTTGTCCAGACTGAACCCTACCATACCAAACACATGCCCTGCATGCGGTATGGCCCCCCATGACACGCAATATCTCTTTTCGTGTTCTTCGGAACATACTCTTCTAACTCCCTTATCACTTTGGTCCAACCCTGTTGAAACAGCGCGTTTCCTTGGACTTCCGTTAGAAGAGACCGATGACAACTAGGAGTGTTCTGGCCCTTTGGGCAGGGCGAAGCACTGCTAACAACAATAACAACAACAACTTATACTCGTGCTGATGCTGGAAGAAGAGGGGCTGACTGAGGGGGCGGGAGATAGCGGACGCTCGGCATTGCTCAATTCCACTTGGGAAGTGCTACGTAGGGAGTAGCTGTGAGCTGCTGTGTGAGATGTTGACGCCTGGGGGCGTGAGCGACCGCTAGGAAGGTCAACTTGCTGAGGTGCATTTGTGATGCTAGTCGTGGAGACTGAGGTGACAGAGTCAGACATATGCGGCGGAGCGATACTTGATCGACGACGGCCACGGGACGTCGTAGGACGTGAACAGCAAGGGGCCACAAAAGTTCTATAAAAACTAGCGGGCCTATGGGTAGAGGGATTTAGTCCGGAGCAACTTGTTAGGTGCAACCACCTATTGCAATTGGAGCATTGTACTGAGTGTGAGCGTTTCACATAAATTTTCTTCCAGCATATACAGCAGATCCATTCTCTTGGTCCCGGGTTGGATTCAATACCAGCCCGGATCAGGAGAGTCTTGAGCAGTCCCGCTGCAAGGAGCTGCTCGGAGGATGACATTATTGGGGGGAAGATTACTGACGGCTTAGGCAGGGGGGTAGCGAAATAACAGCCCTTGGTCGGGGAAACCCCGAGTCATTCCGGTACGTAGAACCGGCTGTCGTGGGACTCTCTTGCTCCGGGCTGGTATTGAATCCAACCCCGGACCTAGAGAATGGATCTGCTGTGTATGCTGGAAGAAAATTTATGTGAAACGTTCACATTCAGTACAATGTTCTAATTGTAACAGATGGTTGCATCTAACAAGTTGCTCCGGACTAAATCCCTCCACTCATAGACCCGCTAGTTTTTATAGAACTTCTGTGGCCCCTTGCTGTTCACGTCCTACGACGTCCAGTGGCCGTGGTCGATCAAGTATCGCTCCGCCACATATGTCTGACTCTGTCACATCAGTCTCCACGACCAGCACTAACAATGCACATCAGCAAGTAGACCTTCCGAGCGGCCGCTCACGCCCACAGGCGTCAACATCTCACACAGCAGCTCACAGCTACTCCCTACGTAGCACTTCCCAAATGGATTTGAGCAATGCTGAGCGTCCGCTCTCTCCACCCCCTCGGTCAGCCCCTCTTCTTCCAGTATTAGCACGAGTATAAGCCACAACCATCAGATCCTGGTTCCTTATACTACGTGCACTGTTTGTCGGTTAAGATTATATACGCCGTTGGCATCAGTCAAGTGCAATAACTGCCTTGCCCTGTGTCACCTGCTCATTTGCTCTGGACTCGCGAACAGGAACCTATGGACTGATACGTACGTTGCGCCATGCTGTCGAGCTACGCAACCTTCAACGTCGTCCGACTCGCCTCTACCTTCTGGTAACGCGATTCCTTCGACTTCAAGATTGCGCCGTAGTGCGCGACCCAGCCTATTACCACCTAGGCATACGCACCAGTCCTTGACCCCCAGCATCAACTCTGCTCCCCCTACACATTTCGGTATCCTGCAATTTAATTGCAACGGCCTAACCGGCAAAATTGTTGAAGTGACAAATTTAATGAAGCGACTGAACATCAAGATCGCGGCGATTCAGGAGACAAAGTTAGGTGGAAGGTCGTCTCTTTTGACCTGCAACGGGTACAATGTACACCGTTGTGACCGTGCGAGAGGGCTTGGGGGTGGTCTGGCATTCATCACGCATCACTCTGTGCAGTATCGTCTATTTGAGCCTGACATCGACCCGAGGGACACCACCTTAGAACGTCAAGGTATGGTTGTCCGGTCAGGCGATGTCGACCTTGAAATCATAAACATTTACGTACCTCCTGTCACCTGTTGTCCCATGACCTGTGGCACTCCAGCCTGCAGGCCGATGGTAGGGGACAGGAGCTGGCTGACCAAATAGATGATTCGACGTTCTGCACGGTAAATGGGGATGCCCCCACTAGAGTGGCGGTAAACTGCTCTAGCTCGCCAGACATCACCATAGTCAGCGCTGGCCTAATAAACTGCGTTGATTGGCGACCGATGCTGACGCTTGCTTCATACCACCTACCTATAGTGCTCTCTGTCGATCGCCGATCCGTCAGGTAGAATAAAGGAAGTGCGTCCATTCTTCCCCGCAGAGGCAGCGGCCCTGGCAAATGAACGTGACCATATTAGACGCCTTGACCCTACGGATCCTCAAATAAGGGATCTCAATGCGGAAATCAGACGCTTAGTAGACCAACACAAACGCGCTAAGTGGGAAGAGCACCTAAGGTCTTGCAACCTCTCGGCTGGAGTTGGCAAATTATGGTCGACGGTGAAATCTTTGTCCAACCCGACTAAACCTAACGACAAAATATTCATCGCCTTCGGTTATAAGGTTCAGTCGAAGCCAAAAAGATGCGCGAGCGCCTTCTGCCGACAATTTGTAATGCATCCTACGTTGAACAAAGATATTCGCCGAGCCACCAGGGAAGCGCACAAACACAAAAGGCATAAGATACCTTACACAAATTTTCAACCTTTCCCTTTCCACCTTTGTTATTCCTGAAAGATGGAAACAAGCAAAGGTGGTCCCACTACTAAAGCCTGGCAAGCCAGCTGCCGTAGGGGAGTCATATCGCCCGATATCTCTCCTCTCGCCAGTAGTGAAAGTGTTGGAATCCACCTTGTTGCCCCTCCGTAGAAGAACTCTGCTCTCAAATTAACTCATACCTCCCAGCCGTGTCCGAATTCTTCGCCGGGAGAAACCTGGCATTGTCACCAAATAAGTCCTCGGCCACCCTATTTACGACGTGGACAACGCAAGTGAACATGGAATTAGACGTCTACGTTGATAGTAGGCCTGTTTTTTTTTACACGCATATACATCTGCGTCTGCGACTAAAAAAAAACGGTCATCCACAATTGCGGTTATTCCATTATCAATGCGCATACATACATACATTTCCTCTGTTGACATTCCGGTTATTGTTAAGGGATGATAAACAAATTGCTGGAAGTTGGTAAGGCAGTTTGCAAAATGAATGGAAACTTCTTGGAAGTACTGATTTTATCAGCCACTATTTCGTAGTTGCAGATAAAGTTGTGCGCTTAGCAGTCCATACAAATATTAAGCGCAAACGCAGACGCCGATAAAAAAAAACACGGCTAATGTCAAGCTATCAACTGTCTCACACCCCAAAATCTTAGGGGTGACGTTTGATAACATGTTCAAATACGGCGCTCATGTAACCGCAATTGCCAATAAAGTCCAAAGCCGTAACAAAATCCTCAAGTCCCTAGCTGGCAGCACTTGGGGTAAAGACAAAGAAACGTTACTAGCTACATATAAAGCAATTGGCCAGCCGGTACTGAGCTACGCGACGCCTATATGGTCGCCGGGGCTAGCTGACACACACTGGACGAGGCTACAGGTCTGCCAAAACACCGCCCTTCGTACCGCCACTGGGTGTCTTCTTATGTCTCGTGAGCATCACTTACATAATGAAGCGAAAATGCTCGCCGTTAAAGAGCATAGCGATATGTTGACCAGGCAATTCCTGTTCAACTGTTGCAAACCGCAGCATCCGAACGGACGCCTGATCAACGAGGATGCGCCCCCCAGGAGCATAAGGAGCCATCTACGCAAACACTACGATGAGATCCGGCACCTGATTTCCACGCCGTTTGATGCTATGTTGGCTATCTCCCGGTGAACGCCGTTCTTCAGGCAACAACACCACCCGTTGCCGAAGAGGAGCGCGAGCTGCCTAGGGAGACTAGGGTGATGCTGGCCCAACTCCGGTCTGGATATTGTAATAGGTTAAACTCTTACCTATCCAGACTGAACTCCGACTTGCCTAATGTTTGTCCGGCATGCGGCTTGTCCCACCATACTACTAACCATCTTTTTGTATGCTCATCCGAGCCTACTCTTCTAACACCCATATCCCTCTGGTCCTCCCCTGTTGAAGCCGCTAGGTTTCTAGGACTTCCGTTAGAAGAGTTCGATGACAATATTGGGTAAGGTTGATACTGACTACCTAGGCAGGGCAAAGTAGTGTTACAACAACAACAACAACAGTGTCTGCCCCTGCGACTTATTAATAGTCATTGCAAAGCAAACGCTAACAGGAAACTGTGTTCTTTTAAATTGGAAAGGGAAGTTGCTGGGTATAAGTGGTATGAAAACAATCTCCCCTACACCACAGCCTGTTAAAATTTCTGCTTCAATAATGTGCGCTTGCATCTTGTGTAAGTTAACACAGGTAACCAACCATCCGGCCAAAATATCACTTAATGCTGACGGTGCGTCTGCAACTTTTCCAAATAATAAGTTAATATCGCAATGCTTCCGGTCATTATGCTGATCGAACACTTTTTACCTTGCGCGTGACAACAACAAACTAAGCGCAAACGGAATTGGGTCGGCAGTTGCTAATGCAAGCAACTAAGAAGTCACGCGGCTAACAACGTGCAGTAACTAAAGTTAGGGCAATTCAGTGTAGGTATTTAGACGCTAGCGTCGCTTGCATGTAATCAGTTATTTCAACTCTTCCGCTGAGACCGGCTGCCCTTGGGATAACCAAGGGAAATAAAATTTTTAAACAAACATAAAGATTTGTTTTACTGGCGCCCAACGTGGGGCCAAGCCAGAGAAAATCCTTGTAAAAGGACACGCGAAGAAAAATCCTCGTAAAAGGACACGCGAACGCGAGTTTGGCCGTGGGTTCGGACCCACCTCCTAGAAAAGTAAAAAAATAAACAAAACCTTTGAGACTAAGTGCCACACTGAATATAAGCACTACCATCAAGTGAAAATACAAAAAATTAAGAAAACCTACAAGTAAAATCATCGAAAAGAAAATTTTGACACTACCATCAAGTGAAAACACAAAAAATTAAGAAAAACTACAAGTAAAATCATCGAAAAGAAAATTTTGAGAATAAGTGCCATAATAAATATTAGCACTACAAAATAGAACCATCATCGAGTGAAAATACTTAAAAAAAAATCATCGAAAATATAAGGCTTTGCACGCCACGCAGAGGCGTTGCCAACGAGGGAGTGCAACAAATAAGGATCATCAAATAAGAAAACAGGACCCCAGCAATCATCCACTGAAGACGAGCACTGGCAAATAATATAAGAATGAGAATATTCATGTAAGTAGGAAACTCAGCAGCTGTATAGAGTGTAATTTTTAAAAAGTGAAAACTCCGACTTCAAATTAAAATTTAATCAATTAATAAACGAAGATAGTACTTGAATTCGAGAAGTAAATTTTTAAATAAAGACAGTACTTGAATTTGAGATTTCCCCTAAACGATGGACTCCCAAACTCTCCAGACCCTTCTTAATATTGCCATCCGTACGGCAACCGAACATTCCAGGCAGGAATTTCAGACCCGAATAGACGAACTTACAAATAGATTAGCTAGGATTGAGACCCCAACTCAGGTGGTTCAATATGAGCCGGTTACAATTACACCAAATGTATCGTGTGACGAATCCTTAGACCTAGTAAAGACCATGCCAGAATTCAAGGGTGACCCTACGCGTTATGTATCCTGGAGACAAGCGGCGCACACTGCGTATAAGGTATTCGAGGAATACCAAGGGAGTTCTAAGCACTACCAGGCAGTGGGCATCATAAGGAACAAAGTGGTAGGGGCGGCGGACAGTGTGCTTTCGTCCTTCAACACAGTCCTGAATTTCAAGGCAATTATTTCACGTTTAGATTTCGCTTACGCCGATAAAAGGCCCATCCATCTAATAGAGCAAGAGTTGTCTACCTTGAGGCAGGGTAAATTATCAGTGATAGGTTTCTACGATGAGGTCGAAAGGAAGCTGACACTCATAATAAACAAAACGATCATGACTCACAGTGGAAATGCCACCCTAATAGAGTCACTCAATAGTAAATACCGCGAGGATGCCCTCCGTGTTTTTATTTCGGGTCTCAATCGGCCTTTATGTGACATACTGTTTTCCTCCAGACCTAATGATCTTCCCTCTGCTTTGGCTTTGGCACAGGAGCTTGAATCTAATCAAGCTAGGTCCATGTTTGCCCAATCCTTTAACAGACAAACAATTCAGGGTCCCAACCAGTTTCCATATTTACCGCAGTACCGAACGATTCGGCCTGACCAACAACGACAGACTCAGGCACAAAGGGTCGTTCCAATGGATGTAGACCCATCGCTCTCAAGGTTCAGACGAAATGGACCTCAACCAATAAATGGTAATGGTGAGAGGTTCCATCAAGGAGACTATCCAAGGGCTCCTCGTCCAAATATTGGTAATCCGAGTGGCTTGTCCAATCGAAACACCACCAACCAGACTATCGGACAGGTAGCAGCACGACCAGAAAAAAGATCGCACGGGAGTGATCAACAGCCAATACAAAAGGTACAACGAATAAACAACCTTGTCCAGGAATATGATGAACTCGAGGAGGAATATGGTAATGATGCTCTATATGACAGCTACTACCATGATGAGGATTGGAACCCAGTCGAGTGTCAAGACCAACCCAAAGATGACGTGAATTTTTTAGGACGAAATCCCTCTTGCCCTACGTCGAGCGGACAATCGGGGGAAGAGGCATAAAACTCCATATAGACACCGGTGCAGCAAAGAGCTACATAAAACCGCTCAAAGATTTAAAGGGAATCAAACCCGTAAGTCACACCTTTACGGTGAAATCAATCCATGGCACCACTAGGATTGACAAATACTGCACCATAAACATTTTTAATAGAGACACCAGCTTCTTCATCCTACCCAGTCTTAACACCTTTGATGGTATTATAGGTTTCGACCTACTCAAAGAAGTGAACGGTAAAATAGATTTGATGAGTGGACTTCTAAGTTACAAAGGTGGTCAGGAAAAGCTTTTATATCATGATTGTCCTGACTTTAACGAACTAATAGAAACGGATGCCGAAACACCGAAACACGAGTTAAGTATTCCTGCATTGTTGAGGCGGCACGCTAGAGTCTTCGCCGACCCTAACGAGGCACTACCATATAACACCCATATTGTAGGAACAATAAGGACCACCGACGATGTTCCCGTTTACTCTAGGAGCTACCCATATCCCATGGCCTCGGCCGAATTCGTCAATAAAGAGATAACCAATTTATTACAGGACGGTATAATAAGACCATCCCGTTCTCCTTACAATAATCCAATTTGGGTAGTAAGTAAAAAGGGCGTCGATGAAGATGGCAATAGGAAGTCACGACTCGTAATTGACTTTAGGAAACTAAACTTAAAAACAGTGAGCGACAAGTATCCTATACCCGACACGTCTGTAATTTTGGCAAACATGGGAAATGCTAAATTTTTCTCAACGATAGACCTTAAGTCTGGTTTTCACCAGATTAAACTAGCCGAGAGAGATCGAGAAAAAACTGCATTTTCGGTCAATAACGGAAAGTACGAGTTCTGTAGGCTTCCCTTTGGCTTAAAAAATGCTCCCAGTATTTTCCAGAGAGCCATTGACGATGTACTTAGAGCAGAAATCGGAAAAATATGCCACGTCTACGTAGATGACGTCATAATTTTTTCAGAAAGCGCTGTGCAACACTTAAAGGACATCGACCAAGTATTAAGCAAACTCTACTCTGCTAATATGCGAGTGTCCGCCGACAAGTCTAAATTCTTTCAGGAAAGTGTCGAGTTTCTAGGCTTTACAGTATCCAAAGGAGGTATCAAGACATGCCCCGATAAAGTCAGGGACATTTTGGACTTTGCCACTCCCAAATCACTTAGAGCTTTACGATCTTTTTTGGGATTGGCTGGTTATTACAGACGGCTTGTAAAAGACTACGCCTCGGTTACCAAACCCCTAACAAAATACCTACGTGGGGAAAATGGGAACATTGGGACTAACCAATCTGGGAAGATAGAAATAAACTTAGATGAAGAAGCACTTAACGCGTTTAATAAAGTTAAAAATATTCCTGCATCAGAGGATGTGCTTCTCCTTTATCCCGACTATAAACAACCATTTGACTTAACAACATACGCTTCTTCACACGCCATAGGCGCCGTTTTATCCCAAAACGGCAGACCTATCACCATGATCTCAAGAACCCTTTCTCCAGCAGAGGAGAACTATGCAACCAACGAAAGGAAACTCTTGGCGATAGTGCGGGCCCTACAAAAACTTCGCAATTATTTGTACGGTGTAAAACACCTGAACATCTTCACGGACCACCAACCGCTCACCTTCGCTTTATCTGACAAAAACTCAAATGCAAAGATGAAAAGGTGGCGCGCTTTTGTGGAAGAATATTCACCAAAGTTCCATTACAAACCAGGCAAGGAAAATTTTGTGGCTGATGCGCTCTCACGGCAACATATAAACACACTAGGCCACGAGCCAGACTCAGAAAGCATGGTCGCTAACAGTGAGTTGTCACTGACTCAAACGATACCCACAGTAAACCCGATTAACTGCTTCAAAACCCAAATTATTCTGGAAGAGGGAAAGACATCACCAGTTAGCACAGCTATTATTTTTAGGACACGAGTAAGGCATCGAATATCTTTTAGTAACCTACAAGATTTATTGAAAACCATGAAACAATGCGTAAATCCGAATGTCGTTAACGGGCTGCTATGCGAACTCCCAACTTTGGCACTAATCCAAAACGAGCTTACCACATCTTTTCCAGGGGTAAAGTTCCGTCATACTACAAAACAGGTTATCGACGTTTTTAATAAGGAAGACCAAAGAGAAATCCTCCAAACAGAACATAATCGCGCACATAGATCTTGTCGCGAAAATGAGCAACAAGTCCTGGAAAATTACTACTTCCCCGACTTGAGAAAAACCCTAAAAGAAATAGTTTCAAATTGCAAAATATGTCACGAAGCAAAATACCAACGACGTCCCCCAAACCCCGAAATAGGATCAACCCCCATACCCTCATACCCAGGAGAAATCCTTCACGTTGACATTTATTCAACAGACAAAACACATTTTCTCACAACAATAGATAAATTCTCAAAGTTTGCAATGGTTTTCCCAATAAAATCCAGGGCCATAGTGGATATTAAGGAACCAATCTACGAACTCCTCAACTTTTACAAAAACACTAAATTTATGATTTGCGATAACGAGAGGTCACTGAATTCAGAAACTATTAAAGCAATCTTAAAAAACCACTTCGGAGTCACGATCTACACCACGCCACCGGTTCACAGTACAACGAACGGCCAGGTGGAGAGGTTCCACAGTACACTTACGGAAATTGCACGCTGCCAAAAGCTCGCGACTTGCATTTCCGACACGGCCGAATTAATTCTGCTAGCAACGGCTAAATACAACCGCACCATACACTCCGTTACAGGCAAAAAACCCATAGATGTCATCCACGCAGCCCCTGACGAACTTCTTAACGAAATAAAGAATAAACTTATAACCACCCAACAAAATGACTTAAAAACATACAATGTAAAAAGGCAAACGAGACAATATAAGTCAGGAGAAAAGGTTTTTGTAAAGACCAACAAGAGAATAGGAAATAAATTCACTAAACTTTACACCGAAAAAATAGTCCAAAGCGATTTAGGTACCTACATATGTTTTGATAGACGGACGTAAAGTTCACAAATCCAACTTAAAAAACTGAAATTTCTCCCTCCTCCTCAGATTAACTCTGCTCCTGATAATGGACCGTTGGGCCAACGCAAGGATATTTAACTATACAGGCTCTCACTACATCCCGATAGCAACAGGAAAAGTAATCATCCATGAAAATTATGACTTTTTACTCCACAAGACAAACTTATCAGAATTTGAGGCGATAGCCGAAGAGACGGACACAATAGTAGAGCAATTCCCACATTCCCATGCCCGGCAACTTCTCCGAAACGACGCTGATGAAATATTAAAACTACTGGACGCGGTCAGGATACATCACCGACATGCGCGAGGTATAAATATCTTGACGACTTTCAGACAATTGAGACTAGAGCCGAAGCCCTAATAGAAGCAAATGAACAACAGGCAACGATTAATCTAGCTACCCAGAGACAAATTAACGATTTGACCGTGACAGTTAATAAGCTTTTAACACAGGCAAAATGGACGCAGATTGACACAGGAAATATCTTTTCTTTAGTCAGTGCTAGAAATAGAGCGGTAATAATGCAATTAGAAACTATCATTACATCAGTAGCACTAGCAAAGGTAAATATTATTAATCCCATTCTGCTTAATGGCATGGAAATAAGTAATATATTGGCTGCTGAGCTCTCTACAGATACTAGTATAACTGACATACTTTCTGTTTCTAAATTTAAGATATTTCAAAATACACAACTTATTTATTTCATTATTAAATACACAAAAATAGCTAGAATTTGTAATAGTGTAAAGTTGCTGCCCGTAATCCAAGAAGGGAAGATTATTTCCTTAGAAACCAATCTTATGGCCGAATGTGACAGAGAATACATCCCACTTTATAATTGCAAGGAAGCCATAATAGCAAACTTCTGCCAGCCCTTGAAAGAAAGTCCCTGTGTACGACAACTACTGAGCCAACACTACGCAAATTGCAAATCCAAATCCGCCGATCACGTGCCCGTCATTGAGGGGATCGATGACGGCGTAATTCTAATTAATGACCAACCCGCTATAATACAAAACGAGAATTTAACAAGATTAGCTAGAGGAACTTTTTTGATAACATTCAAGGGTGATATTACAATAAACTCCACCGTTTATAGCAACTGGAATGAGGTAATGCGTTCAAATCCCAAGGCGGTACCCGCACAACACGTTAACTTTACCGAACATATTGAGCTATTATCACTTCCACACCTAGAAAGAATTAACATAAAAAACCTCAAGCACATAGCTCACTTACGAAACCTTATTGAGACCCGCTCCATACAATCGGGAAGCGCCTTGCTCCTAATCATATTGGCCGTAGCTATAAGCGTGGCAATATTTCTGCGAAAACGGCAGAGAAATATGGTGGTACTGAAGAACGTCATAAAAGAAACCGAGGACGCTTTCACTTCAAGAGGGGGAGTAGTTAACACAGGTAACCAATCATCCGGCCAAAATATCACTTAATGCTGACGGTGCGTCTGCAACTTTTCCAAATAATAAGTTAATATCGCAATGCTTCCGGTCATTATGCTGATCGAACACTTTTTACCTTGCGCGTGACAACAACAAACTAAGCGCAAACGGAATTGGGTCGGCAGTTGCTAATGCAAGCAACTAAGAAGTCACGCGGCTAACAACGTGCAGTAACTAAAGTTAGGGCAATTCAGTGTAGGTATTTAGACGCTAGCGTCGCTTGCATGTAATCAGTTATTTCAACTCTTCCGCTGAGACCGGCTGCCCTTGGGATAACCAAGGGAAATAAAATTTTTAAACAAACATAAAGATTTGTTTTACTTGTACTTTAAGTCTCGTTCCGTTGCATAATTTTGGTGGCATTAAATTTCTCAGGAGCATTATTGGAACACCGATTTTCAAAACGATTGTATGTGCAGGTAAGCCGTTTGCAGTTAGTGAATTCAAAAATTCAACTGGATAGTTAGTTGCGACAGAATATTACTATTAATGGCAGCCGCCTACTCATTTTTGGGCGTTAAAATTGCTCGCTCGCAAAGCCAGTTATTCGGACACTGTAATATTTTTGTAATATTATTGTACACAGAGTGAATGAGTTCAGCCTCTGTGGGGACAATTTTTCCGAGTGTCTTAGGTATTCTAATTTGGTTGCTTTCTTGTCTCAAGTACAATAGACTTCTCAGCTTTCTTCATTTTTTGGCAGAATCGGTTGTTTTTTATAAACCCTCTACAAAGAAGTTCCAATAAAGTACTTTTTTGAAAAATAGAAATCGGTTTAGACGTTTAGCCAGCAATCGCGGTAATACGAAAGACATTTCATTTTTATATACATATGTACACATACGTATATGTGAAGTTTGATTTTATAAATTTATTAATTTATAAAATACTAGCAGATGCCCGCGACTTTGTCTGCGGAACTTACCTCATTTAAGTGGCTATATGTTTCTGAATACAAACTAAGAGATTTGTAATATCTATTTTACGCTATTTTAAATTATTTATTCACAAAATTTCTTTATAAACAATGGTTTTTGTAGTATCATCCATTGATAAAATAAAGAGGTTATTCGGGTTAGTTACTCGAGAGCAAGCAACGTACAATTGGCCATGAGAGAAACAACTGCTCCTTAGGTCGACACCAACAGCATTAAGTGTCTGCCCCTGCGACTTATTAATGGTCATTGCAAAGCAAACGCTAACAGGAAACTGTATTCTTTTAAATTGGAAAGGGAAGTTGCTGGGTATAAGTGGTATACGTGGTATGAAAACAATCTCCCCTACACCACAGCCTGTTAAAATTTCTGCTTCGATAATGTGCGCTTGCATCTTGTGTACTTTAAGTCTCGTTCCGTTGCATAATTTTGGTGGCATTAAATTTCTCAGGAGCATTATTGGAACACCGATTTTCAAAACGATTGTATGTGCAGGTAAGCCGTTTGCAGTTAGTGAATTCAAAAATTCAACTGGATAGTTAGTTGCATCATCTTGATCGATTACAGTATTAATCGAGGTATATACTCTCTGATTTCCTTCGATTTGCGACAGAATATTACTATTAATGGCAGCAGCCTACTCATTTTTGGGCGTTAAAATTGCTCGCTCGCAAAGCCAGTTATTCGGACACTGTAATATTTTTGTAATATTATTGTACACAGAGTGAATGAGTTCAGCCTCTGTGTGGACAATTTTTCCGAGTGTCTTATGTGCCATTCATGCTGAAGTTAAAAAGCAGCATTTTACATTTTCGGACATTGGTTTCGAAAAAGCGTTCATGCTGGCGCATTTAGCAAATGCACATTTAGCTAGTTCGAACATTTTTTTGAGGTTATGCCACGTGTGAAAAAATTTACACCTTTTCATTAAATCTTTTATTTAAATCCGTTCACAAACATCAGATTAACTTGTAGATTGATTTATTTTAACAATATCGCAAAACACGCGCGCTAAATTACAAATTTAAAATCCGAGCAAATTTGCTGAATGTTTACGAAAGACAGAGAATGAGAGAATGCCAAGTAAAAACTACCAATATTGCCACTCTTTTAAATTCGAATCGCGATTTTCTTCGAAGGTTGCAGGGTTGATTTCTGCATTTATAATGCTAATGCAAAAATAAAGTTGCATTTAGGTGTCAAATTTTGTATGGAAAATGTGAAAATAAAAGCTGCTTTTCGGGCTAAATGCTAAAATGCGAGGTAAATACAAAATGCAGCCTCAGCATGAACAGCCTATTAGGTATTCTAATTTGGTTGCTTTCTTGGCTCAAGTACAATAGACTTCTCAGCTTTCTTCATTTTTTGGCAGAATCGGTTGTTTTTTATAAACCCTCTACAAAGAAGTTCCAATAAAGTACTTTTTTGAAAAATAGATATCGGATTAGACGTTTAGCCAGCAATCGCGGTAATACGAAAGACATTTCTTTTTTATATACATATGTACACATATGTATATGTGAGGTTTGATTTTATAAATTTATAAAATATTACAAAAGTTAAAAAAAACGCTGTCTCTATTTTTTACATCCAAATCAACTCTAAAGAAAAATCCTGACATATCATTAATTCTATTTTATATGCTAACTCGATTGTTGTTATTAAAGTAGTCCGTGTTCAAGTACATTATTTGATAATGCTTGCTTAACCCTACATATAGATAAGGCAAAATGATGAGAATTTGCATGTAATTAGAGTATTTTTTTTTAAATAATTTTGATTAATATGCTGACTTATTCGCCACCTAGTGGGACATTTTTTGTAATAGAGCTCTTCCTTCCAAAAGAAACATACGTGGTAAAAAGTACCAAAAACAGACCATAAATAGGGATTTTCTCAATATATCGACTCTAGTGCCACCTATCGTGGAAATTTTTTGCAACACAATTGTTCATCATATATTAAACATACGTGCCAAATATGATTAAAATCGGACCATAAATGCGGATTTTGTAAATATATATAGATTAATCAGAAACGGGGATAGGACACCACCCTGTGGCACCCGTGGTTTAACTATTCTGGGTTTTGATCTGGCGCCTCTGAATTCAACCGACGATTGACAGCCACTCAGGTAGTTTGCATTCCAACGTTTAAGACGGGGGGGAAGCCCATAAATCTTACGCAGAACTTTTCTCTCGAATACTCCCAATGCAGCCTCGTCAGATGTTGTTAGTGTCCACCCCTCTGCACCATATAGCAGTACGGGAGCGATGAGTGACTTGTAGAGTGTGATTTTCTTTACTTTTCAATTGCCTACTCAGTCCAAAGTAGCATTTATTTGCAAGACTAATTCTACGTAGGATTTCTAGGCTGACATTATTGTTGGAGTTTATGCTAGATCCAAGGTAAACGAAGTCCTTCACTATTTCGAACTTTTTGCTGCCAGCAGTGGCGTGGGGGCCAAGGCGCGAATGCGCTGACTCTTTGCTTGATGACAGCATGTACTTCGTTTTGCCTTCGTTCACCACCATACCAATTTTTTTCGCTTCTTTTTCTAGTTTGGAGTAGGCAGAGGTTACGGCGTGGATATGCAACCGCCTCCTCTGAAGGGCATTTTCAGAGCGCGTAAAATTCAAGAAGGCACGACTGATCCAGCAATAATTATACAATTTTATTCAGCAAAAGACAGGAACTCATTGTTAAAAAATACTGCCACTTTCAACAAAGACAAAAATAACAAAGGACTGCGACTAGTTCATGCGGGCATGAACTCCGATGCCCCGATCTTCATAAATGCATCACTAACCGAGGATAACTACGCTATTTTCAAAGCAGCAATACGCCTTAAAAAGCGAAAAAATGTTTCATCAGTTTTCAGGTCCATGTCAAACAAAAAGCCAATGGTGAGCCCATAGCCATATCCAGTTTGGAATTTCTCGAAAGTCTAGACAAATCCTTTCCCGATTAAGTTGCGGAAGCTGCGAATGATGACGTTGTTGAACCTCTCTTTTCTCTTTCTAACACCATAAAAACATTTAATGAACTACCAAATGTGTCATTCTTGAATTTTAGTGCAATGCATTCATCTTATCCACCTCATGATGATGGTCCCACATCATAGTTTTTCGAGTTCCAGTGATTGCCTACGTACATTGTTGCGGATAGTCAGCAAACGAGCTAAAGGGCTGAACGTAATCCATATAGACGCGCAAAGTCTATATAAAAAACTAGACGAGCTACGGTTTATTTGCGAAGGTACTGATATTGATGTGATATGAATCTCTGAAACCTGGTTTTCTTCATGTCATACAAACGAATTGGTGAAATTAAATGGATACCAACTTTTCAGGGCCGACAGAGGTGGTCATGGTGGTGGTGTTGCAATATATGTATGTTAAAAGTAGTTTACACTGTAAATTGTGTTGTAGTTCTAGTCCCGGTGATTCTGTAGAATATGTGTTTTTTGAGTTGTTTTCTGATAGTAATAATAAGCTCCTCATTGGCTGTGCATATATACCTAAACGTCAAGTAAATTTTTGTGGGTTCGTTGCATTTTTACAACCGCTACTTTTAGGTTATGAGAATATTATAATCGCTGGCGATTTCAACTGTAACCTGCTGGTTGATGACAGCTTAAAGCTATGCATGGGATCTTTAGGTCTATATCCCACCAATTCTACACTACCAACTCACTTTACCAGTACTAGCTCGACGTTGCTAGATTTATTTTTTGTAAATGAACCTCGTAAACTGCTCTACTCCAATCAACTGTCTGCATCCTGTTTTTCAAAGCATGACCTCATATGCCTAACATATGACATTCATACTTCGTGCAGATCAAGCTCTTTCACGTATCGCGACTTTGGTAACATAGATTATGAATCTCTTGCCGTGGAAGTGGATTCGGTTGATTGGAGTATGATTCGTACTTTGGCATCGGTTGACGACCAAGCATTATTTCTGCAAAACCATATAAATCAACTTTTAGATAACCACGTTCCACTCAAACATAAATTAGTAAATAACAAAAATAACCCGTGGTTTAAGACTAGGCTGAAACACCTTATTAACCTCCGTAATCTTGCCTACTCGCGGGGAAAAGATACAAGACAGAAGAGATGCATAATAGCTTTAAAGCAACACGGCGTGCTGTCAATAAAGCCACAAGATCAACCAAAGAAGCTTATTACAAAAACAAATTTAGTTTTGCTTTGGATTCGAGGGATACATGGAAAAAAATTAAGCAAATCGGCATTGGCAAGTCCAAAGGAGATCTATCTGTCCCTCCCGATGTCGATATTAACGTCATTAATCAAAATTTTATTACACCGTCAATTCCGTCGGATAATATACGTACTGATAGTTACTGTGTTCGTGGAAATGTCAATGCTAGTCCTCTCGAGTTTGTTTGCATCGAGAATTGCGACGTTGTGGAAGCCATACTTTTTATTAAGTCGGACGCCATTGGGTTTAATGGTCAAAGTTATTCTTCCAAGAATTCTTCCCCACATAACCCACTTAGTGAACTCGATTTTGACGACTAGCGTATTTCCAAAATGCTGGAAAGCTGCCAAGATTCTTCCAATACGCAAACAAAATAACGAGTTTAGGCCAATAGCAATCCTGCCTTTCCTTTCAAAAGTCGTTGAACGCATCTTGCATGGGCAGATTGCTTCGTACATAAATATCAATAAGCTTCTAACAGACCATCAGTCTGGGTTCAGAGCAAAGCGAAGCTGTACTACCGCTCTTATATCTGTAGTAGAAAATATCCGTGAGCGAATTGATGAGAACTGCGCTGCTTTCCTAACTCTCCTACACCACTCTAAAGCTTTTGATTCTGTCGACCACACTTTACTATGTAAAAAGCTGGAAAATTTATTTAACTTCTCCAGTCACGCTACCGCGCTTATCAAATCCTATCTTAGCGACAGAGCTCAGGCAATAAGTGTTGGTGATAGAAAGTCTGACTTCCTAAAGGTTTTAAGAGGTGTGCCTCAGGGCTCAATCCCCGGTCCCTTGTTATTTGTTCTATATATTAATATGTATGCATGTTGTCCTTGTGATCACCTTAGTTTGTGTATAAATAATATAAATAATGACTTGATTCAAATTGGCTTATGGGCTTCCATGAATGGCCTATGTCTAAACCCTAAAAAGTCTAAATGTATTGCCATTCATAGGAAGGCGCTCGAAACTAATGGCCTAGACAATATTATTTTTGATAACTCTGTGATTGAGTATGTGGACACAGCAAAGAACCTAGGAGTAATTTTTAACAAAACATTGACATGGAAAGACCACATTTTTAGTACGGTAGGAAAAGTGTACGGAACGCTTCACAGTATTTCACTCCCTTACATATACGACTACTTCTATCTAAAGCGTACTTAATACCTACGCTGCTCTATGGTTGTGAGATTTATTCTAACTGTGACTATGTGAGCAAAAAGTAACTAAATGTTGTTTACAACAACATTGCTAGATATGTATACGGTTTAAACAGACTTGACCACGTCTCTTACTACGCTGAAAAGTTGCTAAACATCTTTTTCGGCAATCTTTTAAAAGTCAGAACGCTGACCACACTACACAAAATAATATACACGAATGAGCCCTCTTACTTATATCAAAGGCTTAACTTTCTGCATCCGACTCGGTCTGTGGCTCTTACACACGTTATATATCGTGAAGGCCAATTTTTCATCACCTCGGTACGTCATTGGAACTCTCTACCAAACCGAATTAGGACTATAATATGTTTTTATAACCGCTCCTAGTTTTTACTCTCATTGACAACTTTACATACATTCCTACTTGCCCTTTTCTATTTTTTTTTCTTTTTTCTATTATTATTTTCTCTTAAATCATCTCCTCAACTTGTCCTTAACTATTTTTTTTTTAATATTTTTCAGTCACTAATTATATTAGCTAAATTTTCCAATGTTTACTATGTTTTTAACATTTCCCATTCATCATATTTTCTTTTTAAATTTCCGAGGGTGCACCGGTAATTTTTAATTAATACGCGAACTAATTGCACTGAAAGAAGAAAAAACTCAAACCCGCTTGACAATTACTGTTACTTGTGGTGGGGTGCGGTCAGCTGCAGTTAGTAGTTTGTGGCATACCGAGTACTGACAAAGGAAAAAATTGTGAGGTCTAAGCTATATACTTATGTACGTATTTGCATAGCGATAAGCGTTGATACCCGTATCATACTAACGACTTCTGGTTCACATTTTGATCGATATCTCTTCAAAAGGTTCACATATGAAAGTAAAAACCTCTTATCGTAAAAACTTATCTTATTAATACCTTTAATTTAATTCCCATAACGTATAAACGTCTTAAAGGGTCGCCTCAGGTCCACATTTTCGCCGATATCCAGGAAACGGGTTCTGGTATGAATCCGAAATTTACCCCTTGTTAAAACTCTCATGAATACATAAAAATAATATGTTAGAGAAACCCGGGTCCAAGTTATGACCTATATCTCTAAAAGCTGGGATCGGGACTCCAGCGCCACCCCGCAAGTAAATTTATGGTAGGAAGGTTTCCCTTCGAAGCGCTGATGCATGTTTCAAACAAACCAAAACCGAATCGGTAGTTTTGTGGTATGCAATGTACGGAAAACGCAAGAAATTGTGAGGTCTCAGCTTTCCGCACTTTTCGGCCTCAAAATTAAAAAGTTTTGAATATGTTTTTTTCTATAAACCTTCCACAAAGAAGGTCCAAGAAAATACTTTTTACAGAATTGAGATCGGTTTAGCCGTTTGAGCAGGCATCGCGGTAATACGAAAGACATTTCATTTATATATACATAGAGATATAATACGCGTTGTTCTATGTTTAATATTTAATCTTAACTTAAATCTCTTTATTAAAATACAAACAAAAATAATACAGGTTCTGCTGAATACAAAGTGTTGAGTTTGACAAAAACTGATCGAATAAATAATTCAATTTAGGACACGAAGCTAGTCGTGGTTTGTTAAGTTTTCATCAGTTTTCTGTGGTTGCCACAAGTGTAGGTTCGGGGTATTCAGTGTAGGTTCCGGGTATTCACTACCATAGCGATTCTGAACAGAAATTTCTTGGGAGATTTTTCCCATTTCCCATTCCTCCAATCATGAACTAAAATTTTTGGGAATTTGTTCTCTTTTTCCATCTCCCTTTATTATAAATGCAAAAAAATTGGGAGTTGTTTTAATTATTTTGGGAGATATTTCCAAATAAATTTTAAAGGGAGGAAAATGTAAGTATTTAATTTAAAAAGCTATTTATTGTGAAAATAATGATTTGTTTTGTGATTTTAGGCCTAAAAAAGCACAAATATCCTTGTAGGAGGAGGTTGCTCGCTTCTGGCAACAGGCGGAGCAGGAGCTGAATTCAGCAGGACCTCCCATGAATAACGTGGCTGATTGGAAGAAGGTTTATACATTTATAAAATGATTTTAAAACTCATAGGCTATCTAAACTTTTACTTATTTTTCCTAGGTTTGGATCAACCAAAAAAATATGTACGGCAGAAAGCAGCCGCTAATTCAAAGGCTGCTTAATGCACGGGAAGTGGTCCAAACACCCAACAAACATTTTCAGAGATTGAAGAGGCCATATACAATCTCATTTCAATGAAATACCATGTGGAAGGTTTTGCAGCAAAAAGATTTGGGCTCCCAACACCAAATACAGTGGTAGTAGAGGAGGCATTCCATGTAGAATACCTTGAGGTAGTCGAAGTCGAAAATGTGGTCTCAACATCGGATCAACCTAGCTCTCATCTACAGGGAACAAGCAAACCAGCAGTGAGTACAGCGGGAGGTCGGAAATAAAAAAATTAAATCTGCTGCAGATGCACTTGAAGCTGAGCTTCAGGTGCAAAAAGAAATATTAAAAAATATTTCACTAGGTGTGGCTAGCATGCTGGGTCAAAAGGAGGTAGAGAAAAGGCATTTCGAGGTAATGGAAGCTTTAAAAAAAGATGAGATCGAGGAGATGCGTCGACATAACGCTATTTTGGATGAGCTCCTAACCCTGAGAGTATCCAACAACTTTAATTGAGTTATTTTATTTAGATTTAAGAATAAGAAACATTTTCCAAATGAACAGTTCCATTCACCTGAAATGCTCTATAACAAAATAAAGTATATTGGCAAGTGACGCAAGGCTTTAAACTAAATTCTGAGGTAGGGAGTTGCTCATCGGCTAGCTTGATCATGATCCAAAATATACAAAATGAAAACCAAAAAGATATAATCTTCCTAGTGCTGTGCATTTACATTTAAAAATGTAGATAATTTATTTATACAAGACTGTAGAATGTAAGGAAATGTATTTGAAATACAGCTTTTTTGTTAAATGTTTTGTTTTTAAATGAATTTGAAGTAAAAATTGCTTATTTAAATGTTATTATTTTTGTTTTTACCGCATAAAGATAAGTTTAGTACTATAAAGATAAGTTTAGTACTGCACTTATCTCAAGGGATACTTGGACCTCCATCAAGAGCATCGGGATTGGTAAATGTAAAGGAGTTCCCTGTGTTCTCTCCGATACTGATGCCAATGTCAAAAACAATACGTTTGTTAACCTGCCTATCCCATCAGATAACATTTGTGTTGGCAACTACTGTGAACGTACTTATTGTGACGCCCGTCCTCTCGAGTTTACTTGTGTTGAAGATTGCGATGTTCCTCAAGCCATACTTTCCGTGAAATCAAATGCAATTGGGTTTGATGGCACATGTTCCAAGTTCGTAAAAATTATCCTCCCCAAGGTTCTCCCTTACATTACTTATAACTTTCTGTCGGACCATCAATCAGGTTTCAGGCCAAAAAGAAGCTGTACCACGGCGCTCCTATCTGTGATAGAGGACATTCGAGAACGAATCGACGTAAACTACACTGTCTCTCTTACTCTTTTAGACCATTCCAAAGCCTTCGACTCTGTCGACCCTACTTTACTCTGCACAAAGCTGGACAACTTCTCCAATCATGCTACGGCCCTTATCTGGTCTTATCTCGGCGGCAGATCTCAGGCAGTAAGCGTAGGTGGTCGAATGTCTGACTTCTTGAATGTTGTAAGGGGTGTTCCTCAAGGCTCGATCCTGGGACCGCTCTTATTCGTCCTGTATATAAACGACTTGCCCGATGTCCTTAGGTATTGTAAGGTTCATATTTACGCGGATGATGTGCAATTGTATGTGTGCTGCCCTAGTGATCGTACCAGCTCGTGCATTAATAATTTGAATCATGATTTAGACCTTATAGAGGGCTGGGCTTCTAGGAACGGTTTATGTTTGAACCCCAACAAATCGAAATGTCTTGTGATCCATAGAAAGGGGCTCACAACAAATGGCTTGGATCCAATAACATTAAACAATTCGACTATTGAATACGTAGACTCTGCTACAAATCTTGGTATTGTTTTCAATAAAACATTATCATGGAAGGACCACATCTACGCACACTTTGGCTTACTCAGCACTATACCCCATTAAATATCCGACTACTGATTGCTAAAGCGTACCTAATACCAAAGCTCCACCTTGGTTGTGAGATCTACTCCAATTGTGACCATGTATGCAAAAATAAACTAAATGTAGTGTATAACAACATTGCTAGGTACGTATTTGGGCTGACGAGACGTGACCACGTTTCCCACCATGCAAAGAAGCTGCTTAACATTTCCTTCGACAATCTGTTAGAAGTCAGAACTCTCATTGCACTACACAAACTAATATATACGAAGGAACCTCATTATCTTTACCGAAGGCTTGTCTTTCTCCAATCGTCAAGGTCCGTCCTGCTTGCACATGTAAGACATCGCATGCTGATTTCAGATCGCCAATTTTTCACTACGTCGATACGTCTTTGGAACTCCCTCCCTTCCACACTCAGGCTGATAGGGAATGCTCTGCACTTTAAAAATGAATTAACTATTTTTTATAACGACTAAACTATAATCTAAATTGTGATTATGTCTTCCTATTCTCTGCAACTTTCTTTTGTCTCTGTTTCCCTCTATTCACATTCTTTCCGCCAGCTAATCTCATATTGCTCTTGTACACGACTTTAAATAAATGAATATTCGACCTTATGTCAGGGTGGATTGTAGACTCGGCCTCTTCAACCATCCTGTGAATAATTCAAGATCTCAATGCTCAATATTTAATGATAAATCTACCGTTGTTGCTTCGAACGCTAATATCAACGAATACAACTATATAGCTGTAAATAATGTTTGCCAACACGCGAATACCTCCAATAGGCCGCTGCGCGGAAT
Organism: Sphenella marginata; assembly: GCA_951509765.1. Lineage (NCBI taxonomy): Eukaryota > Metazoa > Arthropoda > Insecta > Diptera > Tephritidae > Sphenella > Sphenella marginata. Next base: position 71,963,768 of record OX608080.1, on the reverse strand, counting down.
CACGTCCATTCCGCCAGCAAATCTTATATCGCGCTTGTACTCGACTTTAGATAAATAAATATTCGACCGTATGTCTGGGTGGATTGTAGACTCGGCCACTTCAACCATCCTATGAATAATTCAAGAATTCCAAGCACAGCACTCTAATCCTTCCAGATGACAACACTGCAAGAATAATCAACCGTATGTGAGGGTGAATTGGAGACACGACCTCTCCAACCATCTAATCTAATACTTTGATTGATATTGTCTAGTATTAAGTTATATGCAGGGATAGGATTTTTAGGCGCTAAAACCTGAGAAATAGGCAAATGTTGTTTTAAAAAAAGGCATTTATTTTTTATTATTTTTTTGTATACATATATTTAAGTATGGGTGTACAACGCGGCAACATACAACATATACATACATTGCACATAAGGACATGTATGCATATATTTTTAAAAGTATTTAGGTATATATATGTATAAGTATGTATACTGGATGATTGCTTTACCCGATGGTGTTTTCATAGTAGCACAATGCCACTAAATGCATTTTGAAATTTTCGATTATCCCGAAGCATAGCTTTGAAGGAACTAAATGTCCTCTCAACATCGACAGATGCCAACGGTGCCCAATTCAAAAACTCAACTTCATTTATAGCTATGTTTTATGGCAATTCCACAAACTGTACACCATTCACAACGGCGGCAACTTTTTTGATAACTTGTAGGCCTTGATTTGACTGAAATCTATATATAAAAATGGAGCCTATTTTCCTTGCTGACGCTATAACTCTAGAACGTCAGAACCGAATTAAACGAAATTTTGCACGTAGTTTTTGAATGAGCCCGACATGGTTTATGGCCAAAAAAAGTATAAGAAACCGGGAAGGTTTTGGAGATATTCCACAAAATGTGGACCAGGGGTAACTCCAGAAAGTGTTTGTACGATATGGGTATCAAATGAAAGCTATTGATGAGTGTTCTAACATGGAGTGGTTTTGAGTCCCATATGGGGTCCCGTTTCCGAGATATTGACCCAAATGTGGACAAGGGGTGACTCCAGAAAGTGTTTTTACGATATGGGTATCAAATGAAAGGTATTGAAGAGTGTTCTAACATGGAGTGGTTTTGAGTCCCATATGGGTCCCGTTTCCGAGATATTGACCCAAATGTGGACCAGGGGTGACTCCAGAAAGTGTTTGTACGATATGGGTATCAAATGAAAGGTATTGATGAGTGTTCTAACATGGAGTGGTTTTGAGTCCCATATGGGGTCCCGTTTCCGAGATATTGACCCAAATGTGGACCAGAGGTGACTCCAGAAAGTGTTTGTACGATATGGGTATCAAATGAAAGGTGTTGACGAGCGCTTGAACATAGTGTAGTTATTAGTCCCATATAAGACCCCGTATTCGAGGTATTTCCCAAAATATGGACCAGGTGTGACCCCAGACGGGTTTTCTACAATATGGGTATCAAATAAAAGATATTGATGAGTATTTAGAAAAGAGGTGATTTTCAAGACCCTATGCGACCCGTTTTCTGAGATATCTACCAAAATGTGGACCAGAGGTGACCTTAGAAGGTGTTTATACGATATGGGTGTCGAATAAAAGGTGTTGATGAGTGTTTAAGAAAGAGGTGATTTTCAGGACCCTATGCTACCCCGCTTACGAGATATCCAAAAATCTGGACCAGGGGTGACCCTGGTATAATATAAAAATAAGTCGGAAAGCAGGAAAATAATGGAAGTCATTTTTCACAATTTTTCTTTCAAACGCAAAAGTAAAACCGGTATTGTGTTCACTGTGAAATTGAAAAATGTACAGTAACTCATCAATTGAGAACGGCTGGACCGATTTCACAATTTTTTTTGTATTTGTTTGTGCCCCGAGAAGGTTCTTCAGAAAGAAAAAGTTAAAAAAGTTTCTGGAATCCTGAGATATTGACCGAAATGTGGACCAGATACCCCGAATGTATTTTAACAATATGCGTATCAAATTAAAGGTGTTGATAAGAGTTTTCACAAGGAACAGTTTTCAGGTTCATCTGCGAACCCGTTTCCAAGAAATTGACCATTAGGTGGACCAAGGCTGACCCAAGAAAAAGCTCATATAATATAGCTATCATATCAAAAGTGTTGATGACTGTGTCCGCTTAGAGTGAATTTGAGATTCATCTGAATTCAGGAAAAAAATTATCATACAAAAGCTTTTTCATAGAGCTGTTTGCCCTATCTATATATCTATATATATGTATAAAAATGGAGGGAAAAAATGTATAGTAACTCATCAATTGAGAACGGCTGGACCGATTTCACAATTTTTTTTTTTTTATTTGTTTGTGCCCCGAGAAGGTTCTTCAGAAAGAAAAAGTTAAAAAAGTTTCTGGAATCCTGAGATATTGACCAAAATGTGAACCAGGGGTGACCCCGAATGTATTTTAACAATATGCGTATCAAATTAAAGGTGTTGATGAGAGTTTTCACAAGGAACAGTTTTCAGGTTCATCTGCGAACCCGTTTCCAAGAAATTGACCATTAGGTGGACCAAGGCTGACCCAAGAAAAAGCTCATATAATATAGCTATCATATCAAAAGTGTTGATGACTGTGTCCGCTTAGAGTGAATTTTAGATTCATCTGAATTCAAGAAAAAAATTATTATACAAAAGCTTTTTCATAGAGCCGTTTGCCTTATCTATTTATAAAAATGAATCGCTATTTCCCTTGGTCATCGCATCACGCCTGAATGGATAAGCTAATTACAAAAGTTAAATTAGGTTATGTCGATTTGCTATTCTTTTTTCAATTCAGTTCGCGGTTTTGGTAAGTTTGAATATATTAACTGACGGTAATTCTTTCATTTAGGTGTCACCTCCTAAAAAAATTGAATGCATGTCGTGAAATAAAAAAATTAAGAATATTCGACGATTTAATAAGATGCTTTAGTGAACATCTAAGAAAGACGAAAATTTAAAACATTCATTAATGATATCTTAATAAATGTTAAAAAATTTAGATCAAATCAAAACTGTAGGGAAATTCACCACATTCACCAAAGTTCAAATAACTAAATTTATAGATTGAAATACACTATGGCTGGGTATGAAAGATAGTTCGAGCAAATTGTGCTACGCAATAAGGTAAGATACATATGTATAAATGAAATACGCCCTAATTTTTGGCAGGACAACGTCTGCCGGGTCTGCTAGTACTTTATAAAATTGTTCTAATATAATTTTAGCTACTTGTCCCTTGGCCTGTTTTAAATTGTTTTCTATGTTGTTCAGAACTGCCAATGGATTGTTAATAGGTTCACCTATGTAAGTATAAACCAATAAATTAGAATACGAGTAAACACAGGTGCTAAAATAACACAATATCGCTTTTCTGAACCATTTTGAAAGCATTTCCCTCGCTTAATTGGCCTGGATATAAGCCAATTCCTCTCGGATGCCCTTATTTGCAAACAATTTCTTCGCAAAAATAATGCAAGCCGCATCGTCATCAAGACCTTCAATTATTTCTTTGAGCTCGTTTTTTGCATAATAAGATGCTGCCTCTAGCCAAGTTCCCCAGCGCGTTAAAACCTTTGAAAGCAAAAATTTGTTTAATAACACTATGCATTTTTATTTTAAATATTTACAACTTACAGGTTGAGGAGCCTCCTCCCAGAGCAGGTAGAGGGAGATCCGGTTGCTTTTCTTTAAAAAATCGAATTCTTGAAGGGCTTTTAGAAAATGCTTTCTTTACATTAGCGATTAAGGAGTCAACGTTTGCGTATTGGCTTCGAAGCTTTTCACATATCCTGTGAACTCCGTGAGCAATACATGTTATATGGATTATTTTTGGGTAAAATAGCTGAATCCCTACTATTATTTTTTTCATATACGGTGCGGCATCTGTACCAAATATCAGCACTTTGTCTCTTTGTACTTCTTCTGGCCATAGAAGCTTCAAGGAATTATCAAAAAGCTTAGCAATTTCTGAGGCATTTACTTTTGGAATTACTTCTGAGGTTAGGAGATACCCTCGACCACCTTGACGCAAAGGACCAACAAACAACATTGCACCATCAGCTATTGATACAAAAATACTGCTGTCTCCAATAATCCACCGGATTTCTTCCAAAACATTTTCGAAAACTTCCTTTAAATAATGTTTTCGCATAGTTGATTGATCCGGAACCTTTTTCTGTGCATATTTTGCCATAAACGATTTGAACTCCGTATGGCTAGCTTTGAATAATGGTATATCGCAGGCTACCATCATTTTAGTGATATCTCGGAAAAATTCGTTTGAATTCGGTGTATTTAAAAATGAGGTAAGAGGTTGCACCTTCGTAGAAAGTTTCAATGATACAGCTGTTTTGTGCTTTTCCGTTTGTAGGTGTTGTTGAATGTGGTATTTGTTGTTATTTACTTAAATTCCACAGTAAACACAAATTAAAATTTTTCCGTCAGTCGTAAGTATATTTGACCCGAATTCTTTTATATAGCTGTTGATTTTCACGGAATTATAACAAATTGCTTTAGGCATTTTAAATATTCGCAAATTACACACTCCAATTTTGATATACACACACCAATTTGAACTTGCAATCTACAACCGACTTTTCATGTCGGTGTTCACTGCGACAAGAATTCACAATCAGCTGATAAGATGAATTCCAGTGTTGTACAACGTAAACTCGTGGTAATGAATAGATAGTAGCCATGTTCGTTGGACAGGTGGTTACAAATAACTTTGCTGTGAAGCGTTCGTTGGAACAGTCCTAGTTAGTGCCGTTTACACACAGAAGACTTGATTTCAATATGTACTTGAACAGTGTAAAACTTCACACAGATATAAATAGGCAAAAAATAGGGCAATCATTACAAAAAGACAAAAAAGGAAATATAGTCAAAAAAGGTATAAAAACGGCAATTTAAAAATCATGGTTTTAGTCCAGAAAAACATAAAAACCGTGATTCTTTAATTTATTTGTGGACACGACGAAGCAGACTAAATAGGCAAATGCCTTAAAATCCTATCCCTGGTTATATGCATCCGATAGACTAAGTTGCTTGTGTCGACTTAAACAAACTAATAAATAAAATAAAAATGAGCTCCCCCTAATAATTTCTAATTTTCTTTCTCTAAGGTTTTGCTCTAAGCTACTTTAAGGCCCTATTACGGTTTACAACTGAACTTTACTTTAATTGAAATTTTGCAATTTGGTATTAGCGATTACAACCTAACCTGTCTAAATTTGTAATTTGGTATTATCGATTACAACCCAACCTGTCAAAAATTATTAGTTGAAATTGATAATGTAACAACTTTCGTGTGGCATTACCACTTACAACCCTGTGCTAGTTTGGTTGTCTACAATATCGAAAATTGACAACTGCTCACTAGCAGTTTTATTTGGATAGCGAATGTACACTTTTGCTGTTATTTTGGAAAATATATAAAGAAAAATAGAGAACGGGTTAGTAAATATTTTAAAATTGTTTCAGACTAATATTTAATCGTGAGTTTTGTACAAATTTATACAAAAACCAAGGTTACAACGAAGCAACAACAATAATATTTAGTACTTCCTTAACAACTATTGATACTGTATGTTGTGCTAGTCGAATATTAAAATCATTTCCACTGCATTTTTGATAGCAGCCATTAGCAAGAAACCGAAGAGTTGCACATAATTTCAATATAGGATGTACAGGCGTTCCTCGCGTTTGGGGAAATGATCCTTCATCTCGTTTAATAAGAAGCAAAATGCTTCCTTGTTCAAACGAAAATAACTAACGAATCTGTAAACAAACTGTATTAAAAGTGATTTCATTTTAAATAAAATGTACCGACTAGCACTTTAATATAATTTCTTCTAATTGTTGTGCTAGGAAAACACTCAAATAAATAAATACAAATACAAAAAAAATAACTTTTTTTATCAAATTTTTCTTTTAAAAATGAATTAGAAATAAGACTTTGTTTTTTGTTTACATGTTTGTGCCATAAAAGATCATAGATCTTATTGTACTTATATTTTTTCAATAAATCAATGAATGAATGAATTTACAAATGTATGAGTATTTTTTCGCTGAAGTATGAACCATTTTAACACAACGGTTTTTTATTCCAAAAATGTTTATAATTGTTGTTGTGATACAGTATCCACTCCCCTGGTACTGTTATATTTCCGTTGCCACGTCTCAAGTTATGTTGCGCCAATTCTTCAACCAAACCTTATTCATACAAACCAAATAGTTATATGTATAATTGTCGTGCTATTATTTATAGTCATCAAAAAAATAACATGTAAGCAACCACCACATTTCAGCTACTGACAAGATAAACGTAATAGTATAGAAAAATGTTCATAGTATGCGAAGTGTAGTATGGGAAGCAGGGAATGCACTTGCACATATAACGTTATTCTAAGGAAACTATTGCCGGGCCCCCATTTTTTTCAGAAATCAAAATATAATTGAATACCACATAATTTAATGTTATTTAATTTTTTTTCAAAGGCGCACAATAGAACACCCACAAAAAAAAATTTTTTCCTTCGCTCCACAAGCATTTTCTGAAAGAATGGGGATAAAAAATAAGTTCTGCAAAAAAATCAGGCCATCTGTAGTGCAAAAATGCCATGGAAATTTGACCTAAAGGCTAAAAATGCACTAAAAAATGGAATATGTCTTTATTGGCTAATATCTCCTAAACTAGTAATTTTAGGAGAAATAATGACATAACGACTTTTATTTAGATTGGAGTCAGGGGTAAACTTTTAATAAGTCGAAGTAAACTTTTTATTTTTCATATTTTTGTAATGGTCAAATAACTTACTTGCAAAATTATGGATTAGATAAGCTATACATCGTTTGGTAGGATATTAACCACAGTTTAATAATATTACATTTTAATTCTTCCAACATTTCTGCAATGGTTGGTTGATATAAAACTGAGAAAAAACTGTTTTTACATTTCTAAAAACATGAAATATGGTATAGTTCAGGGGTCAAAGTTCTAATTCTCTTCCTTAGTTAAAAAGTTTAGCCATCTGTAGTGAAAAAATCCCATGGAAATTTGACCTAAAAGCTAAAAATGCACTAAAAAATTGTACATGTCTTTATTGGCTAATATCTCGCAAGCAAGTGTTTCATAGAGAAATAATAACAAAGACTTTTATTAAGAATGGTATCAGGAGTACATTCTCCATACACATTTTTTTCCTGCGAATGTCCTTTTGCATCTTTCATAAGAATGTTTTTTTTTTTCTAATTAATTCAAATTTTTTTTCTATAACATAATATGTATATATTTTAGTTAAAAATTTAGTTTTGCCAGTAAACCGGTACTGAACTGTCAAAAAGAAATACATTCATAATAAACGTGTAATTGTGACCTCTAGACCAAGAATTTTAAAATAAAAATACTTCTGATAAGGCACCACAATGGAAAATAAATACAAAAGCGTGTTCTTAATTGGTAAATCTTTAAAACTAAGTAAATATGGGAAAATAAATAAACAAATTGTTCTACACAGGTAAGAAAAAAAAATGTTTGAATGCAGATGCGCTTCCTAGCAGAAGAGAGGTGTTTAGAGTATTTTTTTATTTAATGCAAAACAAAAAAAAAGTGCAAAAGACAGTGCTTAATTTTTATCAGAAAAACTCATCAATTTATACGAAAAATTCGAAATTCCAATGAAAAGACGTGACGGTATTAAAAGAATTATCCTATCAAGTTACAATAGGTATAATATTAATATTGTTTTATAGACTTCACAACATTTCATATTATTATTAAATTTGTTCCGTTACATATTTACCATTTTACTTCAACATAGCTATAAAATTAGAACTGTGCGCCTGAGTTATCTCAGATTGTATGTTGTCAAAAAATTAAAAAAAAAAAAATTTCTCAGTTTTACGCCAACCTACCATTGCAAAAGTGTTAATAAAATTAAAATGCAATGTTAAAATGAAACCTTGGGTAATATTCTATCAAACGGTGTAAAGCTTATGTAACCCATTACTTTGAAAAAAATAAAAAATTAACTTCGACTTATTAAAAGTCCTTGAAAGGACACTAGCAGGTACAACCTTCATATGGGCAATTTACTCCTGACTCCAATCTAAATAAAAGTCTTTATGGAATTTTTTCCGGAAATATTGCTTGTTTACGAGATATTAGCCAGTAAAGACATATTAAATTTTTTAGCGGTTTTTTAGCCCTTAGGTAAAATTTCCATGGCATTTTTGCACTACAGATGGCTAGACTTTTGTACACATCTTGTCGTTTACCCCCAAACTTTCAGAAAATGCATTTGGAGGGAAGGGAGTTAGAACTTTGACCCCTGAACTATCCCATATTGCATGTTTTTAGAAATGTAAAAACAGTTTTTTCTCAGTTTTATGTCAACCAACCATTGCAGAAATCTTGGTAAAATTAAAATGTAATGTTATTATTAAACTGTGGTTATTATCCTACCAAACTATGTATAGCTTATCTAATCCATAATTTTGCAAGTATTTTATTTGACTATTACAAAAAAATGAAAAATAAAAAATTTACTTCGACTTATTAAAAGTCCTTGAAAGGACACTCGCAGGTACAACCTTTATATGGGCAATTCACTCGTGACTCCAATATAAATAAAAGTCGTTATGTCATTATTTCTCCTAAAATTACTAGTTTAGGAGATATTAGCCAATAAAGACATATTCAATTTTTTAGCGCTTTTTTAGCCTTTAGGTAAAATTTCCATGGCATTTTTGCACTACAGATGGCCAGATTTTTTTACAGATCTTATTTTTTATCCCCATTCTTTCAGAAATTGCGTGTGGAGCGAAATTATTTCATACTTTTTCAAATCCCATACATTCTGTGGGTGTTCTAGCGCACAAGTTATATAATAATTTGTTTATAACAATTAATGTCATTTAACAAAAAAAATTTAACTTGTGTATAAATAAAAATTCAAAATTATAGTGCATTGTTTTATAAATGTCAAAAAAAAAAATTATTGAAATCGGTTTCTGAGAAAAAAATTTTTGACCGATTTGATGCGACAAAATTCGAGAAAAATTTCGAGAAAAAAATTAACAGGATTTCCTATTCTTTTATAAAGCTTTAATGTGAAAAAAATTTTTTTTGGTTATTCGAACACTTGGTACATGCGATGGTCACTTGAGATGGCCTCACCCTAATACGACATTCATAATTGCATGCCACCAGCATATCCCAACCACCGCCTAATAAATCGACATTGCTGGTAGGCGCTGCTGCCGGCATGGCTGGTGCATTAATGTCCATCGATAACAAATCGCCAATCAAAGACTCCTGATTGGGTATAACATCATTACCTGCCGCTGGTGCTCGATTTGGTAGTGATTTGCCCCCGCAACAAATGCCGTTGGTGGCTTGTGATAAACACTAGCCAATGAACTAATGTGACAGATGAGCTCATCCAACAGTGTTGGTTCAAGCAAATCGGTTTCTTCTGATATCAATGGCTTGTCAGCCAACACCACCTCCTTGGCCGCAGCTGGATCAGTGGACAAAGGTTAGGTTAGGTTAGGTTTCGAGGGCTAGGCCGAAACCACAAGGTGACAGTCCAACACATAGGCCACCGATAGGCCCGTTGTGATACCCTATGCGGACTCAAGCAAGATAATCCCTTCCATACCTAAAACGGGGAATCGAACCACGTAGTAAAAATAATGAATTTATGAAGCGCCTTGACCTCACATATGGATACCTCAGAAAGGTCTAATAAAAACGGTTCCCCTAAAAAGGCTGGACACTCTCCTCCTCTTCGATACATCTACAACTGCGACAATAATCGTACGTCGTATTAGGCAGTGACCTGTTACAACCCTTATTAGGGATGATACTGCAGATTTGCTTAGGCTAAGAAGCTCCTTAGTGCGGCCCCTATCGTATGAGGGCCAAGTTTGGCTGGATATCCCGCATGTTGAGAATGCTGACCATTCCTCATTTGCAGATCTTATAGTGCTCGTGCTTACACGGAGCTTGAAAGTCGCCATAGGTATACCTACCGAGTAATTTCCAGGAAGGATGTGGTCGGTGGTGCCTCTTCTGGCCAGCTCATCCGCTCTGCAATTGCCCTCAATATCCCTGTGTCCAGGTACCCATATAAGGTTGATATTGCCAGCATTTCTGCTTGGTATACACTGCAGTGATTCGGAAGGCGGAAGGGGACCTCCAGACCCAAATCCAATGAGAAGATGGTCGCTCCCACCTTCCCGTCAAGCTTAGAGCCATTGGTAAATATGTTTACTTCCAAGCCATAGGCCGTGGCCCAGGAGGATATTTTGGATAGTGCCCCTTCCATTAAGTTGCAGAGGGTTTGCGGGAATTTCCCTCGCACAATGACACAGATGTCATCAGCATACGCGATCAGTTGGTGACCCTCTAATTCCATGAGACATAAAAGTTAGTTTACGGTAACCAACCACAACAGCGGAGAGAGAACTCCGCCATGAGGGGTGCCTCGGTTAGCGAGTCTGTGGACTTCGCTCCCGCCTAGCTCTGTTTTTATCCGCCTTTCCGTAAGCAGATTGTATATAAGCTCTACCACGCACGCGTCCACCCGCAGGCCTGTCAGGACCGAGGTGATTGCTTCTGGAAAAACGTTGTTGAAAGTCCTTTGGTTTTGTGTGGGAAGGTTATCCCGCTTTAGGAATAAAGACCACGCCGACTTCCCTCCACGATTCCGGTACTTAGTTGAGCCTCAGACAACTTAAAAATATCATCTTTAACCATGGTTAATTAAGTGAGGCCGTGTGCTGAAGCTGAGCCGGAAAAATTCCATCCGGGCCCGGCGACTTAAAGGGCTTAAACGAAGATAGATTCCAGTCTAGCTTTCGATCATCTACGATTTCTTTTAAAAGTTGATCAGAGGGTACCCCTCTGTCAGCGAGATTTGGAGACACGCCTTCTTTTGTCGGAAAATCTGTGTCCATAAGCAAGTTCATGGTTTCTGCGCATGTCTCCGTCCAAGAACCATCAGGCTTTTGATGCATTTTGGAAGAGCACTATGACCCAAAACCCAACGAGATCCTAGAGAACTATGTGTTTCCGATGTGGTAACACCGGTCATTTGGCGAACAAATGTCAATACAAAAACTCCATCTGGCACTATTGCAAAACAAGAGCGCATTTACGAAAGGTGTGCCTAAAAGAAAAAAGGCAATTACATCAAATTTCCACCGATGGGGAATATCAAACCGTTGAAGAGCTGTTCCAAATAAGCGGGGGTGCAGATAAGGCTCGTGCAAAAATGATGCACACACTACTTGTAAATGGGGTGCCAATGGAGTTTGAGGTGGACACCGGTACTCCGGTCACCATTGTCGGAGTGGAAGACGCAAAAAAACACTTCGGCAAAGCAAATATATTCCCAAACGACACAAAGCTCTACAGCTACTCCAACACGGCACTTGATTGCGCCGGCTACATTATGGTAGACGTGAGCACTACTACACAGACGAGGTCAATGAAAATGTATGTGGTCCGATCCAAGCACAGACCGCTGATGGGCAGAGAGTGGTTACGCGCTATTCCTGTTGATTGGGTAAAACTGCTCAGGACTGAAGACAGCAATGTAAATCAAATATCAGCCAATGGTAGTGTTGAGGTGGGAGCTGAAGTTTTTGTAAAGAAATTCCCTCGCCTATTTTCCTCCACACCGGGGAAGATCAATGGATTTCAAGCGCGATTGCATCTTAAGCCTAACGCAGTACCAAGGGCACTGAAGGCTAGACGAATTGCATTTCCGTTATTGGCTGCAGTAGAGAGGGAATTGCAGAAACAGGTCGATGACGGCTTACTGGTGAGGTGGACAACAGTGAATGGGCAACACCTATAGTGGTGGTGCGAAAAAGTAATGGGCCAGTACGCCTCTGTGGGGACTACAAAGTCACCGTTAATCCAGCGTTGCACGTCGACGAGTTGTTCAGCACTCTTTCAGGTGGCACAAAATTTACAAAAATAGATCTCTCGAAAGCTTACCTCTAGCTAGTGGTGCATCCAGATGATAGGCACTTACTCACCCTGAACACGCACAAGGGATTATATCAGCCCACACGATTAATGTTTGGAATAGCGAGTGCACCCGCAATTTGGCAGCGTTTCATAGAGCAGTTGCTAAACGGTATACCAGGAATTTGGCGGGGTGCAATAGCGGCTTGTGAAATAAGCCCTTTACGGCCTTGTGAAGTGAAATAAGGCCTTTATTTCAAAAAAGGCTTTATTACACTTCGAATTTTTTAATGAAACAATAATGTTCTAATTCTTTTTGTATTTTATTGAATAGTTACACACAAATTTCCCGTCAACCAAAGTGGGAAACGTGGCACGCGGAAGGACATCGCCGAAAATTGACCCGATCAGATCACCGATTCGGGGCCCCATCCACGTTTTTTATGTGCAGAACACCTTTCCGCGTAGGCGGCCTTTGGCCGCGCTTTAAAAAATAACCCTGGGATACGCCATTCCAACTCCGGGTGTGTGCCACCTTCCGCGTGCCACCTTTTCCCACTCTTTTCTCACAGGGTAATTTGTGATTACAACAACCACATGAAAAGAAATTGTGAACTTTAACTGCAAATATCTTGCAAAACTCTAAAAATATCGGATTTCCCCCTCCAGATTATTGTTACGGAGGTGAAGACGCGTCTATTGATACCTCTACATAGATTTTTGGACGTGTATTAACACTTGACGTTGGATGGATGGCGCGGATGTGCGCGGACGGGAACGGGGACGGACGCACAGCCGGAAATCAAATCTTCGTGATAACCCCAATCATATCAGTAGTTGGTTGTCACTTATGTTTAATAAAAAAAAAATAAGGCTTTATTGCACAATTGGGTAAATTTTTATAAAGGCTTTATTTCTCTTTCGAAGTGTAATAAAGCCTTTTTTGAAATAAAGGCCTTATTTCACTTTCAATAGTGTAATAAGGCCTTAAAGGGCTTATTTCACAAGGCGCTATTGCACCCCGCCCAGGAATTTCAGTTTTCTTAAATGACATCAAGATATCGGCCAGCGATGATGAAACGCACATCCAACGTATGTACACACCACAATCTCTACATATAACAAAATTGTAACAGGTCGATGTCTGTACATGGCAGATATCAACAAAAAATTGATTGGGGGATACATTATTAAACGAGTAGAATCCATATCAACCATTTATTTAATTTTTGTGGGTCTGTCTGTCTCTCTGTCTGTCTGTCCGTATGTTTGTGGCCGTATCACTCTGAAAGTACTGAATGGAAATGATTGGATTGCTAGATACTCAACTTAAAATTTAGGATAATACTTTTTTCGATATCTCAACCGGTTTTGGAGTTATCGCCCAATATGTGGCCCATGTCTGTCTGTATGTTTGTGGTCGTATCAATAAAAGTACTGAATGGAGTTGAATGAAACTTCTCCGTTGGATTGTCAGACGATCAACCTAAGGTTTAAGATATTAGTTTTTGCGATATCTCAACCGGTTTTGGAGTTATCGACCAATATGTGGACCAGGGGTGACCAAAAATGTCTTAGTACAATATGGATGTCAAACGAAAGGTGTCAATGAGTGCTGTAATATGCGATGCTATCAATTGAAATATCCCAAATGGTTTCGGAGATATCTTGAAGTTATCGACGAATATGTATTTGCAAAAAAATGTGTTAGTACAATATGGGTATCAAAAGAATGTTATAAGCGATGCGCTTAATTTAAATATCTCAAATGGATTCAATTATATATCTTCAACAATTTCGGACGGAAAAAGAGAAGGGTGGGTAGATGCCATGTACAGACATCGACCTGTTACAATTTTATTATATGTAGAGATATGTATGTATTTCAAATTTCGAAAACTGGCCCAAATGTATTTTTTAATTGTTGTTGTGAGCTATACAATCAAGTGCGTATAGGCTATAATGATTAAAATCGGACTCAGTCTGTTATAAGTTCTGTAACGCAGCGAAGCAAGCGGGCCGTACTAGTATGAGAATAAATTTAAGCAAATCAGTGTTCATGCGCGATCGAATAGCGTATTGCGGTTACATAATAGACAAACAGGGTATTCACATAATGGCAGATAAAGTAAAAGCTATACAAAATATGAAGACAAAATGGAACAAAGGCGAGGTAAGATCATTTTTGGGCCTGGTAAATTATTACGGTAGATTTATTGAAAGACTTAGTACTATCATATACAAACTGACTCGGCTATTGAAAGATAACGTGAAGTTTCGATTTGATACCGAGTGCGAAAGGGCGTTTCAAGATGTAAAAGCGCAGATGCAATCGTCGGTATTTCTCACTCATTACGACCCATCTAAGCCACTGCTTCTAGCCGTTGATGCGAGCCCAGTTGGGGTGGGAACGGTACAGAGCGCCCTATTCAACTCGCTTCACAGACGTTGAGTAAAACTCAACAAAACTATAGCCAAGTCGACAAAGAAGCTTACGCCATCATATATGGGGTTAAAAAATTCTATCAATACATTTATGGCCGTAAATTCACCCTAATTACGGATAACAAACCTGTTGCGCAAATATTTTCCCCGACCAAAGGGCTACCGACGCTTTCGGCTACTCGAATGCAGCATTACGCGTTGTTCTTATCTTCATTTAATTACAAAATATGTCTAAAAAGGTCCAAAGATAACGTCAACGCCGACGCAATGTCAAGATTGTCGATTGGCGATACATACCAACAAAGAGAAGAGGTAGATATAATCGATGATGAAGACATTTCAAATTTGCCGGTGACTCGCGCAGAGTTGAAAGAGCATACGGCTAATGATAAAAGCGTAGCACAGTTATTACTGTGTTTGAGACATGGGCGTGAATGCGAACCCCATCATCGGTTTGGCATACCACAAGCCGAATTTGGGCTGCACGATGGATGCTTTATGAGAGGTATTCGAGTGTATATTCCGACTCTACTACGAAAACGAATATTGCAAGAGCTGCACACTGCGCATTTAGGCATGTGTTCTATGAAAGCCTTGGGCCGCATATACTGTTGGTGGCGTGGAATGGACAAAGACATTGAGGGAATGGTGTTTAACTGCAAGGCTTGCCAGAGCATTAAAGCAGATCCAAAAAAGACCCAGCCCGTTCATGTATGGATGAGGCCATCCAAGCCATTCGAAAGAGTCCATGTAGACTACGCCGGACCTTTTCTCGGCAAATACTTGTTTTTTTTTGGTAGATGCGTATACAAAGTGGCCCGAGGCGCATATCATGCCAAATATGACAGCTGCAACTACCATTCAGAAATGTAAGAAGATATTTGCGACATTTGGGTTACCACATATACTCGTGTCGGAACACGGCACGCAGTTCACGTCCGTGGAATTCCAAAACTTAAGAAACAATGGCATAACGCACAAACAGGGCGCACCATACCACCCGTCAACAAATGGTCAAGCAGAGCGCTTTGTGCAAACCCTAAAAAACAAACTAAAGGCAGCGCAGGCCGGAGGCGACGGCATGAAAAACGAAATTTCCACAATTTTGATGGCATATCGACGTGCAGTGCACCCGGCAACTCAATAATCACCGGCAGTTTTGATGTTTGGGCGGCAATTACATTCGCGCCTCGATTTATTAAATGAAAAAGAGACTCGCAAACCGCACGAACATACACCGACAACAAAGCAATTTTCGGTGGGGGATAGGGTGGCAATAAGAGATTACCTATCAAACAACAAATGGCGTTTTGGTCGAGTGACACAGCGTTTGGGCGATTTACATTACGATGTGAAATTAGACGACAACCGCACTTGGACACGCCACGTTGATCAAAAGCGAAAGGTAGGTGAACACCTGCCCAATGAAGACAACAACGATCAGAAACGCAACAAGGTTATAGCACGTAAGGGAGTAGAATCATATATACAGCCGAGTTTGCCAAGCGAGGTAACGCAGACAGAGAGAGAGAGCAGCGATGGAAAGCACCCAACGGAGAACGTCGAAAATGAAAGCAAGGCGGTAGAAAATGAAAGATTACCACGGCGCTCATCGATAAATACCAAGCCGCCCGACCGTCTGCAGTACAACCACACAAACTAACAACAGTAACCGGTTTTCATATAGTTATATTAATATTTTATTACATACCTTTGTGTTACGCTTAAATTGAATTTACCGTTGAAATATAAATAAAAAAAACAGGGATTACTACAGAGGTATGATAAATATGAATGTATATACATATGTATTTGAACAACTTAAAACAAATAAAATGAAGAATAAGGAGGGGAGAGATGTTATAGATGAGAGTGTAAAAGATAACTAGTAATTATAAGAGAAACAAGCGCACCTTTGTACTACATATGAATGATATAGAACAAGATGTGAAATGAATTGAATAAAAGTCAGTCAGTTACAGAACTCACTCGTGTACGGATATATCAAAGGTTGATCTGGAGGACCCTCAAGCTGACTCTCGGAGTACATTCTCCTGAGAGCCAGACTACCGTCCGAGCTCGATGAGTCGTAACCACCACTAGGTTCCGGCGCCTTCACCTCGTCCACCTCCATCTCGTCCTCGCTGGGGGGTTCACCCACCTCCAGAGACTCAAGATTGACAAGGGATTCTACGTCAGCCTTGTAGATCCGAAGGCTGATGTTTTTGAAGCCGTAGCTCACCTTGTAATCAGCATCGGTGCCTTCTCCGTCGACGCTCACCACTTTCCAATTCGGGGTAGCTACACCCGGGTTGTACACCTGGAGAATCTCCAGGATGTCTGCTGGGTCCGTGGGCGTCACTGGAACCCAGGCTCTGGCTCTCGGCCTCGAGGGAATATACCGCGCATCGACGCTTCGAGGTTGCATCACTCTCGACCCAGTCATCGCGGAAGTTCGGAAAGGTGCGTCTTGCCAACTCAAGTTCCCGCTGCACCTTCGCCCAGTCCTCCGCGGAGACATCCCCCTCCCTTATCGGTGAGGTGGCGTTTCTCCGTAGGATCCGAGCAGCCGTGCGCTTGTTTTGGTGAACAGACTTCCTTACCACCTTCGCCATCTGCCCCATGGCCTTATCTGGGCGCTTTTGTACAATCAAATTTATGTTACGTAATGCAACATATTGCATCTCCGGCTCGGATGAGATCAGTGTAACCAAAGGTGGTGTCAATTTCTTGGTGAGCGTGGCACAAAAATCTCTATCACTTGAAAGCATTTCTAATAATTTCATTAGAACTTTACCGGCGTTTAAAACAACAGCAGTATTAGCATGTGCCAAGCGTGGTGTTATACGTTCACAAATAGATTGAGCTTCACGCTCATCTTTAGGACTATAATTGGCTAGAGAATCAAGTATGAATACTTGTCCCCATTCGGTGCATTCGTTAAGTGCAGTAAGCAACTTGTTAATAGTGACTCAGTTCATTTCAACAAGTGGTTGCCCCGACTGGCTGGCTTCATCAATTTCACTTAGTGCAGCAACAGCATTATCCACCGGCATAGGATTCGAGTCCGAGAGTAGATCTTTCAATTGATCTAGAAATCCTTGATCTTCAACCTTTTTTAATAAAACATAAAGAAAATCGTGAACATTTTTCAAAACAAATATGATAGTTTTTAATTTACCATTGATGATGATATGTCATACAGCTTAGCAACACAAACTGCGGCAGTTTTACCTACATAGGGATCCTCATCCTTCAAGCATTTACGTAATGGCTCGCATAAATATTCAGTTACTTTATCAACATGTATACAGCCCATTGTTCGTACAGCCAAAGCACGTATAAGTAGATTGGAATCTTCCCAGTCCTATTGTGACAACAAATATTACAAGAAGTTAGTAGTAAATATAACTTTAATAATGACTTAGTTACCTTAACAAATGTCCGGTTGTGATTTAGCGTAATTTATCAAATATAAGTAAACCAATTTCCTTAGTTCCAAGTTATCCGTTTGCATGCAATTGACCATATCAGGAAATAGCGCAGATACATCCTTGCCTACTGTCATGCTGGTAATGACCTTAATTTTAAGAAAGCTGTTTTTAATCAATAACTCCACTGATTTGCATTGCATTATACCTTTCTTACTGCCTCTTTCTTCTTTTCTTTCTTATCATTGTTTAGCTCCTTTTTGAGCTCAAAGATCCCACCTTTCTTAGTGGTCTTGAAATATTTGGATTCAGTCATAATTTCAATGTATTAGCTGCAACTGCAAGGAAGTGGAGTTGATTATATTTATATTTAAACAGAAATTATAAATTCACTGAGAAATCAGTGCAACTCCACGGCACACCCACAGTTGGATATATACAAAACATAACAATGAGATATTGCACAGTATAATACAGTAGTAAAACTGTGGTAAGATACGCGGTTATATTCACCTTTTTCGTGTTCTTGGGGTTTCAGTCAACTATTTTTGAGCATTTTAGGGCGTTGTGTTGCAAATTGAATGAGGTGTATACATTATTTTAAGAAAGCAGAAATTGTTAAAAATACATTAAGATATTTTTCATATAAAGTAAAGTTATGCGTATATTAGGTGGTTAAAAATCATAACGCTATACTTTTATGTCAAAATGTTGCACAAATATATTTATGTTGGTAGTTTCGTTGAATTATGTGTCCTATTTGCACAGATTTACTTGAAATAAACTTTAAAACATATTTGAAACAAAATATGGCAAAGGTTGTTTAAAAAACAATTTAACTATTATTTTCTTATTATTACTCAGAACGCCTTTCCTCCCGTGTTTAATGAAAGTTTGGCTTTTCTCGAAACCCCGAGATTTTTCTCATCCGGTTTTTAAAGCAAATAGTATCTGAGTTCATTTGCTCACAAAATATGAAGTTACTGTGGGTGCGTATCAAATTAGTTATTTAAATATGTATATTTTAATTTTAACTGTATTGTCATAAATACTTTATTTTATTTTTACATAAGTATGAAGTTCTTGTGCAATTTTTTTGTTCAATACCTTTAAGTTTCTATATCTTTTACATGCAGTAATAATTAAATAAAGTTAATTCATGAATAAAACTTAAGTGTAATATTCTTCCATTTTGTAAGAAGTCAGCCAGAGAACGTATATAAATTTTATATTTCAGAAAAATCACATATTTTGTTGGTGCCTACGAACTTTTCGTTGTTTTTGAAAGTTTTAATAACAAAGACGGCCGCATAATCAAATAAATTATTTCTTATATGCGCTAAATGCACTTATGTGATAACATTTTTAAAGTTTTTTTTTTTGGTATGGAAATACAACTATGCGTCCTTGAGACCACGTACTACGAGGAATATCAACCCTGAAAAATTCACCAATATGACGTACTTTCACCACAGTTTTATTACTATATCACTATGATTTATTGCATTAGACTGCGTATGAACCAATGTGACAAAATGCAATTATAGAACAAAACATAACAAAAAACGCCAAACTTCACATACCTGAAGCATGCTTTAACCTTTTGGACTATTTTACTCAATTCCTCAAATGAACTACGCAATTCTACACAATACTTTTGTTAAAATGAATTATTTTTACGGTTTTAGCACGATCCTCTGCTGATTCGATTGTGTGTAGCGCGACATTTATGAAATTGAAATGCATTTCCGTCACAATTTGCGCACACACCTGGATAAGTAGGCGGAGCAGCACTGCAAAGTCGGCATATTCAACCATCAAGTTATACTAAGTATTGGTATGGCTTGATTCGAAAGCACCAACTTTTAAAAATAGAGATAATTTATTAGTAAGATAACTTGAAAATGTATATAGAGGAATATGTGTCCAGCAACTTACCTTTGTGTTAAAGACTATGACTGCAAATCTAAAAAAATTAAAGTGTACATTAGACCGGGTCGAAAAAAAAAGTTTGCAATTACCCCCCCTAGGATGATGCAAAGTTTGATATATCGTTGAATAGGTATTTTTTAGTACTACATATGAAGGGCTTAGAACCAAAAGGATCTAAGTAACATCGACGTTGAATTGAGATAATTAAGGTTAAAGTAAATTACTTATTGTAAATTCTGGGTAAATGCATTTGAAATGATTCCTGTCTAAATGAATGCAGGTTAGTCAGCTAATTCAAAGGATGTTTACTGAAGATGGAAAATAACTGTAAATTTACAAAAATTATTGCAAAAATTTCCAAAAATTATTGCAATACAATTTCGAATGTTGATTGCTCGGCTAAAATAAGATTTAAAAATTTTCCGAGTATGTGGTCTTGTAGCCCGTTTAATTTTAGTATAATAAAGTGCTGAACTTAATTTCGTAGGACGTCTATAGTTCTATATAATTTCCTATTCAAATATGAGCTAATATCTAATAAAAAAAATTGCCAAAAATCAGCGAGACTTCCTACGAACTTAAGTTTATCACTTTATTTATTACCACTAAAATTAAACGGGCTACAAGACTGCATACTCGAAAAAATTCTACATGTTTTTTTGGCCGAGTAATCAACTTTCAAAATTTTATTGCAATAATTGTTGGAGCCAAAAGGGTCTAAGTGCGCTTGGATCCAGTAAAAAAATTGCCAAAAATCAGTGAGACTTCCTACGAACTTAAGTTTAACACTTTATTATACTAAAATTAAACGGGCTACAAAACTGCATACTCAAAAAAATTCGACATGTTATTTTGGACGAGTAATTTAATTTTATTGCTTGGAGGAGCGCACTTAGATCCTTTTGGCTCCAATCATTAATGCAATATAATTTAGTACGTTTTTGGCCTGGCAAATATATGGCACTACAATGTCCGAAAGGACTCGGATCTCTCTGCCAACAAATAAACACCATATTTCACTATACAAATATGGGTATAACTCAATTTCAAAAAAAATGTCACTTAGATCCTTTTGGTTCTGAGCCCTTCATATCTCCTGAATGTCCTTTTACTCAAAACAGACCCCCAACCGAGTTAGACCGCGTAACTTTTCTCTTCATAATAATAAACGTCTCAGCAAGCCATACACTTGTTATCTTTGAAGTAAAAAAAATATAAGTAAAGAAAGAAGTTACGGTGACTTGAAGTTTAATTGCACATATTGTATATGTAACTTCAAGTGAATGCATCGCGGAATTTCTCTTTATTGATACATACGCATAGAGTATAAGTCATGTTCTCATAATATATAATTGTGATAGCAAACGTATGGACCAGGATGTGCGGCGGAAAGTCGCAAAACTTGATATGGTAAACGTACTGAAATTTCAGTAAGTAGTGCGTCTTATGAATCAAAAATATCTGTATTATGCACGGCTCTTTATAATTATTGTTGTAGCGAGGTATATGGAGAACTACAATATAAACAGTGAATTGCAGAACCTGCCAGAATATGCCAAATCTTTCTGTAAAGAGAAAAGTTTTATAAACTTGATTAATACATGTAACAGAAATGTAAACAGTAAACGTCTTAGATGTACTGTTCGTTTCATTATCTACATACACCTCAGATTCGATTTTTTCGGATGTACTATGTCATCATTAGTCACAGCATTTTGGTAACAATATAGTTTGTATATACATATATAAGAGTTAACAAAACTTCAAACATTTGATACAATTTTAGATGTTTGGCTTTCACGTTGGTAGAACTGGTGGGAATTGTAAAACTGTAAAGAAAACAAATGAAGGGCTTAGAACCAAAAGGATCTAAGTAACATCGACGTTGAATTGAGATAATTAAGGTTAAAGTAAATTACTTATTGTAAATTCTGGGTAAATGCATTTGAAATGATTCCTGTCTAAATGAATGCAGGTTAGTCAGCTAATTCAAAGGATGTTTACTGCAGATGGAAAATAACTGTAAATTTACTTAATTTCGTAGGACGACTATCAGGGGCGGATCCAGGAAAATTTTTGGGGGAGGGGGGGGGGGGGGGTCCAGATTTGAAATCTCCAATACAACATTCACAAGAAAAGTTGGAATATAATAATCGGAGGTATGAATTACAAAAACTCACTCATATATGGGTGTTTCCACGGTCGCGAACAGTACGTTCGTACGATTTTGTGGGCCAAAAGACAAAGTAAACATAGGTTTTTGTTTTTTTTTTGTTTGCTACTTCAATAGCATTTTGGAAGGTCAATTTTAGGTGCAAGTAGGGACACGAATTTCGATACGATACGATACCATATCGATACTTTTGCCCTTCGATACCGATATTTTGTACTCGATGCTTTTTTAACGATACTTTTCGGCAACGAGTATCTAGACCCCGGTATCGTATCGAATTTTTTAAAAAATATGGAACTAATAGAGCAAAAATACCGCTCTGCTGGTTGTCTCTCTCTAACTTGTGACGCGAATCGAAGGAAAATCAGAACCAAATAATAACAGTTAATTTAGCCGGAAAAGGCAGACGCCAGAAAAGTAAGAGTTGCCATTGATCTGTTGCAATATGCACTTAATACGTCCAAAAAGGTTACAACAAACTTGAAGTACTAACTTATTGTGATATTGTTTTGCCTTTATACTGAAAAAAAGGTAATACTATCCATCCAACGTCAACTGTTAATACACGTCCAAAAAGAGCGGGAGAGGTATCAAACGACGCGTCTTGACCGCTGTAACAATGATCCTAAGGGGGAAATCCGATATTTTATTTCGTTCAAGCGATTTTTGCAATTAAAGTAGAAAATTGTCTGTCATTTTCATGTGGTTGTTGTAGACACAGATATAAGGTGTTATAAAATGTTTTTGATTTGTGGGGTGTTTTAGAAACACGCTTCAAAAATATTGCATTTTCTGATGCCTGCGCTTATTCCCTATGTATGTCTTGGCTACGTGATATGATCAGTCGGGAAGAAGCCGCACATGCAATCCAAGAATTTGTGTTCCGACAAAAATGAATTTTGGAATCACATAGAAACTTTAGCATCTGGTCGAGGAAGTGAAAGTGCAATCCGACAAAGCGAAAACATCAATGAATATATTCGTTGCAAACTACTTCCTTTAAGTGGCTATCTTTTGCGTTTTTGGAAGGAAAATAAGCATAAATATCCTCATTTGTCGAAAATGGCTTTACGACATCTAGAAGTACCAGCAACTTCTGTCCCATAAGAGCGCCTATTTTCAAAGGCAGGTTTAACAATGACAAAAACACGTAACAGGTTGAAGGGGAAGAGGTTGGATAAATTACTATTCATGGCAGATTGCACAGAGGAAGAGTGGGGCTTTTGATCTTCGTTTCTTGAAGTAAAATCTATCAAATTAAAAAAATCAAATTTGCTCATATTAAACTAGTTTATGTTATTATTTATTTTATTGAAGTTTATACGAACCTATGGTAATCATTTACAAAACGTATGAATTTGCTTGCAGCGAACCATTCGGTTATTGAAGTGCTTGTTTGTCATGTACATTTAGCATCGATATTTTGACTATCGAGTCTTTTTGTTTCGATATTATCGGGTACCCGATATATTTGAAGCGATACTTCAAATGAGTACAGAATCGATGCTTTGCATTCGATATCGTGTCCCTAGGTGCAAGAGGCAGGTTTGTTCGATTTTTAGTTTAGACTGTGGGGGAAATAAACATGTGGTCGCGAACGTACGCAAAATGGAAGTGACTTTTTTGTGCAACTGGAAAAATTCAAAATTCAGCGAAATGGAATGGATGTTTTCAAAACGGTTGATAACATATTGAAGTGGCATAAAGTGACTTTCTTTACGTTTATTTCGCGTTAAAATAACGTCCGTACATTTTTATATATACGCTTAAATACCGGTCGCGAACGTACGATTTTTCCATACACTTTTTTTTCCTATTTTCGGCATAATGTTTTACAAATTATATTAATTGGAACACTAAATTCACAAGTTTAAATCTTATATGTTGTATTTATAAAGAAAGAAGATAGCATAAATTACACTGGTTTAAAGCCAAAATGCACCAGAGACGCCATAGTGAAATTCCTATGTAAAATCACCTCCTAATTCCGAAAATCAAGGTTATTTTTACTTGAATGGTACCGTTTTTGAGATATTTACGATTTACCGTTATTTCAAAAAACAAAAAAGATGGCTCCACTTAATCGTGTATATCTCAAGAACAAACTGAGCTCTTCCAAAACGGTTTGAAAAATTTGAAAGCTTATAAAATTTACTATAATCAGTACATACAACACTTTTTGCTAGGTCCTGCAGATTCAAACATATTGAACAATCATTACGGATTTTTAAAATTTTTTTTATTAATTAAATTTCCGAGCTCTAGGCCAATAATCAAAAGAAAGAACAACTCCAAATTTTCTTTTGATATTTGTGTTTTTATTGAGTTAACAGCCGATATTTCGATTTCAATCTGAAATCATCATCAGGGCTGAAATAAATAAATTAAGATTTTTTTTAAAATGTTGTATAAAGAATTTTTGTTTTTTCTTCAATTTTTCCAAAATTTACTAGCACCCTAATACACAACACTTACACGCTTGGCTGTGTCCGATCAACTAATTTGCTTTCGATCTTGACAAGTCAAAAGAACATAAAAGTAAATGTAAAAAAATAAACTACGGTAATTATAAACAAAAATTTGGTATGAACAATAAGTTTTATGCTTAAGCACTGCGAGAGGCGCAGAGAAAATGTAAATATGTATATATATGTATGTATGTATATATGCTGCAGCTACACTGTTGCTGTTTAACATGACCGAAAGTCTCTCTTGCTGTTGTTGGCTATTAGATGGCGATAGGCCGAGCTGGTTTATATGTAGCATTTCAAGTATATATCTCTTGTTGTAATGCTTTTCTTGTTGTAAAATTTCGACGTTGTTTAAATCTGGAGAGTGTCCAGTAGCGCTACAGTGTGTTGTTAAAGCTGTTTTACCATCGCTAGTGTTGTTACGGTTTTTTGATTTGTCTTGTGTCCGGAAATCCTCGTCTTAAGTTTAGATTTTGTAGTTCCCACATATACTTTGTTGCATAAGTGGGACCCGTCACCGTTGCATTTTATTCGATAAATTACGTCCGATTTCTCTAGCTCTTCAATTTTACTCTTCGTGTTACTATAAATTCGGCGTAAAGTGTTGTCGTAGGTAAAGGCCATTTGAAAGCAATCTCTATCGTAAATATTGGAGCATTTTATTCTGCTGGACAATCCCGGAACATATGGGGATGTTTTATAAAATTTTGCTTTGTCTTGTTTAATCCCTGTTATGTTTGGTTCGGCGTAAAATTCACGAATGTAGCTGTTGATTTGTGGTCTAGGAAAATCGTTATCCTCTAACTATCACTTATTGAAAGGACTCGTCGCACAAAATTCTTCGCTGTATTCACTATCACCTTTTTTTCGTGTTTGTAAAAATATAAAAAAATTTGTACTTTGCGAGGAAGCATCTCGAAAACTTTTTGTTTTTTTGCAGATATTTTTTCCCCCCTCTAAGCTCTGTTTTATTACAAAAAAAAATTACAAAAGTTATAAGCATTCAAGTAAATATATCCATTTAATGCTTAAGTACCCTACTGGTACATATGTGTTAGTATTCGTATATCAGTTAGTTAGCAGGTAGATTTTCGAAAAGTTATTAGATACAAAAAGCTGTTAGTGTCGTTTTCTCAAACCTAGGTACATTTTAAACAAGAGCATATTTTTGAGGCAGGTAGTGTTTTCTTTGTAGAACTAGGGAACCTTTTTGTTTAGGTAGGCTTGAATTTTTACTGGATCTAAGTATAAATAAGAGTACATGCGCCTTGTTCCTTCATAATATCTGCAAGGCTCGCCGGATACTGTTCAGTTTATAATTGCAGTTTATAACCCGTCATTTACTTAAAATTAAAAAATGAATAAAAGGGCGCGAGAGTTTGAGTGTACAAATGATCCAGATATGTTCTGTTTCATCTGCGGTCAACTTATTGTTAAAAGTATGAGACGTGTGTTTTCAAATCCTTTGAAAGTTACATACTATAAGTGTTTTGGAATTGAGCCTAAAAACCATGGACACCGAACACTGTGTGCACCACATGCCGAGTCGAATTGATTTCTTCGGAAACCGGAACAAAAAGGTACGTTGTAAAAATTAGGAATTTGTTCCCTTTTAATGCATAGCTGACTAATTTCTGAAACTATCTATTTAGGCGACGTGTGAAATTTATTACACCAATGAAGTGGTGGGAACCAACTTGCCATTCAACGGACTGCTATATTTGTACTACAAAAGTACTTGGGGTTGGAAAGTCCAGAAAAGTAACCTATGCGAGCGTATCTACAGTGTCATTACCAGAACTAATTTCAACAGAAGCGACATTGCCAGAATCAAATTTAACTTTAGTTCATGTTGTACTGAATTTCAAACGGAAAACGAAAGAAATTATTTGTCACAAGCACAACTCAATGATTGGATAAGGGATTTGGAATTGTCAAAGGAAAAGGCCGAACTACACGCCTCTCGAATGCAACAATTTAAATTTGTTTCATCCGATGTTAAGGTAACATATTATAGAACTCGTCACGAAGAATTTTCCAAGTACTATACGAAGGAGGACAATGTTTGTTACTGCAAAGACATTGCTGGTTCTATGCAAATGGGATAGCCGAGCTCGTAAAGACCACTACATCATAAAGGATTGGCCAGAACGAATCGAGTTTCAAGTTGGGGTAGATAACATAAAATACTCTCCACTTATAAAGAAGGAAAAAATAATTCTACCTCCGCTCCACATCAAGCTCGGCCTTATCAAAAACTTTGTGAAGGCTTTGGACAAAGAAGGCGAAGCTTTTCATCATTTGAAGACAATCTTCCCAGAGATTTCAGAAGCAAAAATAAAGGAAGGGATTTTTGTGGGACCGCAAATAAGGAAAATGATGACCAATAACCATTTCAAAGAACTATTGTCACCAGTGGAGGCAGCAGCGTGGGATTCTTTTGAATAGGTCGTTACTTCTTTTTTAGGCAAACACAAAGGTCCTAACTACGAGATGATAGTGAACGACTTAATCAAAAACTATGCGGTAATGGGTAAATAAAAAAACATATTATAATAAATTATATATTACATAAATTTAAATGAGAATATATAGCCATAAATCTGAATTCATCGTCCAGTTCCGAACAAACAAGAACGGGAAAAATATGAACAAAAAATTTTTTCTGAATTGAAAGTTAAATCCAGCCTAAGAAATTTATATACTAATGTGTCACTTATGTATTTATCTAATTTACTTTTTTTTTTTCTTTCAGGAGTAAATATGTCTTTAAAAATTCATTTCTTACACTCCCACTTAAATTTTTTCCCGCAAAATCTTGGCGACGAAAGTGACGAGCATGGCGAAAGGTTTCACCAGCAAATGAAAGTGATTGAAAGTCGGTATCAAGGATTCTGGGATGTCGCTATGATGGGCGACTACTGTTGGTTTCTCGTAAGAGAAACCGATCCTAATCTAAATAAGCGTCAAAACAAGACACATAACTTTCAATTATAAAATAAGATATGGATATATTTACTTGAATGCTTATAACTTTTGTATTAGTTCATCGATTTTGTTCACTGATAGCTTATTTTTTTTGTAATAAAACAGAGCTTAGAGGGGGGAAAAAATATCTGCAAAAAAAACAAAAAGTTTTCGAGATGCTTCCTCGCAAAGTACAATTTTTTTTATATTTTTACAAAAAAAATTTAAAAAATCCGTAATGATTGTTCAATATGTTTGAATCTGCAGGACCTAGCAAAAAGTGTTGTATGTACTGATTATAGTAAATTTTATAAGCTTTGGAAGAGCTCAGTTTGTTCTTGAGATATACACGATTAAGTGGAGCCATCTTTTTTGTTTTTTGAAATAACGGTAAATCGTAAATATCTCAAAAACGGTACCATTCAAGTAAAAATAACCTTGATTTTCGGAGTTAGGAGGTGATTTTACATAGGAATTTCACTATGGCGTCTCTGGTGCAGAAAAAAAGTTGGAATTTGTGATCCAGTGTTATTAGACTGTACTGAAATTCCGCGGCTCACACCGAAAGGCTCGAAAGGGGCTTGCATAATATAAAGTATACTCACTATAATGTATGGTTGTAAAGTTTATGAATAACTTCATTAAAATTTTTCAAAACCCTATGATCTATTATTAGAAATGGAAATAAAGAATATTAACAACCTCTTTGTTTCTTGCTTCAGTTTTTGGTAGGCAAAAATATATCAAAATGCAAAACGGTCGCGAACGTACGCAACTTTGAGAATAAAAAAAAGGTTTGGTAAACCCTTCAAGAGAAGAAGTTTTGTTTTTCAATTAAGTGCACTCAACTGGCTTTAGCAATGTAGTTCTAGACATTTCCTTACACTCCTTGAGAAGTGGTAGCAAAATATGTATTTTTTTGGTCGCGAACGTACGATCCAGACAGAGGTAAAAGTTTCAATCTTCTTTCATTTTTATAGTCTTAATTGATATTCATGGGGGTATTTTGTTGCCAAAAAGGATCGCTAGTATAAGTCGTAGGTACATGTGAAAAAATTTAAAATAACAGGCCTTTAAAACTGGCTAGAAATGAACAATTTTTTTTTTCAGGTTTTAAGCCAAATTTTTCATAAAAAAAATTTTAACTAACTTTCAAACCGTTATTTTTATAAAAATTTGGGTAATTTTGTATAACAGGGTTAAAAAAGAATTAATTTTATTAACATTTAAAATTTTTGCTCTGGTTGAGCATTCTACGGAAATGCTCATATGTATACTTACACAGTACAATTATTATATATTTGCAATGTATTCTTAAATTTTCGAATGACAGACGATATGTACATACATACATATAACGCTAGGGACGTAGTGCCATTGCTATACTTCTCTCATTATAATATTTAATTGTTGAGTAATGATGTGCATTTCTATAAGCGATGACGAGATAATGCCAGATCAATTTACATACATTACCTACAGAGTAATATCAATTCTCCTTCCTTTTCTTGCCAGAATATCCAGTATCTGTTCATGAGTAACGGTTCCGGATCCCCTGGACCCCTCATCTGAATCCGTCCCTGACGCCTATAGTTCTATATTATTTCCTATTCAAATATGAGCTAATAAAAAAAAACTTAGCAAAGAAGCAATACTTACAAGTAATACGTTCAAAATGTAGTATCCCTTACGATTATTGTAAAGGTGTGCGTTTTGTGAGGGTGCAATTATGCTTACATGTGTGCCATCAATACAGCAAACCACTCCAAGAATACCGTGTATAATCTAAAACTGCATGACAATTTGTCTGTATTCTTCACGAGTGTCACATACTTTTATCCACTCAGGGCACAGGACAGTTTCAAATATATTAACTTCC
This sequence comes from Sphenella marginata, assembly GCA_951509765.1. Classification (NCBI taxonomy): domain Eukaryota; kingdom Metazoa; phylum Arthropoda; class Insecta; order Diptera; family Tephritidae; genus Sphenella; species Sphenella marginata. Next base: position 71,934,483 of record OX608080.1, on the reverse strand, counting down.
GTAAGGACTTTGCTAAAACTGGATTGTGCCAAACTTACATCGGAATCTTTACCAATTCCCGTCTGGTACCCTCCTTCAGCAAAAAAGCGTAAGCAGTTTTTAGTAGTAGTTTTTTATTCGCTAAAAAAACCAAAAATATATAAATAGTAGATGTTTGTACATATGTGTGCTCAGAAAAGAAATTTGCTGACATGAGTTGAACTATGTTCTTATCAATAAGTTGTAGTTTATTTTTATATAGTTTTAATTTAAGATTTTTTATGGTATTTTACAAATTACATTTTAAACACATTGTACGTCTTCTTGATGTGCAGCCTTGGTTCCGACATCTGGATGCGTTGTTGGATTCAATGAACTTTGGAACATGTTCAAATCCATCGAATCGGGTTTTATAACTAACGGCAAGCTTACTTTCCTGCGCTTTGAGCAGGAGGGCAAATCATCGTTATCCTCTGAGTCTACGTCAGAGTTTTTACGCTTTGAAACGTTAGCTTCTCTAGCTTTGCCGGAAAACCCTACCAACGTTGATCCTACATACAACTTATAATCTAGAAGCGAAATTTTTTTTCTTTCTGGATTCCTGTTATACATTATGCAGCAGTTAATAATGCTTAGGGCCACGAAATGATTAAAGGCTCTTATTGTCCACTTTTTGGTACGCAAATAACAACGATACAAGGATATATAACGGTCACACAGGTCTATTCCGCCCATATACATACTTGTTGTACATATTGACAACGGCTGGTTGTGATAAAGTTATTTTTGATGAATGTTCTTTGTACCACCGCTTGCATTGAGCTTCTGGCGGAGCAGAACACTTTTGTTGTCCTTCCATTTTACTGCGGTGACCTGCTCGTCTTTTACCCATTCATCCCAATCTCCTCACTTCATAACCTTGTCATCCTTAAATTTTTTTATTACGGGACCAGTACGGGTTTTCATCACCGTTCCAGTTTGAAGAATGTTATTACATTTTAATTCTTCAAGACTTTTTAAGCTGGTGAAAAATCTATCGGTGTATACACACCTTTCAAACCGTATAACATCAGGTAGGAGCTTCACAATTGAACCTCCTAGCCCAAGTTCTTTCATATCGTTGGTATCAACTGAACCTTTACCAGTATATATGAAAGTTTAAAACTAACCCATCACTTGCAGCAAGGACAACATTTTTTAAACCAAGCTGGTTTGGTTTGCAAGGCATGTATTGCCGAAATAGGCATCGTCCAGAAAACGGGATCATCTGTTCATCTAATGATGTATGGTATGGCATTGGCAATGTCTTACATTTTTTTATTATAGGTTCAAGGAATGGCCGTATTTTCCACATACGATCTGGCTTCGAGCCATCGTTATCTCTTCTAAACTGGCAGAATCGGTTTCTCGCCATCGTGTCAGCAATATTAGGCACGCGAAACTCGTTTTGCCAGTACATTTTCAATTGTGGAAAGTTTAGGCAACCCATCAATATATGACATCCCGTCAAATGAAGAAGCTATTCAGCCGAAGTATTTAGGGGATGGTGATTCAGTTCATCGAATGATAATTGATTCGTTATCTGGGAGGTTTCTTCCCAAAAAGGCATTCCCAAATATTCCATGAAGGCACTTAAAATAGAGGCTGGAGTAGCTTGATCATAGTTAAATCATCAGCAGGCCGAACTGGAAATCTATCAAAATGACAGAAAACACTGTAACGAAGTGCGAGGAAATTTATTAGAAGTTTCCGCTCTTACCCTTTCTTCAGCCATTCCAAATTTCGTGACTGTGAAGCTGCACTAACTGATGCAATATTCGCAGATGTGGATTCTACAACATTTTCGTCATCATCTTCGAGTTCGACAGTGTCGTTTACCTGGTCAGCAGTCACGTTTTCTTCCAAAGTCTCACTATTACAATCTTCAAAAGAATCTTGCACTTGCCGAAGACTTGCTTCGAAGTTATTATTTTCTTCATCGGATAATTTAGCATCACTGTCATTTAAAAAGTTTTCAATTTCTTCGTCGTTGAGCTTTTTGGATAAATCTAAAACTCGATTAAAAAAAAAAAGCTTTAGAAACTATTCAAATTCAACTTCCAACATATATACTTTTTACTTGCATGTTTGTGCAATGTAAACATACGTGGACATGGCTGAAATGAAAAAGTTACACTTTTTAAGACACATCCTCCCACAGTCCACATATGTGGACATTCTTCACTAGCTAGTTATTTGCACAGTTTTTTGATTTTTTCTTTATTTCACAGCACTTGTACACAGTAGAGTCCATATTTTAATAATCTACTAAAATTAAACGGTCTACAAGACTGCATACTCGAAAAAATTCTACATGTTTTTTTGGCCGAGTAATCAACTTTCAACATTTTATTGCAATAATTGTTGGAACCAAAAGGGTCTAAGTGCGCTTGGATCCAGTAAAAAAATTGCCAAAAATCAGCGAGACTTCCTACGAACTTAAGTTTAGCACTTTATTGTATTGCTTGGAGGACCGTACTTAGATCCTTTTGGCTCCAATCATCAACGCAATAAAATTTAGTACGTTTTTGGTCTGGCAAATATATGGCACTACAATGTCCGAAATGACTCGGATCTCTTTTCCAACAAATAAACACCCTATTTCACCATACAAATATGGGTATAACTCAATTTCAAAACAATGTCACTGAGATCCTTTTGGTTCTGAGCCCTTCAAATATAAAAGGGTAGATGCTGTTTTTTTGTTGTGTATAGTTCATTGTGGTCCTTACCGGTTGTGAGTTTCTTTTGTTTTTATAAATTTAAAGAGTATTGCCTATGTTTGCTCTGGTTGCTTGCGCTACATTCGCATACTTTGGCGACGTAGTTATGTAATTGAAACTGGATCTGTGTCAGCAGGCTCCAGCACTTTGTAATCTATGGTATCCTGGCATGCCTTAAAATGGATGCATGCATTATGTAAGGCACAACATACGTTCACAATCTTCGCAGCTTTTTCTGGCGAATAGTGCAACTCTCTCGCACCAAGGATACACCCTCATCGATTTTTAAGCACTCCATTAGTCCTTTCGATTATATTTCTGCATTTCGCATGCGCTTCGTTAAAGCGGCTTTGCGTAGAGCCTTCCTCTGGCGACCTATGTGGTGTCATCAACCAGGGCTCCAAGGGTATCACTTAATGGCAGACATTACAAACAATTAAAATATAGGTAAGTAAATACTTTTTAGAAGATTTAAAAGTTTATAAAGCTAAAAAAAGAGTAGTAGAAGTAGTAACATTATGCAGCAGTTAATAATGATTAGGGCCACGAAATGATTAAATGCTCTTATTGTCCACTTTTTGGTACGCAAATAACAACGATACAAGGATATATAATGGTCACACAGGTCTATTCCGCCCATATACATACTTGTTGTACATATTGACAACGGCTGGTTGTGATAAAGTTATTTTATATAAATGTTCCTTATACCACCGCTTGCATTGAGTTTCTGGCGGAGCTCCGATATAAGATGAAATGAGGAGAACACTTTTGTTGTCCTTCCATTTTACTGCGGTGACCTGCTCGTCTTCTCTTACCCATTCATCCCAATCTCCTCTCTTCATAACCTTGTCATCCTTAAATTTTTTTATTACAGGACCAATACGGTTTTTCATCACCGTTCCAGTTTGAAAAATGTTATTACATTTTAATTCTTCAAGACTTTTTAAGCTGGTGAAAAATCTATCGGTGTATACACACCTTTTCGTCCAGAAAACGGGATCATCTGTTCATCTAATGATGTATGGTATGGCATTGGCAATGTCTTAAATTTTTTTATTATAGGTTCAAGGAATGGCCGTATTTTCCAAATACGATCTGGCTTCGAGCCATCGTTATCTCTTCTAAACTGGCAGAATCGGTTTCTCGCCATCGTGTCAGCAATATTAGGCACGCGAAACTCGTTTTGCCAGTACATTTTCAATTGTGGAAAGTTTAGGCAACCCATCAATATATGACATCCCGTCAAATGAAGAAGCTCTTCAGCCGAAGTAATTAGGGGATGGTGATTCAGTTCATCGAATGATATTTGATTCGTTATCTGGGAGGTTTCTTCCCAAAAAGGCATTCCCAAATATTCCATGAAGGCACTTAAAATAGAGGCGGGAGTAGCTTGATCATAATTAAGGAAGTCATCATCAGCAGGCCAAACTGGAAATCTATCAAAATGAAAGAAAACACTGTAACGAAGTGCGAGGAAATTTTATAGAAGTTTCCGCTCTTTACCCTTTCTTCAGCCATTTCAAATTTCGTGACTGTGAAGCTGCACTAGGTTAGGTTAGGTTAGGTAAGGTAGCCGCTATTCCACTGTGGGAACAGCTCACTTAGACACTTAATGGTCCCTTGTGATGCCACTAACTTCACGGTGACATTAAGTTTGTTTGGCGAATCGCTGTGTTTGCTGTGGTCCTAGAAAACGCTGGACAACTGAGCATGAAATGATTTGATGATTTCACCTCGTCGTCCTCCATGCAGCTCACACAGCTAGGGGTTTCAAGAATATTTAACCGCACCGCATGTATCCCTATCGGACAGTGCCTTATTTTAAAGTAGTCGGCTGCAACCGTAAGCGATTCCAGACAGTCACTCACTGTCCTAGACCGAACGTTGCTAGCACTAAGCGCCCTAATTGCCGCCTGACTTTCGGAGTAGATGTTAAACTCCTTTACAGCGAAAGCGCTGGACATCATCCCATCCACCGCATCCTTGATGGCGGCAACCTCCGCTTGAAAAACGCTACAATGATCAGGTAGCCGAAATTTAATGCTGATCCCAAGTTCCTGACAGTAAACGCCACCCCCCACACAACCATCAAGCTTTGACCCATCCGTAAACAAATTCACCAATCCCTTCCCCCAGATAGGTTCCTCGCCTGTCCACTCGTCCCTTGCGGGTATGTGAGTCGAAAAACCCCGCGGTGGGGCAGAGATCGGCGCACAGTCATCCGTTCTGTTAGGGATGAAGTCAAAGCTCGATAGTATATTGGAATGGCCATAATGAACAAGCTTATATCCAGCATCTCGAAGCCTAATTGCAGCCCGAGCTGCGCCCATTTTCACATTCAATGCCAGGATAGGAGTGGTCCGCATGGCCCCACTAATCCCCACCATGACCATTCGCTGCACCTTGACCATCTTTTTCATGGTGGAAGCCGTGTCTAGCGCGCTCCACCAGACCACTACCCCATAAAATAGAATGGGTTTTACCACCATCTCATACAGTCAGTAAACCACCCTCGGAGAGAGGCCCCAACGTTTGCCAATGGCCCCCCTGCAACAGTACAGAGCGACTGATGCCTTCTTGGACCTGTCCTCTGCATTCAGCTTCCAGGACAGCTTCCTGTTCAGGATAACCCCCAGGTACTTAACCTTTTCGGAAAGTACCAACGGCAGTGTTGCCTAGATAACATTTTTTTAGAAAAGAGCTAGATTTGTTCAAGAAAATACAAAGCATGTAAAAAAAGCAGCTAAAAAGCACTTAATAATTGTTTCTATAAGTTTTTACATTTATTTCATACGAACAGCGTACCCAGCGTTGTTCGGGATGTACATATGTAAGTAGTTCATATATTCCTGCTACCCTCAATTGCGAAAACCATTTAGAGGCTGAGAAGGTTCAGAACAATATTTATTTTCCCATATAAAGTGTCACGGCAACCAACTAAAGTAAAGGCATTTTTAAAAGTCTAACTTCGACATTTTGTCATCTCCCTTCCATTTGAATCTTTAGCTGTGCCTAAAGTCATCCCCAGTCATTTTTTAAAGAAATTTTGAATGTCCACCGCTCCCCCCCATATGATTCTTTTGACATTGGACATGACATACGTAAACATCACACAGTCACGATCATGCTACCAATACCTCCAGGCAAAACTTTTCCTTCTCATAGGTGGCCATATATTTTTAAAATTACTTTAACCCCTGATTCTGTGTTCTTGAAAAATTTTCAAGCTTGAAAAATTGAAAACATTTAATTTTGCGTAAAACTCAAAAATAATTTTAATTTTTGCGTCAAAGCCAAAGGAAGTCATTTTATTTCTGACTCCGAATTCAAAACGCTTGAAATATTTTTTCTCATTACATAAAGTGCGATTCATTACTATAGCACACATTTTGAGATAGAAATACCACTTCTGGAAAAATGCCATGTTGAACTTTAGAAATAAAACAAAAGTACGAGCAAATACAGTTATTTATCATCTCCCTTTTTAGCAAAAATTTTCCTTAATTTTTGACTCCCGTTAAATTTACCGTTAACAAAAAGCAAAATACTCTCAAAACTAGGCACATTATATCGTTTCATAACTATAGCACATTCAAGAAATTAGCAAAAATACCTATGTTTTTGTGAAATTTTTTAATTTATTAGGCTACCTTTTTGTTGAATACACTTAAATATTCTATTATCCATTGAATTTATTAAATTTGAAATCAAAGTATTTTCCAGTTGATCCCATTTTTCAAGAATAGCGTGTCTCAATTCAGTAGTTGAGCTGTATTGGCGATTCTCGGCAAAAACTCTTCTGGCTAGCACACCCCACATATTTTCCATAGGGTTGAGATCCGGTGAACAAGCCGGCCAATCCAAAACATCAACGCCGTTAGCACTAAGAAAGCCCTTTGTCTCGCGGCTGACATGTATTGGGGCGTTATCGTGCTGAAATTTCCATTCCTTCTCACTATTTGCACGTAAAAAAGGAAGAAGGCTGCATTGGAGCACTTTTACATAGTCGGAGCTTTTCATTTTTGTGGATACAAACTGAAGCTCCAGCACACCGTCTGCAGAAAATGCTCCCCATACCATCAACGAACCCCCTCCAAAATTTCTCTTCGAAAAAATGAGTGGCTCCTTCTCTAAGTCCCTCCAATATCCTCGATTTCCGTCAAGGCCGTCAAGGTTCCATTTTTTCTCGTCTGAAAATATAACCTGTCCCAAAAAGTAAGAAAAAATAACTGATAAGAAAGCAATCCAGGTACCTTACCTGAGACCAATCTATTTTCATGTATTTCTTAGCAAACTCAACGCGCGTATTTTTGTGGCGATCCGTGAGAAATGGAGCAACCTTCAATTTTCGGCGGCAGATATTGGGAGCACCATGGAGAACCCTCCAAACTGTGGAGTTGCTCACTTTTTTCCGCACAAAAGAAGCCAGTTTGGAGCAACTGAGAGCGGAATTGCTGGCCTTTTGTAAAATTTTGCATCTATCGCGATCGGAAAGCTTCCTTTTTGGACCTTCACCCTATTTCACCATACAAATATGGGTATAACTCAATTTCAAAACAATGTCACTGAGATCCTTTTGGTTCTGAGCCCTTCAAATATAAAAGGGTAGATGCTGTTTTTTTGTTGTGTATAGTTCATTGTGGGCCTTACCGGTTGTGAGTTTCTTTTGTTTTTATAAATTTAAAGAGTATTGCCTATGTTTGCTCTGGTTGCTTGCGCTACATTCGCATACTTTGGCGACGTAGTTATGTAATTGAAACTGGATCTGTGTCAGCAGGCTCCAGCACTTTGTAATCTATGGTATCATGGCATGCCTTAAAATGGATGCATGCATTATGTAAGGCACAACATACGTTCACAATCTTCGCAGCTTTTTCTGGCGAATAGTGCAACTCTCTCGCACCAAGGATACACCCTCATCGATTTTTAAGCACTCCATTAGTCCTTTCGATTATATTTCTGCATTTCGCATGCGCTTCGTTAAAGCGGCTTTGCGTAGAGCCTTCCTCTGGCGACCTATGTGGTGTCATCAACTAGGGCTCCAAGGGTATCACCTAATGGCAGACATTACAAACAATTAAAATATAGGTAAGTAAATACTTTTTAGAAGATTTAAAAGTTTATAAAGCTAAAAAGTGAGTAGTAGAAGTAGTAACATTATGCAGCAGTTAATAATGATTAGGGCCACGAAATGATTAAATGCTCTTATTGCCCACTTTTTGGTACGCAAATAACAACGATACAAGGATATATAATGGTCACACAGGTCTATTCCGCCCATATACATACTTGTTGTACATATTGACAACGGCTGGTTGTGATAAAGTTATTTTATATAAATGTTCCTTATACCACCGCTTGCATTGAGTTTCTGGCGGAGCTCCAATATAAGATGAAATGAGGAGAACACTTTTGTTGTCCTTCCATTTTACTGCGGTGACCTGCTCGTCTTCTCTTACCCATTCATCCCAATCTCCTCTCTTCATAACCTTGTCATCCTTAAATTTTTTTATTACAGGACCAATACGGTTTTTCATCACCGTTCCAGTTTGAAAAATGTTATTACATTTTAATTCTTCAAGACTTTAAGCTGGTGAAAAATCTATCGGTGTATACACACCTTTTCGTCCAGAAAACGGGATCATCTGTTCATCTAATGATGTATGGTACGGCATTGGCAATGTCTTACATTTTTTTATTATAGGTTCAAGGAATGGCCGTATTTTCCAAATACGATCTGGCTTCGAGCCATCGTTATCTCTTCTAAACTGGCAGAATCGGTTTCTCGCCATCGTGTCAGCAATATTAGGCACGCGAAACTCGTTTTGCCAGTACATTTTCAATTGTGGAAAGTTTAGGCAACCCATCAATATATGACATCCCGTCAAATGAAGAAGCTCTTCAGCCGAAGTAATTAGGGGATGGTGATTCAGTTCATCGAATGATATTTGATTCGTTATCTGGGAGGTTTCTTCCCAAAAAGGCATTCCCAAATATTCCATGAAGGCACTTAAAATAGAGGCGGGAGTAGCTTGATCATAATTAAGGAAGTCATCATCAGCAGGCCAAACTGGAAATCTATCAAAATGAAAGAAAACACTGTAACGAAGTGCGAGGAAATTTTATAGAAGTTTCCGCTCTTTACCCTTTCTTCAGCCATTTCAAATTTCGTGACTGTGAAGCTGCACTAGGTTAGGTTAGGTTAGGTAAGGTAGCCGCTATTCCACTGTGGGAACAGCTCACTTAGACACTTAATGGTCCCTTGTGATGCCACTAACTTCACGGTGACATTAAGTTTGTTTGGCGAATCGCTGTGTTTGCTGTGGTCCTAGAAAACGCTGGACAACTGAGCATGAAATGATTTGATGATTTCACCTCGTCGTCCTCCATGCAGCTCACACAGCTAGGGGTTTCAAGAATATATAACCGCACCGCATGTATCCCTATCGGACAGTGCCTTATTTTGAAGTAGTCGGCTGCAACCATAAGCGATTCCAGACAGTCACTCACTGTCCTCGACCGAACGTTGCTAGCACTAAGCGCCCTAATTGCCGCCTGACTTTCGGAGTAGATGTTAAACTCCTTTACAGCGAAAGCGCTGGACATCATCCCATCCACCGCATCCTTGATGGCGGCAACCTCCGCTTGAAAAACGCTACAATGATCAGGTAGCCGAAATTTAATGCTGATCCCAAGTTCCTGACAGTAAACGCCACCCCCCACACAACCATCAAGCTTTGACCCATCCGTAAACAAATTCACCAATCCCTTCCCCCAGATAGGTTCCTCGCCTGTCCACTCGTCCCTTGCGGGTATGTGAGTCGAAAAACCCCGCGGTGGGGCAGAGATCGGCGCACAGTCATCCGTTCTGTTAGGGATGAAGTCAAAGCTCGATAGTATATTGGAATGGCCATAATGAACAAGCTTATATCCAGCATCTCGAAGCCTAATTGCAGCCCGAGCTGCGCCCATTTTCACATTCAATGCCAGGATAGGAGTGGTCCGCATGGCCCCACTAATCCCCACCATGACCATTCGCTGCACCTTGACCATCTTTTTCATGGTGGAAGCCGTGTCTAGCGCGCTCCACCAGACCACTACCCCATAAAATAGAATGGGTTTTACCACCATCTCATACAGTCAGTAAACCACCCTCGGAGAGAGGCCCCAACGTTTGCCAATGGCCCCCCTGCAACAGTACAGAGCGACTGATGCCTTCTTGGACCTGTCCTCTGCATTCAGCTTCCAGGACAGCTTCCTGTTCAGGATAACCCCCAGGTACTTAACCTTTTCGGAAAGTACCAACGGCAGTGTTGCCTAGATAACATTTTTTTAGAAAAGAGCTAGATTTGTTCAAGAAAATACAAAGCATGTAAAAAAAGCAGCTAAAAAGCACTTAATAATTGTTTCTATAAGTTTTTACATTTATTTCATACGAACAGCGTACCCAGCGTTGTTCGGGATGTACATATGTAAGTAGTTCATATATTCCTGCTACCCTCAATTGCGAAAACCATTTAGAGGCTGAGAAGGTTCAGAACAATATTTATTTTCCCATATAAAGTGTCACGGCAACCAACTAAAGTAAAGGCATTTTTAAAAGTCTAACTTCGACATTTTGTCATCTCCCTTCCATTTGAATCTTTAGCTGTGCCTAAAGTCATCCCCAGTCATTTTTTAAAGAAATTTTGAATGTCCACCGCTCCCCCCCATATGATTCTTTTGACATTGGACATGACATACGTAAACATCACACAGTCACGATCATGCTACCAATACCTCCAGGCAAAACTTTTCCTTCTCATAGGTGGCCATATATTTTTAAAATTACTTTAACCCCTGATTCTGTGTTCTTGAAAAATTTTCAAGCTTGAAAAATTGAAAACATTTAATTTTGCGTAAAACTCAAAAATAATTTTAATTTTTGCGTCAAAGCCAAAGGAAGTCATTTTATTTCTGACTCCGAATTCAAAACGCTTGAAATATTTTTTCTCATTACATAAAGTGCGATTCATTACTATAGCACACATTTTGAGATAGAAATACCACTTCTGGAAAAATGCCATGTTGAACTTTAGAAATAAAACAAAAGTACGAGCAAATACAGTTATTTATCATCTCCCTTTTTAGCAAAAATTTTCCTTAATTTTTGACTCCCGTTAAATTTACCGTTAACAAAAAGCAAAATACTCTCAAAACTAGGCACATTATATCGTTTCATAACTATAGCACATTCAAGAAATTAGCAAAAATACCTATGTTTTTGTGAAATTTTTTAATTTATTAGGCTACCTTTTTGTTGAATACACTTAAATATTCTATTATCCATTGAATTTATTAAATTTGAAATCAAAGTATTTTCCAGTTGATCCCATTTTTCAAGAATAGCGTGTCTCAATTCAGTAGTTGAGCTGTATTGGCGATTCTCGGCAAAAACTCTTCTGGCTAGCACACCCCACATATTTTCCATAGGGTTGAGATCCGGTGAACAAGCCGGCCAATCCAAAACATCAACGCCGTTAGCACTAAGAAAGCCCTTTGTCTCGCGGCTGACATGTATTGGGGCGTTATCGTGCTGAAATTTCCATTCCTTCTCACTATTTGCACGTAAAAAAGGAAGAAGGCTGCATTGGAGCACTTTTACATAGTCGGAGCTTTTCATTTTTGTGGATACAAACTGAAGCTCCAGCACACCGTCTGCAGAAAATGCTCCCCATACCATCAACGAACCCCCTCCAAAATTTCTCTTCGAAAAAATGAGTGGCTCCTTCTCTAAGTCCCTCCAATATCCTCGATTTCCGTCAAGGCCGTCAAGGTTCCATTTTTTCTCGTCTGAAAATATAACCTGTCCCAAAAAGTAAGAAAAAATAACTGATAAGAAAGCAATCCAGGTACCTTACCTGAGACCAATCTATTTTCATGTATTTCTTAGCAAACTCAACGCGCGTATTTTTGTGGCGATCCGTGAGAAATGGAGCAACCTTCAATTTTCGGCGGCAGATATTGGGAGCACCATGGAGAACCCTCCAAACTGTGGAGTTGCTCACTTTTTTCCGCACAAAAGAAGCCAGTTTGGAGCAACTGAGAGCGGAATTGCTGGCCTTTTGTAAAATTTTGCATCTATCGCGATCGGAAAGCTTCCTTTTTGGACCTTCACCCTATTTCACCATACAAATATGGGTATAACTCAATTTCAAAACAATGTCACTGAGATCCTTTTGGTTCTGAGCCCTTCAAATATAAAAGGGTAGATGCTGTTTTTTTGTTGTGTATAGTTCATTGTGGGCCTTACCGGTTGTGAGTTTCTTTTGTTTTTATAAATTTAAAGAGTATTGCCTATGTTTGCTCTGGTTGCTTGCGCTACATTCGCATACTTTGGCGACGTAGTTATGTAATTGAAACTGGATCTGTGTCAGCAGGCTCCAGCACTTTGTAATCTATGGTATCATGGCATGCCTTAAAATGGATGCATGCATTATGTAAGGCACAACATACGTTCACAATCTTCGCAGCTTTTTCTGGCGAATAGTGCAACTCTCTCGCACCAAGGATACACCCTCATCGATTTTTAAGCACTCCATTAGTCCTTTCGATTATATTTCTGCATTTCGCATGCGCTTCGTTAAAGCGGCTTTGCGTAGAGCCTTCCTCTGGCGACCTATGTGGTGTCATCAACCAGGGCTCCAAGGGTATCACTTAATGGCAGACATTACAAACAATTAAAATATAGGTAAGTAAATACTTTTTAGAAGATTTAAAAGTTTATAAAGCTAAAAAAAGAGTAGTAGAAGTAGTAACATTATGCAGCAGTTAATAATGATTAGGGCCACGAAATGATTAAATGCTCTTATTGTCCACTTTTTGGTACGCAAATAACAACGATACAAGGATATATAATGGTCACACAGGTCTATTCCGCCCATATACATACTTGTTGTACATATTGACAACGGCTGGTTGTGATAAAGTTATTTTATATAAATGTTCCTTATACCACCGCTTGCATTGAGTTTCTGGCGGAGCTCCGATATAAGATGAAATGAGGAGAACACTTTTGTTGTCCTTCCATTTTACTGCGGTGACCTGCTCGTCTTCTCTTACCCATTCATCCCAATCTCCTCTCTTCATAACCTTGTCATCCTTAAATTTTTTTATTACAGGACCAATACGGTTTTTCATCACCGTTCCAGTTTGAAAAATGTTATTACATTTTAATTCTTCAAGACTTTTTAAGCTGGTGAAAAATCTATCGGTGTATACACACCTTTTCGTCCAGAAAACGGGATCATCTGTTCATCTAATGATGTATGGTATGGCATTGGCAATGTCTTAAATTTTTTTATTATAGGTTCAAGGAATGGCCGTATTTTCCAAATACGATCTGGCTTCGAGCCATCGTTATCTCTTCTAAACTGGCAGAATCGGTTTCTCGCCATCGTGTCAGCAATATTAGGCACGCGAAACTCGTTTTGCCAGTACATTTTCAATTGTGGAAAGTTTAGGCAACCCATCAATATATGACATCCCGTCAAATGAAGAAGCTCTTCAGCCGAAGTAATTAGGGGATGGTGATTCAGTTCATCGAATGATATTTGATTCGTTATCTGGGAGGTTTCTTCCCAAAAAGGCATTCCCAAATATTCCATGAAGGCACTTAAAATAGAGGCGGGAGTAGCTTGATCATAATTAAGGAAGTCATCATCAGCAGGCCAAACTGGAAATCTATCAAAATGAAAGAAAACACTGTAACGAAGTGCGAGGAAATTTTATAGAAGTTTCCGCTCTTTACCCTTTCTTCAGCCATTTCAAATTTCGTGACTGTGAAGCTGCACTAGGTTAGGTTAGGTTAGGTAAGGTAGCCGCTATTCCACTGTGGGAACAGCTCACTTAGACACTTAATGGTCCCTTGTGATGCCACTAACTTCACGGTGACATTAAGTTTGTTTGGCGAATCGCTGTGTTTGCTGTGGTCCTAGAAAACGCTGGACAACTGAGCATGAAATGATTTGATGATTTCACCTCGTCGTCCTCCATGCAGCTCACACAGCTAGGGGTTTCAAGAATATTTAACCGCACCGCATGTATCCCTATCGGACAGTGCCTTATTTTAAAGTAGTCGGCTGCAACCGTAAGCGATTCCAGACAGTCACTCACTGTCCTAGACCGAACGTTGCTAGCACTAAGCGCCCTAATTGCCGCCTGACTTTCGGAGTAGATGTTAAACTCCTTTACAGCGAAAGCGCTGGACATCATCCCATCCACCGCATCCTTGATGGCGGCAACCTCCGCTTGAAAAACGCTACAATGATCAGGTAGCCGAAATTTAATGCTGATCCCAAGTTCCTGACAGTAAACGCCACCCCCCACACAACCATCAAGCTTTGACCCATCCGTAAACAAATTCACCAATCCCTTCCCCCAGATAGGTTCCTCGCCTGTCCACTCGTCCCTTGCGGGTATGTGAGTCGAAAAACCCCGCGGTGGGGCAGAGATCGGCGCACAGTCATCCGTTCTGTTAGGGATGAAGTCAAAGCTCGATAGTATATTGGAATGGCCATAATGAACAAGCTTATATCCAGCATCTCGAAGCCTAATTGCAGCCCGAGCTGCGCCCATTTTCACATTCAATGCCAGGATAGGAGTGGTCCGCATGGCCCCACTAATCCCCACCATGACCATTCGCTGCACCTTGACCATCTTTTTCATGGTGGAAGCCGTGTCTAGCGCGCTCCACCAGACCACTACCCCATAAAATAGAATGGGTTTTACCACCATCTCATACAGTCAGTAAACCACCCTCGGAGAGAGGCCCCAACGTTTGCCAATGGCCCCCCTGCAACAGTACAGAGCGACTGATGCCTTCTTGGACCTGTCCTCTGCATTCAGCTTCCAGGACAGCTTCCTGTTCAGGATAACCCCCAGGTACTTAACCTTTTCGGAAAGTACCAACGGCAGTGTTGCCTAGATAACATTTTTTTAGAAAAGAGCTAGATTTGTTCAAGAAAATACAAAGCATGTAAAAAAAGCAGCTAAAAAGCACTTAATAATTGTTTCTATAAGTTTTTACATTTATTTCATACGAACAGCGTACCCAGCGTTGTTCGGGATGTACATATGTAAGTAGTTCATATATTCCTGCTACCCTCAATTGCGAAAACCATTTAGAGGCTGAGAAGGTTCAGAACAATATTTATTTTCCCATATAAAGTGTCACGGCAACCAACTAAAGTAAAGGCATTTTTAAAAGTCTAACTTCGACATTTTGTCATCTCCCTTCCATTTGAATCTTTAGCTGTGCCTAAAGTCATCCCCAGTCATTTTTTAAAGAAATTTTGAATGTCCACCGCTCCCCCCCATATGATTCTTTTGACATTGGACATGACATACGTAAACATCACACAGTCACGATCATGCTACCAATACCTCCAGGCAAAACTTTTCCTTCTCATAGGTGGCCATATATTTTTAAAATTACTTTAACCCCTGATTCTGTGTTCTTGAAAAATTTTCAAGCTTGAAAAATTGAAAACATTTAATTTTGCGTAAAACTCAAAAATAATTTTAATTTTTGCGTCAAAGCCAAAGGAAGTCATTTTATTTCTGACTCCGAATTCAAAACGCTTGAAATATTTTTTCTCATTACATAAAGTGCGATTCATTACTATAGCACACATTTTGAGATAGAAATACCACTTCTGGAAAAATGCCATGTTGAACTTTAGAAATAAAACAAAAGTACGAGCAAATACAGTTATTTATCATCTCCCTTTTTAGCAAAAATTTTCCTTAATTTTTGACTCCCGTTAAATTTACCGTTAACAAAAAGCAAAATACTCTCAAAACTAGGCACATTATATCGTTTCATAACTATAGCACATTCAAGAAATTAGCAAAAATACCTATGTTTTTGTGAAATTTTTTAATTTATTAGGCTACCTTTTTGTTGAATACACTTAAATATTCTATTATCCATTGAATTTATTAAATTTGAAATCAAAGTATTTTCCAGTTGATCCCATTTTTCAAGAATAGCGTGTCTCAATTCAGTAGTTGAGCTGTATTGGCGATTCTCGGCAAAAACTCTTCTGGCTAGCACACCCCACATATTTTCCATAGGGTTGAGATCCGGTGAACAAGCCGGCCAATCCAAAACATCAACGCCGTTAGCACTAAGAAAGCCCTTTGTCTCGCGGCTGACATGTATTGGGGCGTTATCGTGCTGAAATTTCCATTCCTTCTCACTATTTGCACGTAAAAAAGGAAGAAGGCTGCATTGGAGCACTTTTACATAGTCGGAGCTTTTCATTTTTGTGGATACAAACTGAAGCTCCAGCACACCGTCTGCAGAAAATGCTCCCCATACCATCAACGAACCCCCTCCAAAATTTCTCTTCGAAAAAATGAGTGGCTCCTTCTCTAAGTCCCTCCAATATCCTCGATTTCCGTCAAGGCCGTCAAGGTTCCATTTTTTCTCGTCTGAAAATATAACCTGTCCCAAAAAGTAAGAAAAAATAACTGATAAGAAAGCAATCCAGGTACCTTACCTGAGACCAATCTATTTTCATGTATTTCTTAGCAAACTCAACGCGCGTATTTTTGTGGCGATCCGTGAGAAATGGAGCAACCTTCAATTTTCGGCGGCAGATATTGGGAGCACCATGGAGAACCCTCCAAACTGTGGAGTTGCTCACTTTTTTCCGCACAAAAGAAGCCAGTTTGGAGCAACTGAGAGCGGAATTGCTGGCCTTTTGTAAAATTTTGCATCTATCGCGATCGGAAAGCTTCCTTTTTGGACCTTCACCCTATTTCACCATACAAATATGGGTATAACTCAATTTCAAAACAATGTCACTGAGATCCTTTTGGTTCTGAGCCCTTCAAATATAAAAGGGTAGATGCTGTTTTTTTGTTGTGTATAGTTCATTGTGGGCCTTACCGGTTGTGAGTTTCTTTTGTTTTTATAAATTTAAAGAGTATTGCCTATGTTTGCTCTGGTTGCTTGCGCTACATTCGCATACTTTGGCGACGTAGTTATGTAATTGAAACTGGATCTGTGTCAGCAGGCTCCAGCACTTTGTAATCTATGGTATCATGGCATGCCTTAAAATGGATGCATGCATTATGTAAGGCACAACATACGTTCACAATCTTCGCAGCTTTTTCTGGCGAATAGTGCAACTCTCTCGCACCAAGGATACACCCTCATCGATTTTTAAGCACTCCATTAGTCCTTTCGATTATATTTCTGCATTTCGCATGCGCTTCGTTAAAGCGGCTTTGCGTAGAGCCTTCCTCTGGCGACCTATGTGGTGTCATCAACTAGGGCTCCAAGGGTATCACCTAATGGCAGACATTACAAACAATTAAAATATAGGTAAGTAAATACTTTTTAGAAGATTTAAAAGTTTATAAAGCTAAAAAGTGAGTAGTAGAAGTAGTAACATTATGCAGCAGTTAATAATGATTAGGGCCACGAAATGATTAAATGCTCTTATTGCCCACTTTTTGGTACGCAAATAACAACGATACAAGGATATATAATGGTCACACAGGTCTATTCCGCCCATATACATACTTGTTGTACATATTGACAACGGCTGGTTGTGATAAAGTTATTTTATATAAATGTTCCTTATACCACCGCTTGCATTGAGTTTCTGGCGGAGCTCCAATATAAGATGAAATGAGGAGAACACTTTTGTTGTCCTTCCATTTTACTGCGGTGACCTGCTCGTCTTCTCTTACCCATTCATCCCAATCTCCTCTCTTCATAACCTTGTCATCCTTAAATTTTTTTATTACAGGACCAATACGGTTTTTCATCACCGTTCCAGTTTGAAAAATGTTATTACATTTTAATTCTTCAAGACTTTAAGCTGGTGAAAAATCTATCGGTGTATACACACCTTTTCGTCCAGAAAACGGGATCATCTGTTCATCTAATGATGTATGGTACGGCATTGGCAATGTCTTACATTTTTTTATTATAGGTTCAAGGAATGGCCGTATTTTCCAAATACGATCTGGCTTCGAGCCATCGTTATCTCTTCTAAACTGGCAGAATCGGTTTCTCGCCATCGTGTCAGCAATATTAGGCACGCGAAACTCGTTTTGCCAGTACATTTTCAATTGTGGAAAGTTTAGGCAACCCATCAATATATGACATCCCGTCAAATGAAGAAGCTCTTCAGCCGAAGTAATTAGGGGATGGTGATTCAGTTCATCGAATGATATTTGATTCGTTATCTGGGAGGTTTCTTCCCAAAAAGGCATTCCCAAATATTCCATGAAGGCACTTAAAATAGAGGCGGGAGTAGCTTGATCATAATTAAGGAAGTCATCATCAGCAGGCCAAACTGGAAATCTATCAAAATGAAAGAAAACACTGTAACGAAGTGCGAGGAAATTTTATAGAAGTTTCCGCTCTTTACCCTTTCTTCAGCCATTTCAAATTTCGTGACTGTGAAGCTGCACTAGGTTAGGTTAGGTTAGGTAAGGTAGCCGCTATTCCACTGTGGGAACAGCTCACTTAGACACTTAATGGTCCCTTGTGATGCCACTAACTTCACGGTGACATTAAGTTTGTTTGGCGAATCGCTGTGTTTGCTGTGGTCCTAGAAAACGCTGGACAACTGAGCATGAAATGATTTGATGATTTCACCTCGTCGTCCTCCATGCAGCTCACACAGCTAGGGGTTTCAAGAATATATAACCGCACCGCATGTATCCCTATCGGACAGTGCCTTATTTTGAAGTAGTCGGCTGCAACCATAAGCGATTCCAGACAGTCACTCACTGTCCTCGACCGAACGTTGCTAGCACTAAGCGCCCTAATTGCCGCCTGACTTTCGGAGTAGATGTTAAACTCCTTTACAGCGAAAGCGCTGGACATCATCCCATCCACCGCATCCTTGATGGCGGCAACCTCCGCTTGAAAAACGCTACAATGATCAGGTAGCCGAAATTTAATGCTGATCCCAAGTTCCTGACAGTAAACGCCACCCCCCACACAACCATCAAGCTTTGACCCATCCGTAAACAAATTCACCAATCCCTTCCCCCAGATAGGTTCCTCGCCTGTCCACTCGTCCCTTGCGGGTATGTGAGTCGAAAAACCCCGCGGTGGGGCAGAGATCGGCGCACAGTCATCCGTTCTGTTAGGGATGAAGTCAAAGCTCGATAGTATATTGGAATGGCCATAATGAACAAGCTTATATCCAGCATCTCGAAGCCTAATTGCAGCCCGAGCTGCGCCCATTTTCACATTCAATGCCAGGATAGGAGTGGTCCGCATGGCCCCACTAATCCCCACCATGACCATTCGCTGCACCTTGACCATCTTTTTCATGGTGGAAGCCGTGTCTAGCGCGCTCCACCAGACCACTACCCCATAAAATAGAATGGGTTTTACCACCATCTCATACAGTCAGTAAACCACCCTCGGAGAGAGGCCCCAACGTTTGCCAATGGCCCCCCTGCAACAGTACAGAGCGACTGATGCCTTCTTGGACCTGTCCTCTGCATTCAGCTTCCAGGACAGCTTCCTGTTCAGGATAACCCCCAGGTACTTAACCTTTTCGGAAAGTACCAACGGCAGTGTTGCCTAGATAACATTTTTTTAGAAAAGAGCTAGATTTGTTCAAGAAAATACAAAGCATGTAAAAAAAGCAGCTAAAAAGCACTTAATAATTGTTTATATAAGTTTTTACATTTATTTCATACGAACAGGGTACCCAGCGTTGTTCGGGATGTACATATGTAAGTAGTTCATATATTCCTGCTACCCTCAATTGCGAAAACCATTTAGAGGCTGAGAAGGTTCATAACAATATTTATTTTCCCATATAAAGTGTCACGGCAACCAACTAAAGTAAAGGCATTTTTAAAAGTCTAACTTCGACATTTTGTCATCTCCCTTCCATTTGAATCTTTAGCTGTGCCTAAAGTCATCCCCAGTCATTTTTTAAAGAAATTTTGAATGTACAGACACGACTTTTCTACAGATTTATTATAGTATACATAGATTTAACTTTAACAATGTTTAAAGCGTTTAAAAAGGTATAATTAACGCAACAAAAAAAAGGTACGAAAAGCTCATTAAAAAGGCTGTTAACATACATAACTCCACCGCTCCCCCCCATATGATTCTTTTGACATTGGACATGACATACGTAAACATCACACAGTCACGATCATGCTACCAATACCTCCAGGCAAAACTTTTCCTTCTCATAGGTGGCCATATATTTTTAAAATTACTTTAACCCCTGATTCTGTGTTCTTGAAAAATTTTCAAGCTTGAAAAATTGAAAACATTTAATTTTGCGTAAAACTCAAAAATAATTTTAATTTTTGCGTCAAAGCCAAAGGAAGTGATTTTATTTCTGACTCCGAATTCAAAACGCTTGAAATATTTTTTCTCATTACATAAAGTGCGATTCATTACTATAGCACACATTTTGAGATAGAAATACCACTTCTGGAAAAATGCCATGTTGAACTTTAGAAATAAAACAAAAGTACGAGCAAATACAGTTATTTATCATCTCCCTTTTTAGCAACAATTTTCCTTAATTTTTGACTCCCGTTAAATTTACCGTTAACAAAAAGCAAAATACTCCCAAAACTAGGTACATTATATCGTTTCATAACTATAGCACATTCAAGAAATTAGCAAAAATACCTATGTTTTTGTGAAATTTTTTAATTTATTAGGCTACCTTTTTGTTGAATACACTTAAATATTCTATTATCCATTGAATTTATTAAATTTGAAATCAAAGTATTTTCCAGTTGATCCCATTTTTCAAGAATAGCGTGTCTCAATTGAGCTGTATTGGCGATTCTCGGCAAAAACTCTTCTGGCTAGCACACCCCACATATTTTCCATAGGGTTGAGATCCGGTGAACAAGCCGGCCAATCCAAAACATCAACGCCGTTAGCACTAAGAAAGCCCTTTGTCTCGCGGCTGACATGTATTGGGGCGTTATCGTGCTGAAATTTCCATTCCTTCTCACTATTTGCACGTAAAAAAGGAAGAAGGCTGCATTGGAGCACTTTTACATAGTCGGAGCTTTTCATTTTTGTGGATACAAACTGAAGCTCCAGCACACCGTCTGCAGAAAATGCTCCCCATACCATCAACGAACCCCCTCCAAAATTTCTCTTCGAAAAAATGAGTGGCTCCTTCTCTAAGTCCCTCCAATATCCTCGATTTCCGTCAAGGCCGTCAAGGTTCCATTTTTTCTCGTCTGAAAATATAACCTGTCCCAAAAAGTAAGAAAAAATAACTGATAAGAAAGCAGTCCATGTACCTTACCTGAGACCAATCTATATTCATGTATTTCTTAGCAAACTCAACGCGCGTATTTTTGTGGCGATCCGTGAGAAATGGAGCAACCTTCAATTTTCGGCGGCAGATATTGGGAGCACCATGGAGAACCCTCCAAACTGTGGAGTTGCTCACTTTTTTCCGCACAAAAGAAGCCAGTTTGGAGCAACTGAGAGCGGAATTGCTGGCCTTTTGTAAAATTTTGCATCTATCGCGATCGGAAAGCTTCCTTTTTGGACCTTCACGCCTTTTCTTGTCATATGCCGATGGATCTGACAAAAAATTGCTCACAACTTTCCGACTGCGACAAATTTTTTTAGCGATTTCACTAATTTTTAAATTTTGTTTACTAAACGCCAGAATTTTGCCTTTCTCAGACTCCGTTAATTTTGGTCCACGTGGCATTTTATAGCTTTTGCTTACCGTTCACTGTCACAAGAAAAAATAAGTTTTCGATCAACGCCCTATCGCGTAGGAAGTAAATTTCGAACTGAGTGCTATAGTTATGTCACGATTAAGTATACCCATTCACGACAGTGGTTTGCTTTAAAATAACGGTAAGTTTATTATAGGAGAAAAATTAGAAAAACAAAATTGTTAAATGAGAGAGGATAAGTAACGGTATTTTTCCATATTTTTATTTTGCTTTTGGAGCGCATCACAAAATTTTTCCAGCATTGGTATTCCTATAACTGAATGTGTGCTATAGTTATGAATCGCACTATATTTATCAAGAAGACAGAAGCCTTAAGCCGGCTGTTCAGAATCTTTCGCAAATTACTTACCTTTCCATTTTGACTCTTGTTCGCAAAATAAACATTTGGCATAAGGAATGTTACTCGACAAAGTTAACTGATTTATTTGTTATCGCTTATGGAAACTGAGTTGCCCCATGGTACACAATGAAACTAACTAATATAATAATTTCGACATCGTTTATAAAAGAAATAAAAACTTTCTTCATTTCACAATACAATTTTTCCAAATAAATTTGGAGCCAAAAAAGAGTTAAAAATGAAAAAAAGGACTAGAAAAAGAGCTAGGAGCTAAAACCGAATTTTGGAGCTAACCACAAAAAAAAAGCGCTAGATCTAGCTCTAAAAGCACCAAAATGGCAACACTGACCAACGGTACTCCCCCAATAAAGGGCAATACAAAATCGTCAACCTTACATCTTCTCGTAAAGAGGACTAGTTCAGTTTTACTTGGGTTGACAGCCAGTCCACAAGATTCGGACCACTCTGTCACGATACCCAAAAACCCTTGCAGAACATCACTAACGGTACTAAGAAACTTTCCCCTGGCAAGGATTGCTAGGTCATCAGCATAGGCTATTACACGACAGCCCCTGCGCTCAAGGTCCTGGAGCAAGCCGTTAACTACTACGACCCAGAGAAGGGGAGAAAGAACACCTCCTTGCGGCGTGTCCCTTCTCACCCTTCTCTGAGCTCCAGCACCTCCCCACTCCGCCATAACAATCTTGCCATAAAGTAAACTGTTGATAAATTCTATCAAACTTGACTCAACTCCCAGACTTGCTAAGCCCAGTATGATGGCAGAAGGGAAAACATTGTTAAACGCTTCTTCAATGTCTAAAAAAGGCCCCCAGCACGAACTCTTTGTGCTGGAAGGACCCCTCAATCAGCTTCACAACGGAATGAAGCGCCGTCTCAGTTGATCTGCCTTTGCAGTAAGCATGCTGCGCAGCCGAAAAACTCTCCCTAGGAATCCTGGTCAAGCGATTTTATACGCTTTGTGACAAGCATAGGTGAATTTCTCCACCAGAGCATCAATAGCAGTCTCTGATAATTCTGAGCCCGATACGGGTGCTCTCGGGAGAAGCTCATCCAATTTGCTACAGTACCGGACCCAGTTAGAACGCCTAGGATTTCTAAACATGGTTTTACTGGGCCTAGATTTATTAAGAGAGAACTGAATTTACCTATGAGCAGAGAAGGAGTGTTCCGGAAGAACACGCCAGTCGGATATAAGGGGAAACAGGTCTCCCTAAGCAAGAGTGAGGTCCAGGTCCTCCTCCCTAACTGATGTTACAAAAGTGGGGTCATTACCCCTGTAGCAAATCCATAGCTCTTCATTAAGAATAAAAGCAAATAGTGACTCACCTCTTGCGTAAGTATTCGTACTCCCCCACAGTGAGTTATGCGAATTCGCATCCGCCCCGACAATTAGCCCAACGCCTCTTCGCCTAGCTTCAGCGGTAACCTTCCACAGGGTTTCAGGAGATGGCCCATAAGTGTCATCATGGGCCATGTAGGCCGAGACCAGCCACGATCCCTTATTGCCATCCTCCAAGCACACAGCCGTTACGTCACCGTCACTGAAATTGGGAAGAAGAAAAGCTTTAATATCTTTCCTAACCAGTACACATGATCTTGGCCTACCTGCCGTTCCGTGCACAAATAGTTTGTATTTGTCAGTCCTCAATCCAGATATGTTATTGCCGCTACTGCTCAGCCACGGCTCCTGGATGAGGACAACGTCCACCCCGCCATGTTCCAGGAAGAGCAGGAGGCTGGCGGAGATTTTTTTGTCGGATGATCATCATCAGACAAATCCATGCTGTCCAACACTGTAGGATTGGACGCCGTAATTACGGCTTCCGATATCCCCACAGGCTCGTCTCCCTTCCGTCCCACATCAGGAGGTGTGGCTTCATCCCCCTGGCATCAGCGTTGTAGATTCTTAGAACCACACGCTCAATGCCATAGGAGATGACACCCCTTGAAACAGTGAGAGGACCCGTGGACTCCGCGTTAAGTAGCAATAGCACTTGACGACGGGGCCCCTCGGGTTCCTCAACCCTGAGGACCTTCCAATTGTTGGTCGGAAGGCTCTGATTACAGTATTGCAACTGCCTCAGAATTCTTTCCGGCTGGAAGGGTTCGGCAGGTAGCCACACCCGAGCCCATGGTCGTGAGGGAGGTCCCTACTGTCCACGGCCTCGAGCCTGGCACCCCGCCACAACTCCCCCACCAGAGAGATAAGATGCCTGAAAAACAACGCCGACCGCTCGTCAGCGCACTCTATCAGTCTGAAGCCATGGTACCATCCCATATACTCAATGGATGGCGGTGACCCAGGATACCTATCCACGGCAGTCATATAGGCCTCAGAGATGGCGTTGGCCACCCAGCTCCACTCTTCCCTGGAGATGGCCCCGTCCTCTCTGCTCCTGTCGACTACCCCCAGGGTGATGGAGCCGGCACGTCTAGCGACTTCGCTAAACGAGCCTTGCACAGCTACACCACACCGGGCCTTCCTTCCGCGTTCCGCATTGTTCTGCCCATTCGACAGAGCATCGACGCCGAGTGGGGCCGGCTTACCCCCTGCACTAGGTGCTGGAGGCTGATCAGCGCTGCTCAAAACATTCCTGGCCCACTCTAGCGTACGGAAATGCTTCTCAGAAATATGGGAACCATCCAGACCTTCGTAGCGTTCCAGGATTTTGGCAGCCAAGGGCTGATCGCACATAGCTTTCCTTCTCGGAGTCGCTCTCTTACTCCTACCCGACCGCCTCCGATTCACTGTGCTCACAGGAACGCTTGGAGACCGTCGCTACGTTATCCAGATTGCTCTTCAGGTGAGCTCTCTGTGGCTGAGCACCCGTTTGTACGCCAGAACCCTGTCCGGCGGATGTCGACTTCGACGCTCCTTCATTGACAGCAGAGCCCGCACTCAAAACAGCGCCAGCCCTGCTGCAACCTGCCGGGGAGGTTGCTTCCAGGTTGCGAAGCTTATCCGTCCCTTTCGCCCTGTTGTTCCGTCGTGTTTGGGCTTGTCTGCGGCCTGATTTCAGGCCTCCAGTCATGTCCGTTCGCATTACTTCCAGGTGAGCTCTCTGTCACTAACTGATGCAATATTCGCAGATGTGGATTCTGCAACATTTTCATCATCATCTTCGAGTTCGACAGTGTCGTTTACCTGGTCAGCAGTCACGTTTTCTTCCAAAGTCTCACTAATAAGATCTTCAAAAAAATCTTGCACTTGCCGAAGACTTGCTTCGAAGTTATTATTTTCTTCATCGGATAATTTAGCATCACTGTCATTTAAAAAGTTTTCAATTTCTTCGTCGTTGAGCTTTTTGGATAAATCTAAAACTCGATTAAAAAAAAAAAGCTTTAGAAACTATTCAAATTCAACTCACAACATATTATATACCTACTTTTTACTTGCATGTTTGTCCAATGTACACATACGTGGACATAGCTGAAATGAAAAAGTTACACTTTTTAAGACACATCCTCCCACAGTCCACATATGTGGACATTCTTCACTAGCTAGTTATTTGCACAGTTTTTTGAATTTTTCTTTATTTCACAGCACTTGTACACAGTAGAGTCCATATTTTAATAATCTACTAAAATTAAACGGGCTACAAGGCTGCACACTCGAAAAAATTCTACATGTTTTTTGGCCGAGTAATCAACTTTCAAAATTTTATTGCAATAATTGTTGGAACCAAAAGGGCAACATGCCACCGTTCCCACTCTATGGGCGGGATTTTTTTAATTTTTATTATCACCTGAAACTAATGATTATTATATCGCGCGATTTTTTATTTCAAATTTTCATCTTATGTTATTAGCTATTTACACATGTATATGCATGTACACTGTATTTTTATTCCCTTTATGTTATCTTTATTGCCAATTCAGAAAGGTGTTCTGCACAAAAATACCATGGATCCCTGCCCATAGAGTGGGACACCCCTATTAGCGCATTCATACCACTCAAAAACGCATAATAGCAATAGAAATCACACTTTTAGCAAAATGAAAAAGCGCCTAACGTTAATGAAAGAAAGCCTAACAATCAAAAATGAATAAATACCTAATTAGGCGTTTCTTCATTTCTGATTGTTAGGCTTTCTTTCATTATGAAGAATCACCTAACAATTTTAAAGAAGAAATGCCTAAAATGTTAGATATTATTTCATTATGAACAACCGCCTAATTCCTATATGAAATATTTAGGCAATATTTCATTTTTTTTTTAGGCGTTAGTCTGTTAGGCCTTTATTCGCTGAGCCCTTTATTATACTAAAATTAATACGCATATTGTCACATGCGAAGCGAATGAAAATTTTGCCGAATTTCGCCGTCTCGAATTGCGGCATGCGACTCTGTGGTGAATTCGCCAAAAAGTGGCGAATGAGTGACGAAAATGAACTTCTCGAATTGCCAGTAGCGAAAAACTTAGATTCGTTTCGCCAAATGTGTCAAAATTTGACGAATGCTTATTTCATTTGCATTTGAGAAAAAGAAGCGACATGTTTTGTGTTTATTCATATATTTTAATAGAAAAAAGTATTTTAACCGAAAATAAAACAACATAGCTATTCTAGAAGTGAGTAAACAACTTTTGTGTGTTTTTTAATTAAATTAAATGATAGTTCCTCTAGGTCAATGTGGGTAAACGATGGCACGATAAAAAAGATGATTACTACTGACAAGCTCCGGGTCAACGTTCGGTGCAGATGCAATATACAACATTCTTCTTTCCAATATATGTTAATCAATTTGTTTTTGAACCAAAGCCCGTATTTGTTTCATTGAATTCAAGCGAGAGTTCCACATTTGTTAAATGGATTTAAAAGATCTGGTATAATTTTTTGTAATGTTGATGCAGTGGCAAAAACCAGTTTGAAGTAACGCAGGCGCACCACTATGTATTTATCCGCACCTTTTGCGATATTGCTAATTGTTATACGCACTTCAAGAGGATGTGATTCCAAACGTCTTCTACTATCAGTAAATCACCATTGGTGCCACTGTGGGGTTTACGTTTCTTTGCACCACTACTTTCCACATCCAGCTCATCTGTATCCGAACTAGCACCACTTTTTATGATCTCGGTATGAGCTGCCAATTCCACTTGACGCACATCATCCTCGCTACCTACTACAATTACACAAACATCGCACCCTTTTGCACAAATAAATAAATAAAAACATATGCAAATGACACAAAAATAACAGAAACGTCAAATTCGGATGAACTTTATGAATTTGTTTGAATGGCAACATAACATGACAGGCGAAAAAGTTCATTCAAGACTGCATACTAAAAAAAAAAAAATTCTACATGTTCTTTTGGCCGAGCAATTAAATTGTATTGCTTGGAGGAGCGTACTTAGATCCTTTTGTCTCCAATCATCAACGAAATAAAATTTAGTACGTTTTTGATCTGGCAAATATATGGCACTACAATGTCCGAAATGACTCGGATCTCTTTTCCAACAAATAAACACCATATTTCACCATAAAAATATGGGTATAACTCAATTTCAAAAAAATGTCACTGAGATCCTTTTGGTTCTGAGCCCTTCAAATATAAAAAGGTAGATGCTGTTTTTTTGTTGTGTATAGTTCATTGTGGGCCTTACCGGTTGTGAGTTTCTTTTGTTTTTATAAATTTAAAGAGTATTGCCTATGTTTGCTCTGGTTGCTTGCGCTACATTCGCATACTTTGGCGACGTATGTAATTGAAACTAGATCTGTGTCAGCAGGCTCCAGCACTTTGTAATCTATGGTATCCTGGCATGCCTTGAAATGGATGCATACATTATGTAAGGCACAACATACGTTCACAATCTTCGCAGCTTTTTCTGGCGAATAGTGCAACTCTCTCGCACCAAGGATACACCCAATTCGATTTTTAAGCACTCCATTAGTCCTTTCGATTATATTTCTGCATTTCGCATGCGCTTCGTTAAAGCGGCTTTGCGTAGAGCCTTCCTCTGGCGACCTATGTGGTGTCATCAACCACGGCTCCAAGGGTATCACCTAATGGCAGACATTACAAATAATTAAAATATAGGTAAGTCAGGCCCGTGCGCAGGGGGGGGGGTTTTGGATGTTAAAACCCCCCCATGGCCAAATCTAAGTTGCAATGATTTTGCAAAAGTTTTCAAAATACAGTTTATAAATCTTGTATTGAATCTTGACTAATAATTTTTGGCAAAATTAGTTAAAATAATTTTACGGAAGAAGAAATTGGTGAAAGTTTCAAAGAATAAGGTTGGCCAATACATAAGTCCGGCACTTTGAATTGCACTTGGAGCTTAACGAAATTACAAAGTTGTGTAGCGTAGGGGCATTTTTTTTTTTTAATTTTACTGATGGAAACAGTGAGCAGTTTCAATTAACAGAGCGAATGAACTGCAAGGCTCAATTATATGAAAGATTTCGAGTGTTTTCTGACCCTTTTTGTTGTAGGCGTAAAGAGAATAGTGAGAAAATGAACGTTGGAGAGCAGATGAGCGACAACGTTCAATTATTTGAATGTTTTCAAACATTTTCTGAGGTTTTTTTTTTATTTTACCTAACAGAATATAAAGATCGCATTTTTCATGGACGTTTATCAATAGTCTGGCTTTGGTTTGTTAATCGTCGAGATCTAAAACTGCTCAGCTACAGAGAAAACCTCACCAGCTAAGTAAGGTAGATAAAAAATAGATGACACAATTAATAAATAATTAGTTGACAGCGAATAGTTATTGTAAAGAATAAAGATAAGAATCAAAGGATATGAAAGCAAACTGTTGCTATGTATTTAGGATAGAAAGAATTGACATTTTTATGCTGCATAGTGAGTCTGAAATATCAAACGTACCAGAATGAGAGTTATAATCTTGACACAAACAACGAAAAGGCTGATTTAATTCAAAATTAGTTCGGCACTCTTTCAAGATAAGTGGTTTAAAATGTCTTGATGGACGAGAAGGTACATTGAAGTTCACTTCGCTCAAAAGAAACGATTGAACCATTTAGTAATTTAATCATGAAGACAATTCCAAGCATTTCCCTCCGACTAGAAAGGCTGTGAAGATTAATTAGTTTTAAGCGACTCGTATACGATGGCAAATTATACAAGGGATCCCAGTGCAGATCTCTTAAGGCAAATATTAAAAATTGTTTTTGAACTGATTCTAAGCGATCCACTTGCACTTGGTAACGCGGGTTCCAAATTATAGAACCGCATTCAAGTATCAGTCTAACTAATGTAGTAAAGTAGTTACATAAATTCTTTAGACCATCGTTTAACAAATGCTAGAACGCCTCTAGCTTTATTGACTGTTACGTTAATGTGGCAGTTAAAACTGAGTTTTTAGTCCATAGTAACCCCAAGGTCAACAACATCATACATTTGCTCAAGATTATAATTTTGTATTGTATAGGAAGCTGGCTGTGATATTCCTCTCGAAAAACGCATGTATTTACATTTCTTTAGATTAAGCGGCATATAATTTAAATCGCACCAAGTAACTAGTGTATTTAGATCTGACTAACGCTTCTTCGAATGACATAAAAAGCTTTACATCGTCGGCATACATTAAAATTTTCGAAAATTATATTACTGTAGAATTATCATTTATAAACACCAAGAACAGAATCGGGCCAAGATGCCTTCCTTGAGGAACTCCTGAGGAGACATAAATAACATCGGATTCACAATTTTTAAACACTACTTTTGTGCTCTGGCGCTAAGGCAAGAAGAGATCTAGCGATTGAGACCCGACTGGAAACCCAACTGATCCAGTTTATGAATAAGTAAAGAGTGACACACTTTATCGAAAGCTTTGCTGAAATCAAAGTAAATTCAAGTAAGTTTGTAACGGTGGACTTTCCCTTACATAACCCGTGTTGACAGTCGGAAATCAAGGTAGAGATAGGATTCGTAAGCTGATTCGTAACAATAGCTTCACACACTTTTGGGATGGCAGAAATCTCTGCTATGCCGCGATAGTTCTCTATAGAAGCCTTTCTTCCGCTTTTATGAAGCTTTAGAAGAAACGACTCTTTCCATGCTTCTGGAAAAACGCCAAACTTTAGTGACAGATTGAACAAATTGGTAAATATTGTTAGCACACTTCTTCAAAAAGCATGTAGGAATCCTATCAGGACCGCATTTAAAAGATTCCTTCAAGATTTTCAGATAAATAAGAACATCATTGGCGCATATAGTTGGACAATTAATTAAATTGTTCCCATGTAGCTCATAGGGATAATTTAGAAAGTGAGAGTTGGTGACGGCAGAATAGTTAGAAGTGAAAAATTGCGTAAAGAAATTATGACCCAAAAGAAATAAAAAATACCCCAAATAAGCTTCAGAAAAACACCAATAAAAGGCTCCGAAAAGAGTCCAAAAACTCTCAGAATGGAGGATTAAAAGGCTCCGAAAAAGGTTCAGAAAAGCACCAGTAAAAGGCTCCGCAGTTCATTTAAAAATAGTCAAAAAACGCTTCAAATTCATCGAAATCGGACTTATTTCGGACTCTTTTTTATGACTCCGTTGGAGTTCCCGCGTAGAGCGATTTTTCGCTCCATTTGGGCTCCGAAAGAAGCTCATTTTGGAGAGTAAAGCTTTGAGAAATGAGCGTTTTATGGCTCCGAAAGGAGTATTTTTTTGAACTTTTAGTTAGCTGGGATATGCCATCATATCACCAATTCTCTATCAAATACAGAAAAATCTGTACAACCAAAAAAATTTTCTTGGGTATAGTTTTAGGTATCAGAGTATGCAGTTTCAGAAAAGTTAAATAACATTTAAATTTATGATGTATGTGTCTAGGTATCTGTTTCAGCAAATATGTTTATCTTAGTGAAAAATGTATGTGAAAGCAAATCTAAATTAAAACCCCCCCCCAAGGCCAATTCCTGCGCACGGCCCTGAGGTAAGTAAATACTTCTTAGAAAATTTAAAAGTTTATAAAGCTAAAAAGTGTTACTCCGCTAAAATACTCCTGTTCAAAGTGGGTATTTTCATCTGGCTATCGCAAAGTATAAAATTGTGTTACAATATGTAAGGTAGCAAAGAAGCAATACTTACAAGTAATACGTTTAAAATGTAGTATCCCTTACGATTATAATAAAGGTGTGCGTTTTGTGAGGGTGCAATTATGCTTACATGTGTTCCATCAATACAGCAAACCACTCCAGGAATACCGTGTATAATCTAAAACTGCATGACAATTTGTCTGTATTCTTCACGAGTGTCACATACTTTTATCCACTCAGGGCACAGGACAGTTTCAAATATATTAACTTCCGTAAGGACTTTGCTAAAACTGGAGTGTTCCAAACTTACATCGGAATCTTTACCAATTCCCGTCTGGTACCCTGTTTCAGCAAAAAGCAGTTTTTAGTAGTAGTTTTTTATTTGCTAAAAAAAAACAAAAAATATATTAAAAGTAGATGTTTGTACATATGTGTGCTCAGAAAAGAAATTTGCTGACATGAGTTGAACTATGTTCTTATCAATATAGTTGTAGCTTATTTTTATATAGTTTTAATTTAAGATTTTTTATGGTATTTTAAAAAACAATTGTTACCATTAGTGCAAAGATACAAATTACATTTTAAACACATTGTACGTGTTCTTGATGTGCAGCCTTGGTTCCGACATCTGGATGCGTTGTTGGATTCAATGAACTTTGGAACATGTTCAAATCCATCGAATCGGGTTTTATAACTAACGGCAAGCTTACTTTCCTGCGCTTTGAGCAGGAGGGCAAATCATCGTTATCCTCTGAGTCTACGTCAGAGTTTTTACGCTTTGAAACGTTAGCTTCTCTAGCTTTGCCGGAAAACCCTACCAACGCTGATCCTACATACAACTTATAATCTAGAAGCGAAATTTTTTTTCTTTCTGGATTCCTGTTATACATTATGCAGCAGTTAATAATGCTTAGGGCCACGAAATGATTAAAGGCTCTTATTGTCCACTTTTTGGTACGCAAATAACAACGATACAAGGATATATAACGGTCACACAGGTCTATTCCGCCCATATACATACTTGTTGTACATATTGACAACGGCTGGTTGTGATAAAGTTATTTTTGATGAATGTTCTTTGTACCACCGCTTGCATTGAGCTTCTGGCGGAGCAGAACACTTTTGTTGTCCTTCCATTTTACTGCGGTGACCTGCTCGTCTTTTACCCATTCATCCCAATCTCCTCACTTCATAACCTTGTCATCCTTAAATTTTTTTATTACGGGACCAGTACGGGTTTTCATCACCGTTCCAGTTTGAAGAATGTTATTACATTTTAATTCTTCAAGACTTTTTAAGCTGGTGAAAAATCTATCGGTGTATACACACCTTTCAAACCGTATAACATCAGGTAGGAGCTTCACAATTGAACCTCCTAGCCCAAGTTCTTTCATATCGTTGGTATCAACTGAACCTATACCAGTATATACATATGTGAAAGTTTAAAACTAACCCATCACTTGCAGCAAGGACAACATTTTTTAAACCAAGCTGGTTTGGTTTGCAAGGCATGTATTGCCGAAATAGGCATCGTCCAGAAAACGGGATCATCTCTTCATCTAATGATGTATGGTATATAATTGGCAATGTCTTACATTTTTTTATTACAGGTTCAAGGAATGGCCGTATTTTCCACATACGATCTGGCTTCGAGCCATCGTTATCGGTTTCTCGCCATCGTGTCAGCAATAGTAGGCACACGAAACTCGTTCTGCCAGTACATTTTCAATTGTGGAAAGTTTAGGCAACCCAACAATATATGACATCCCGTCAAATGAAGAAGCTCTTCAGCCGAAGTATTTAGGGGATGGTGATTCAGTTCATCGAATGATAATTGATTCGTTATCTGGGAGGTTTCTTCCCAAAAAGGCATTCCCAAATATTCCATGAAGGCACTTAAAATAGAGGCTGGAGTAACTTGATCATAATTAAGGAAGTCATCATCAGCAGGCCAAACTGGAAATCTATCAAAATGAAAGAAAACACTGTAACGAAGTGCGAGGAAATTTATTAGAAGTTTCCGCTCTTTACCCTTTCTTCAGCCATTTCAAATTTCGTGACTGTGAAGCTGCACTAACTGATGCAATATTCGCAGATGTGGATTCTACAACATTTTCATCATCATCTTCGGGTTCGACAGTGTCGTTTACCTGGTCAGCAGTCACGTTTTCTTCCAAAGTCTCACTATTACAATCTTCAAAAGAATCTTGCACTTGCCGAAGACTTGCTTCGAAGTTATTATTTTCTTCATCGGATAGTTTAGCATCACTGTCATTTAAAAAGTTTTCAATTTCTTCGTCGTTGAGCTTTTTGGATAGATCTAAAACTCGATTTAAAAAAAAAGCGTTAGAAACTCTTCAAATTCAACTCACAACATATTATATACTTTTTACTTGCATGTTTGTCCAATGTACACATACGTGGACATGGCTGAAATGAAAAAGTTACACTTTTTAAGACACATCCTCCCACAGTCCACATATGTGGACATTCTTCACTAGTTAGTTATTTATTTCACAGCACTTGTACACAGTAGAGTCCGTATTTTAATAAACTACTAAAATTAAACGGGCTACAAGACCGAGTAATCAGCTTTCAAAATTTTATTGCAATAATTGTTGGAGTCTATATAATTCGGGACACTTCACTGCACTCACCTTTGCACTCACTATACTTTAAATAAAAATGTAAAGATTTAATGCGTTTTAAAAATTGGTAAATATATTTATTCGCTTGGGCTAAGGCGATATGCGACCGTTTTGCACAGAGATTTACGAATTGTGTTTTTTGTTTACAATGTGTATGTGTTTGGTGTTGACAATTAGTTGGTGCGTGACTGTGTAAGTGTGTGTGTGTGGTGTGGTGAATGCTGGCGGCAGGGTTGCACCCGCCAGTGTTGTGGCTAATCTAGCCATCCCGGCCCCCCTAGGCGAGTGATCAGCCTAGCAGTCTTTGCAGCTGCTGCAGGGTCTCCAGGGGATGAGTCCATGTACGCGGACGCTGTTGTTGTGACACGTAGCCCGATGTGGGTGTGTTACGCGAGGGCGTGGTGCGGAAAGTGGATGGGGCCTTGAGCGCGCCTGTTGACGCCCAGATTGGTTACGGTGCAGGAGCGTATGGTGAGGCCTGTCGCACAGGTGGCACATGACCGTCGAGGTGAACTCTGCCGTGGCATGCCACAGTGCCAAGCAGTTTAGGCAGTACCCGTGGGCCTGCGCTACTTGTTGACGTTGCTGCGGCTGCATGCCTTTAAAAATGGCGCATAGGCGTAGCGCATGTGGACGACAGCAAAGCGGGCAACGCACGCCATGGACTACCACGGGGTCCCTTCGGGTGGTTTCCGGCCATGCATCGGCCCTGGTGACTTGTGGTCGTTCCGGTGGTACGGTGGGCGCTGTTGCGGCCCTTGGAGTGAGAGTGCGCGGTGCTGCAGTGGGCACTGCTCGTGCTCGTGGCACGGTAACCGCAGAGCGGATTGTTGGTGTCGGGGCGACTTCTTCGATTTCCATATTCATGATTATCTGTATGGATAGAAATTATGGACTTTAGTGTCTTATTAAGTATAGGGGTGCTTGATTTTAGCACTTGATCAACATATAGTCTGAAATGTGATATGATTATTGTATCTTTTATGCGAGTTTTTATTTGCGGTATAATTTCACGTTTAGTTCGAGGAAACGAGAGTCCTTCGAGCTACCTCTGTAGGAGTGAGGTATTTATTTCGGATAGCAAGATCGCTTCGTTGGATGAATTGCTCCGTATTTGATTTTATATTGATTATAAATTATTTGCTTGATCGGTATTAGCGGTATTAGACTCGGTTGGTAGAAAACAAAGTTTTACGAGCGGTCGAGTTAGTTTGCCGTTTTGCGTACGTAGGTCAACTACTCGGATGTGACCGTCGGAACCGTAATGTACCTTTTCGATGCGGGCTAGCCGCCATTCGGTAGGAGGTAGACATTCGTGATGAATTAAGACGCATGCTCCAATTTTAGGTGCTTCTTGAGTATTTTTCCACCGATATCGTTTGTGAAGGTCTTTAAGATATTCTTCCTTCCATCGGCGACTAAACTCATGATGGAGGATTTTGATCCGTTCCCATCGATTTATGAGGGAGAGTGAGTCCACGTTTTGTTCTGGTATGGTCAGAAGTGGCGCTCCTCTAAGAAAATGCCCAGGGGTGAGGGCTGTAAAGTCGGAGGGATCTTGCGAGAGTGATGATAGTGGCCGTGAGTTTAAAACGGCTTCAACTCGAATGAGTAACGTAGCGGTTTTTTTGAAATGCGATTTAAAGCTTTTAAACGCTGATTCCCATAGTTCACCCATATGTGGGGCACTTGGAGGGATAAATTGCCAATTAATGCCTTGAGGTGCGTATTTTTCAATGATGTGCGGCGAGACTTCTTTGGCGAACTGTATGAACTCCTTTTCGGTAGCTCGTTGGGCGCCGATAAAGGTTTTGCCATTGTCGATCATGATTTTCGAGGGAAATCCTCGCCGTCCGACAAAGCGTGCAAATGCCGCGAGAAAAGCTGCCGTTGTCAGATCTGAACATAATTCTAGGTGCACGGCTTTTGTCGTAAAGCATACAAAAACAGCCACGTAACCTTTCATTGTGGTAGAAGACCTTAACATCGAGGCCTTTAGCTGGAAAGGTCCGGCAAAATCTACACCAGTAATGGTGAAAGGCATAGAAAAATTTCAGCGTTCGGGTGGTAGAGCTGCCATGATCTGCGTGCGCATCTTTTGCTTGTGTAGCGTACAGAAAGATGCATTTTTTGATCAGAGGCTTCAATCGAGGAATATAATACTCTTGTCGGATCATTTGTTGCATTAGCCTGTGCTCGGCGTGTAGCATTAAGAGGTGAAGATAATTTACAAAGATTGTGGCAAATGCGGATTTTTCCGGTATTATGATTGGATGCCGCTCATTATAGCTCAGACTAGAGTTCGCAAGCCTGCCATTGGCACGAAGCAGTCCTTTAGAGTCTACAAAGGGGTTAAGCACTAAGAGTGTGCTCTTTTTGTCGATAGGCTTTGATGCCATTAACAGTGATCGTTCACTACTGTAATAGCGAGTTTGTGTGGACTCGATTAGGGCTAGTTTTGCCCGTTGCAAGTCTTGATGCGTAAGTGCATAGCTTGCGGTATTGGCTATCCCTTTCACCTTATTCTTTAGGCGATTTACAAATTGAAACATATACGCTATTACTCTTAAGACTCGGGGGAACGACGAAAATCGCTCTAGGATGTCTGTATCCTCCAATGTTGTATGAAAGGCTTCTATTCTTCTACTTTCTGGGGCTATTATATTGCGCGCAGGCGACTTTGGCCATGCGTCAGGTGATTCGACCATCCAGTTGGGGCCATTCCACCATAGTGTGGTGGTTGTAAGGTGCAGGGGTTTGCAGCCTCTTGTTCCAAGATCCGCAGGGTTATCAGCACTGGCTACGTGTCGCCAAGTTGCTGGCCCAACCCAGTCAATGATTTGAGCTGTGCGGTTAGAAACGTATGTTTTCCACGTATGTGGTGGCTTTTCTAGCCATGCTAGCACGATTTCTGAATCGGACCATAGATATAGTTTCCGATCGCTCAGGTTTAAATGTGCTTGCACGGTCGAGGCTAGTTTTGCGAGCAGGAGTGCGCCGCATAGCTCGAGCCGTGGGAGGCTTACGGTCTTAAGAGGTGCGACCTTGGCCTTTGCCACTAATAAGTGACTTGTTGTTTTGCCATCGTGCTGGGTTCGCACATAAATAGCAGCGCAGTTTGCTTTCTCAGAAGCATCGCAAAAGCCGTGGATTTCGACTTCATGATCGGGTGAGATATTCACCCACCGAGGTATTGGTATCTCGGAGATAGTGTGCAAGGTAATTGCAAATTGGGACCATTTTATTAAGCGGAGTGGTTTCACCACTTCGTCCCAATCGGTTCCATCTAGCCATAATTCTTGAATGAGGATTTTTGCTTGTATCATGATTGGTGCAAGCCATCCTGCGGGGTCAAAAAGTTTTGCCACAGATGACAAAATTTGATTTTGCAGATACCGACTCAAGAGTGTAAGAAAATTGGTCTGATATTGCATTCCATTGTATGCCCAGAGTTTTAGTGGTGCTCTCTTTCTCAAACTTTAGAAAATTGGTAGCAAGCAAGTTTTCTTTATTTATTTTTGCCAGTATTTCTGGATGGTTGGATGTTATCTTTTTTAATGGAAACCCTGCTGATTCGAGGGCTTCGATAACTTGCGCTAGTGACTCGCACGCTAATGGAAGGCTATGGCTTCCCGACAGTATGTCGTCTACGTACGTTTGAGAGCTAAGCACTTAAGTCGGGTTGTAATGTTGGACCCGTGTATAAAACGTCATTTAATGAATTGCCTGAGCTTGTGCATTTAGATGCATTAAACACCACTCTTACTTTTGTTGTAAGTTTTTCTGGTTTGATAACCGCGTGGTGTGGTAGATAAAAGGAGGCGTGTTTGCCTTTTGTTATTTTTTCATAGGATTTTACGGCTTCCATATGATCTAATTTTATGTATTCCTCAAGGACGTTGTCGTATGAGGTTTTTAGCTCGCCTTTTTTAAGTAGGTTTCTTTCCATACTTAGAAACTGCTGTAGAGCTGAGGTTCGTGAGTGACCTGAGATTTCAAAATTGGCGGGTTTGGTTGGTAAATTTAATTTTTTTTGGACCTTAGATGTTATGAATGATCGCTGTGATCCTTGATCTATTAAGGCCCTTAGTTTAAATAGTTCTCCTCTGTGTTCGATGGAGACTATTGCTGTCGGTAGCAGTGTTTTGCTTTCATTTTCTGAATGAAGCGTTTGTACTCTGGCTGCATTTGAGCAGCATGGTTGTTCTTGACAACTTTCGGGATTGTCTCTTTCGGGATTTTCCGATCTAGCAGTTGCAGCTAGTCCCGTGGTTCTTTTGGCATTTGAATTATTTTGGGCATTGTTATAATTATTATTATGGAGCATCGAATGATGTCTCCTACGGCAATATGAGCAAGTGTATTGACTCGCACATGTCTGTGCAGTATGAGTAGGCGATAGGCAATTGTTGCAAAGTTTCTTAGTTCTGACTAAGTTATTTCTTTCGTTTATTGATAAATTTTGAAATTTCTCGCAAGATCTTAGTTGATGCCCTCCGCTACACAGTTCGCATGACATATTTCTATATTGTTCAGATGTGAACGACTGAGATTTGTTGAAACTCGTGTTGTGTGAGTTATATTTGCTCCTGTTATGGGAGTTATAATTACTGGCTTGGGGTTTAAAGAAGCTTTTATTTTTGTCTTCATTTGCATTTTTCGGCTTTGGTTCTTTTGTGCCTACCCGTTCTGCAATTTCGAACTGGGTGGTGAGAAAATCTTTCATTTGTTGCCACGTTGGGCATTTTTTTCGAGATGAGAGCGATTGCTCCCATAAGATTAATGATTTTTCTGGTAATGTGGCAGCGCAAATATTGACCAGAATGGGGTCCCAGTTTCCAGTGGGGACTTTTTGGGTTGCTAGAACCGATAAACAGTTTGTTACTGTGGACTGTAACTTCAGAAATTCCTCACTAGTTTCTTTTTGAATTTTTGGTAAATTCATTAAGGTCGTTATTTGTTTATCGACCAAGACTTTCATTTTCATATCTAGCTTTTAACGCTTCCCAAGCCAGATTAAAATTGTCATCGTTAAGTGCGAACTGTTTTACTATTATTCCTGCTTGACCTTTTGTTTTATTTCGCAAGTGGTATAATTTTTGCGCTTGTGATAGCTTTGGGTGGTTTATGTAAACGGCTGAGAACATGTCTCGGAACGACGGCCAATGCTCATAACCCCCATGAAATACTTCAGTATCACAGGCTGGCACTTTAAGATATATGCCTGAACTTGCTTCTTGTTTTTGGGGCAGCTCTACTCGCTGGGGTGGAGTAGGTGCAGTTATAGGCTTAAGAAGTTTGAGTTGATCGGAGATCATAGCCTTTGTTTCTTCGTACTGGACCCGAATCGTGACAGACGTGAACGAGTGCACTATCGTACGATCAAAAATTACGTCAGTCGAAAAGCGAGTGAATAATATCGGATTATTACAGACGAAAGTGAACGAATCGTAATTGTCAGTTTTGCTATCGATTGTTTTCTCCTTCTTCTTCAGTTTTCAAGGTTACAATAGGGTTTTAAACGTCAAAAGAAGGTTGTCAAAATATAAAATTGATGCGAAGAGACAACGGAACCTAATTTTATGTGTTATTTAAGCTCTAATGAGAATGAAAACGACGAAAGGGAGGTGCGCAAACACCTTAAAGACCAAAGTGCCCCCTAGAGCCTTTAAATAATGCGTAAGTGTGGCATATGCATATGCATACATTTAGCAATTAACCTCTGTGCTTTTTATATTTTACAGCTTTATTAAACGATGTGGGATGAACAAGAGGTGTCCAATTGTGTCCTCCCTAAAATTAATCTTATGTTTATGTGTCATGGCAACAAGTCGGTTCCTTCAGTCCTGCAACTAACTACAACTTTTTCAGCCCTTGCGAGTGGCGGAGATCAACACGCTATTGGCAGTGATTATTTGATTGAAATCTGTCAGAGCACAATATCCGTCCACAGTATTCCTTTAAATCTGAGAAAGAATTGTGTCCGGAGTTTGCACGTTTCGAAACGGATGATTCGCAGAGCAATAAAAGTGTTTAGTGGAAAACTTAGAATTCTTCGAGGTTGATCTAAATTACCACAAGTGTTTAGGTGCTATTTAATATTTTGTCATTTTCAGTTATTGGATGCCTCAAAGCTACTTCCAAATTTGTTTTGCAGCCGTTTTTTTTACTCACAGTTTGGTATCAAAGTTTTGGCCAAATTGGGATGTTCGCTAATAAATTTCACAATTATGTCCTTTTGTGTTAAATTAAGTTAATTATAGTTTGTGTTTTATCAAAAGTATACTTAAAATAATAAATATATACCAATTTAAACTCAATACGCATTCATTTTCAAATTTTTGCTTCTATTCGTTTCGCCTTCGATCAACAATTTGTGTACGAGCGGCAATTCGAACGAACGAGTACGTTCATCTACTCGTTCACGTTTGTCATCATCCGAATTTCGATAAATTTGTACGTTCACGCCTGTCATAATCCGATATTGACATTTTTACGTTGCGAGTTGCTCGTTCACGCCTGTCACGATTCGGGCCCTGGTCTAAGCAGTTTTCATATTTGGAATACGCCGAGTTTTTAAAGTTTTCGGGCAATTCTGAATCATCTGTTTCGATGATTGCGTCATATGCCGCTTGGAACCGTGTCCAAAATCTATCAAGTGATTTTTCTTTCACTTCAAGAACCGATTCTGTATTTTCCTCTATGGGGATTGAGGAGAATCTAGTGCAGTATCTAATGATACTGTCACTTTCCGCAATGAATCTTGCGGCTGAAAATTCTTTTAATTTTTTTGGGCTTACACCCCGTTTTGAGCGGGTGCTTTCCGCTGGGCTGCCTTGAGGCTTTTCTTCTTCACCCATTTTGGGTATGTCTAAAAGCAGATGTGGTGATTTTGGATCCGTTGACATTATTAGTCGAAACTGAACCTCTTTTACGATAAAAGTTTAAATATATGTTTTTTTTCTTGGTTAATTTACCGAGCTTTTGTGTTTGCCGGTGTTTATTTTTTTTCGCGCGACTATAGGTTTTCAGTCGTTACCGATTTGATTTTTTTTTAGTTTTTTTTTTTTTACCGATAAGTCGATATATAAAAGCAAATATTTATGAATATATGCTATTTTTTAAAGGACCGAGATTTTTTAATTGACGCTACTATTGTTTTGTACGCGACTGTAGTTTCTAAATTGGTTTTTTCTTGTTTAAGAAATGTCCAAGACTAATTGTAATTCTTCCCGCTTATTTTGTCCTTATATATTTTTTGTAACTACTTACAGTATTTTTTGTTAGGTTTTGTCAATTTATAAGTACTTCCACTATTTTTTGGTGGGTATGTTTAGTTGTTAATTTTTTGCTTTGTCGCGAGGGTGGCTATGCTATGTACACGTGTGTGTGTATGTCTATTAGTTTCTATGTAAACAATAGAAGAAATGGATCAAATTTTCTATGCTTTGTTTTGATTTACTTTCCTCTGCTTAAGTTAACAGGTACGGTATCAAAGAACTTAATTATTTTTTGAGTGCAGCTTTGTTGCTGATCAAACTTTTGTTCGAATATGTAAATATATGTATATGTTAATATATTTCCTTCGATTTCTTCTTTTCTTTAAATTTAGTTACTGCTTATTTTGTTCTACACAATCCTGCCTTTGCTTGACTTATTTGTTGGGATGCAAGCAGAGGGGGTATTGCCGGGCAAATTTGCAAGTGGAAACTTGAAATAATATTTTGTTGTCGGAAATTAGTTGTGTTTAACACTAGAGTACACGCGCCTTTTTTTTTACACTAACGCACGCGTGGCCTACTATGGTAGACCATTTTAAAATAGCAATAAAAATTTTTCTCATTACATATTACTGAAACTAATGATTGAAAGCGTATTTATATTTATTTAAAAGAATAATTTAAGACTTAATTTATCCATAGAAAACAACATTTTAAAATTAAAGCCAATTTTGTTCTATAATAGTAAAAAATACCAAAACTTGTACTTTTGAGACCAATGATTCAAATTTTTTCTTACATCATTAAAGTTTATCAAAAACTTATTTTTGTGACATTTATTACACATCACAGCCGGTTGATTAGGGCAAATCCATTTGTTGTACGTTTTGCACCACTTTTTTGATGATTGATTTCTTGCTGCTATGGTGGTCCCGAGACTTTTTCGCTAATCTTCAGAAATATGTGTACGAGCAGAAAGCTCTCACGTTAGTGACTTGACGACAAATTTAATGCATAGGGCTTTCCTGGAACTACTCCGCTCTAACATACAGAATTGTTAAGTTATCAACAAAAGTATACCAGTGGTCTACTATAGTAGGCCGCGCGTGCACTCCAGTGTTAAGAACACACAAAAAATAAGCAGTAATTTGAACTTAGATATTTCTAGTGCGCGAATATTTTGTAATATGTCGGTATGTGTATTGTAACGAAGCTTTTCACTGCCCCTATGCTTCTTATCTGGTGCTGGGGTATACTCGCCGTGTCCAGGGTCCTCGTACAACAAATTTATACTTTGGGGCCCTTTTGCAAGTCGTATTCTTAACTTT
Organism: Sphenella marginata; assembly: GCA_951509765.1. NCBI lineage: Eukaryota > Metazoa > Arthropoda > Insecta > Diptera > Tephritidae > Sphenella > Sphenella marginata. The sequence goes on along the minus strand of OX608080.1, from coordinate 71,892,412 downwards.
ATTCAATTCTGTTCAACTTAATTATACTTATAATTCAATAATCTTTAGTAACTCAATGATTTCTACTCGTATTGTTGGCTCGGTGCCTAGTTGTCCGGCGTGGTAACGGGCCTCTTGGCTTGGTAACGGCTCACCGTATCCCGTTGTACCTCGGTTAGCGACGCTCTGTGCGGTTGGCGTCGGCGTACGTCTGTCGGCGTGTGGTCGCGCGTGTTAGCGGCTGTATGACTTGGCAGCGACGTTGTCTGGCGCGATAATGGCTCGGTAACGGTTCGTCGTATCCCGTTATACCTCGGCTAGCGACGCTTTGTGCTGTTGGCGTCGGCGTACGTCTGCTAGCGTTGCTCTGTACTGCTTGCAGTGGCGTCCGTCTGTCTCGGGGTCCGTGTGGATTCCCTTGTCACTGACTACGTGGCCCAAGTACCGAAGTTCCTTTTTAAAAAAAATCGCATTTTTCTGGGTTTATTCGCAGGTTGGCGCGCTGTAGCCGTAGCAATACTTCTCGTAGGTTCTGCATGTGCTCCTCCAACGTGGAGCCTATAACGATTATGTCGTCTAGATAAGCGAAGGCATGTGGGTCCATCTCTGGGCCTATGACTTGGTCGAGCGCTCTTTGGAATGTTGCCGGTGCGGAGTGTAACCCAAATGGCATAACCCGCCATTGGAATAGGCCGCGCCCAGGTACCGTGAAAGCGGTGTATTGCCGACTGTTGGGGTCGAGGGGTATCTGCTAGTAGCCGTTCTTGAGATCTGGACTACTTATGTAGTTGTTGTTGTTGTTGTTGTAACGCCACGTAGCCCTGCCTAGGCAGTCAGTATCTACCCAATATTGTCATCAGGCTCTTCTAACGGAAGTCCTAGAAACCTAGCGGCTTCGACAGGGGCGGACCAGAGGGATATGGGTGTTAGAAGAGTAGGCTCAGCTGAGCAGACGAAAAGGTGGTTAGTATTATGGGGGGACAAGCCACATGCCGGACAAACATTAGGCAAGTCGGGGTTCAGTCTGGATAGGTAAGAGTTTAACCTATTACAATATCCAGACCGGAGTTGGGCCAGCATCACTCTAGTCTCCCTAGGCAGCCCGCGCTCCTCTTCGGCAACGGGTGGAGTTGTTGCCTGAAGAACGGCGTTCGCTGGAATAGAGCTGACATAGGAATTTACCGAATCGGTGTGGATAAGGGTGAGGGCCTGCCGGTGCACCTTAGGATCAAACGGCGTGGAAATCAGGTGCCGGATCTCATCGAAGTGTTTGCGTAGGTGGCTTCTTATCCTCCTGGGGGGCGGATTTTCGTTGACGAGGCGTCCGTTCGGGTGCTGCGGTTTGCAACAGTTGAATATGAATTGCCTGGTCAGCATTTCGCTATGCTCTTTAACGGCGAGCATTTTCGCTTCATTGTGAAGGTGGTGCTCAGGAGACATAAGAAGACACCCAGTGGCGGTTCGAAGGGCGGTATTCTGGCAGACCTGAAGCCTCGTCCAGTGTGTGTCAGCTAGCCCCGACGACCATATAGGCGCGCGTAGCTCAGTACCGGCTGACCAATTGCTTTGTATGTAGCTAGTAACGTTTCTTTGTCTGTGCACCAAGTGCTGCCAGCTAGCGACTTGAGGATTTTGTTACGGCTTTGGACTTTATTGACAATTGCGGTAACATGAGCGCCGTATTTGGACATGTTATCAAACGTTACCCCTAAGATTTTGGGGTGTGAGACAGTTGGTAGCTTAACACTATCAACGTAGACGTCTAATTCCATTTTCACTTGCGTTGTCCACGTCGTAAATAAGGTAGCCGAGGACTTATTCGGTGACAATGCCAGGTTTCTACCAGCGAAAAATTCCGACACGGCTGGGAGGTACGAGTTTATGCGAGAGCAGAGTTCTTCAACGGAGGGGCCCGTTGCCAGTATCGTACAATCATCGGCGTAAGAGACGATCGAGGCACCCTCTGGTGGGGGGGGGAAGTTTCGATACATAATAGTTAAATAGAAACGGGGATAGGACACCACCCTGTGGCACCCCTTGTTTAACTATTCTGGGTTTTGATCGGGCGCCTCTGAATTCTACCGACGATTGACGACCACTCAGATAATTGGCAGTCCAACGTTTAAGACAGGGGGGAAGGGACGAATCTTCCAGGTCTTTCAATAGTCGAGCATGATTGACCGTGTCAAAGGCTTTGGCCAAATCAAGCGCAACTAGCACTGTCCTGTGGTTTGGACGCTTTTGGTTTAGTCCGTCCCCTATCTGAGTGGTAATGGCGTTCAGCGCGGTGGTAGTGCTGTGGTTTTTGCGGAAACCATGCTGATGTTCGGCGAGTCGCAAATTAGCGGTGAAATATGGTAGTAAGATAGATTCCAACACCTTCACTACTGGCGAGAGAAGTGATATCGGGCGATATGACTCCCCTACGGCAGCTGGCTTGCCAGGCTTTAATAGTGGGACCACCTTTGCCTATCTCCATCTTTCAGGAATGACAAAGGTGGACAAGGAAAGGTTGAAAATGTGTGTTAAATATCTTATGCCTTCGTCGCCGAGGTGTTTTAGCATCAGCATGGAGATGCCATCGGGGCCTATGTACTTGGTGTTCTTAGATCTCCGTATTGCCTCTTGTACTTCGGTTGTGGAGATGGCAATGGGCGCATCGCTGTTTTTGGGTTTATGCGCTTCCCTGGTGGCTCGGCGAATTTCTTTGTCCAACCGAGGATGCATTACAAACTGTCGGCAGAAAGCGCTCGCGCATCGTTTAGGTTTCGACTGAACCTTATCGCCGAAGGCGATGGATATTTTGTCGTTGGGTTTAGTCGGGTTTCACCGTCGACCATAATTTGCCAACCCCAACCTTAGGTGCTCCTCCCACTTAGCGCGTTTGTGTTTATCTACTAAGCGTCTCATTTCCGCATTAAGATCCCTAATTTGGGGATCCGTAGGGTCAAGGCGTCTAATATGGTTACGTTCATTTGCCAGGGCCGCTGCCTCTGCGGGGAAGAATGGACGTACTTCCTTTATTCTACCTGACGGAATGTGTTGACGGGAGGCTGAAACTAGGGCCATACGAAACGCCTTTTCCCCTTCTCGTACGTCAGACGGAGTGGGGAGAGCAGCGAAGGCGCTCTCTGTAGATGTTATGAAACTTTCCCAGTCGGCTTTGTTAAAGTTAACAAAGGTGCGATTGTCAGAAGTGACAAAGTCGGTGGGGCGATCGATAGAGAGCACAATGGGAAGGTGATCCGAAGCAAGCGTCAGCATCGGTCGCCAGTCAACGCAGTTTATAAGACCAGCGCTGACTATGGTGATATCCGGCGAGCTAGAGCAGTTTGCCGCCACTCTAGTGGGGGCATCCCCATTAACTGTGCAGAACGTCGAATCGTCTATTTGGTCAGCCAGCTCCTGCCCCCTACCATCGGCCTGTAAGCTGGAGTGTCACAGGTCGTGGTGTGCGTTGAAGTCACCAAGGATAACACGGTTCTCACCCCTGAGTAACGCACGAATGTCAGGGTGATAATCCCTGGGACAGCAGGTGACAGGAGGTATATATACGTTTATGATTTCCAAGTCGACATCGCCTGACCGGACAACCATACCTTGACGTTCTAAGGTGGTGTCCCTCGGGTCGATGTCAGGCTCAAATAGACGGTACTGCACAGTTTGATGCGTGATGAATGCAAGACCACCCCCAAGCCCTCTCGCACGATCACAACGGTGTACATTGTACCCGTTGCAGGTCAGAAGAGTTGACCTTCCACCGAGCTTTGTCTCCTGAATAGCAGCGATTTTGATATTGTGTCGCTTCATGAGGTTAGTAATCTCAGCTATTTTGCCGGTTAGGCCGTTGCAATTAAATTGCAGGATTGTGAAGTGCGAAGGGGGAGTAGAGTTGATGCTGGGGGTCAGGGACTGATGCGCATGCCTGGGTGGTAGTAGGCTGGGTCGCGCACTACGACGCATTCTTGAAGTCGAAGGAATCGCGTTACCAGAAGGTAGAGGCGATTCAGATGACGTTGAAGGTTGCGTAGCACGACAGCATGGCGCAACGTACGTATCAGTCCATAAGTTCCTGTTTGCGAGTCCAGAGCATATAAGCAGATGACACAGGCCAAGGCAGTTATTGCACTTGACCGATGCCAAAGGCGTGTATAATCTTAACCGACAAACAGTGCACGTAGTATAAGGGACCAGGAGCTGATGGTTGTGACTTATACTCGTGCTGATGCTGGAAGAAGAGGGGCTGACTGAGGGGGCGGGAGATAGCGGACGCTCGGCATTGCTCAGTTCCACTTGGGAAGTGCTACGTAGGGAGTAGCTGTGAGCTGCTGTGTGAGATGTTGACGCCTGGGGGCGTGAGCGACCGCTAGGAAGGTCAACTTGCTGAGCTGCATTTGTAATGCTAGTCGTGGAGGTGACAGAGTCAGACATATGCGGCGGAGCGATACTTGATCGACGACGGCCACGGGACGTCGTGGGACGTGAACAGCAAGGGGCCACAAAAGTTCTATAAAAACTAGCGGGCCTATGGGTAGAGGGATTTAGTCCGGAGCAACTTGTTAGGTGCAACCACCTATTGCAATTGGAGCATTATACTGAGTGTGAGCGTTTCACATAAATTTTCTTCCAGCATATACAGCAGATCCATTTTCTTGGTCCCGGGTTGGATTCAATACCAGCCCGGATCAGGAGAGTCCTGAGCAGTCCCGCTGCAAGGAGCTGCTCGGAGGATGACATTATTGGGGGGAAGATAACTGACGGTTTAGGCAGGGGGGTAGCGAAATAACAGCCCTTGGTCGGGGAAACCCCGAGTCATTCCGGTACATAGAACCGGCTGTCGTGGGAATGACTTATGTACTTCGCCCTTCGTAACTTGTCTAGAATATGCTGTATCCTTGTTAAGGGGTATGCGTCGGGTACAGATCGGGCGTTGAACTGCCGATAGTGTACGCATAACCGCCAAGTACCATTCTTCTTCCGGGCTAATACGATCGGTGCGCTGTGTGGGCTGCGAGATGGTTCGATGCATCCCTTCGCCAGGAGTTCGTCGATCTCGGTGTTTATGATGCTTTGCATTGCTGGATTGCGTGGGAAGTACCGCTGCTTTATGGGGCGGTCGTCCGTCATGTTGAACTACCGTTCGTCGTAGCAGGTCCTTTTCTAGCTTCCGCCGCTGATGGTACGGTCGCCGGTGGTGTGGCTGCATTTTGCTCAAATGGGTAGGCCAGGACGATCCCACTTCCTCCGCAGGATAATGTAGCTCCCATACCGCCTAGTGTGTCTAGGCCGATGATGATGTCATCAATGGCACCGGGCATTACGTGTAGAATGGTGCGGTGTGATGACTTTCCGAGGCGTACTTCGGTCCTTATTGCGTCGAAAATTTGAAGGGCTATGGCTATTCTTTCTCCGCCTCCAGAGCTTACCATGCGTTCTGCTACAACGGTTGACACAAAGCTTCTTGAGGCTCCGGTGTCGATGGTGGCCTCTGCGGGCTGCCCACCAAGTACGACGAGGGCGTAGAGGCGGCCAAGATCCTGACGCATGATTACTGGTACTTCGGCGCTGGGTTCTGTGGGTTCACCGCGCCTTGTCCTTGGTGACTCCCCATTTCGTTTCCCGAACGTCAACGGCAGCACTCTATTGTTCATATATCAGGCCGGCCACACTCCCAACAGAATAACTTGCTCGGATTTCGACACCTATCAGCGTAGTGACCTTCCAGGCCGCACCTCCTGCACCGGTTGTTAAGTGTGTTAGACGGGAGGTGGCGCTGGGCGTCCGGGGTTGTTTCTCGTGGAGGCTGCTGGTGGGGCGACCGACTCGTTGTTGGGTCCGTGGCTTTCTCACCCACTACGTGTCGCGCCGTTTCGCGTCGTGGTACTTCCGACGTGCGTCGGTGTCCCTCGTGGATTCCCTCATAGTCTTCAGCGAGGGTGAGGAGTTCCGTTAAGCTACTAAAATCTCGTCTGCGGACATACAGTAAATAGTCCGGATGGCTGTTGCGAAATATCCGTTCCAGTCGTTGCTCGCTACTGTACCCGGCGTGTCGCATTAAATTTTGTATCGCCAACACGTAGTCCTTGTATTTCTCTCGTGCGTGTTGTCTCTGCTGTCGTATGTCGTCTTCTAGACGCTCGAAATATCTGGCCGGTAAGAAAAATCGCAGGAAGTCTCGCGTGAAAGCCGCCCAGTTGTTCCAGTGCTCGTTGTTGTTGCGATACCACTGTAGGGCGGTGTGGCACAATAATTCGGGCATAGTTTCTGGGAGCAGGTCTCTGTTTACCATGTATACTTCGGCCAATTCTTCCAGCCGTTCTATGAATGCTAGGGGATCCCGCCCACCATCGTAATTTACCGACCACTTCCGTACCTGATCGATGACAGGTGCGATTACCAGGCCCGATACTTGATCGCCTTGGGCTATCGTGTAATTGCTGGGCACGGCATTTGCTAATGGTGGGTACTGATGTGGGGCTTGCAGGTTCTGCGTTGGGATCGTCAAAAAATTCCTCTCTGGTGGTCCTTGAAGGGCGTTACCGAAGTTCGGCGGGATCGGTGTCTTTGGCCCGTCTTCATAATTTATAGTGTTCACTGTGGTTTTGTAAGTGTTCTCCATTAACCGGAATTTGGCGTGTATCTCTGGGTCGATGGGCGCCTTGGAGGCCCATGCCGCTATGCGCTTGCGGATTTCACGGGTGGTACCGGTATGCTCGATACCTAGCTCTTGCGCGATGGATACCAGTTGCTCTTTGGAGAGGCTATCTAGCCACGTTGTATCCAATGGCTCATTCATTATGTGGGTTTTATCAGGAATTTTCCGTCTGATAAGTTGTATATACGACTTGCAGGGCCCCTGCTCGGGCGCCAATTGTAACGAAGCTTTTCCCTGCCCCTATGCTTCTTATCTGGTGCTGGGGTATACTCGCCGTGTCCAGGGTCCTCTTACAATAAATTTATACTTTGGGGCCCTTTTGCAAGTCGTATTCTTAACTTTATTCAATTCTGTTCAACTTAATTATACTTATAATTCAATAATCTTTAGTAACTCAATGATTTCTACTCGTATTGTTGGCTCGGTGCCTAGTTGTCCGGCGTGGTAACGGGCCTCTTGGCTTGGTAACGGCTCACCGTATCCCGTTGTACCTCGGTTAGCGACGCTCTGTGCGGTTGGCGTCGGCGTGTGGTCGCGCGTGTGAGCGGCTGTATGACTTGGCAGCGACGTTGTCTGGCGCGTCCCTACGGCGAGTGCTGGCTGATCTGCGGAGCGCGGCCTTAAGTGTATAATGGGAGGGGTAAATCCAGCACACCTCAAGTACAGCTTAGTCCACGTCTACTCTGGATCGTAATGTTTAGTATTGGTAAACCCCATTTACTAACTATCACTACCCAGCGTAGATCCGATCTTGACCGTGACTCCGTACTGGTCCACGCTATGCAGATGGTATGGCGCTGGCGGGCTTGCGGTTTATATGCGTTCCGGTATCTCTGTTACTGCTTCGCTGGCGTGAGAGCGTACCGTACCCACGGCTATGCTGTCGCAACTGTACTCGCGTTGTAATGTGCGTATCCACGGCTGACCGCGGCAGATCGGGTAATCGCAGCCTTAAGCGTATAATGGGCGGGGTAAATCCAGCACACCTCAAGTACAGCTTAGTCCGCGTCTACGTTAAACGATGATCACTAGCATTGGTAAGCTCCCATGCACTAGTTATCACCCTTCCGCGTAGATCTTGTCACTACCGCAGTTCCGTGCTGACTGACTGCTGTCTCCTCGTGTTGCTTGTTATATACACCTCTTCGTATTGTTGCTTGTGCGCATGATTACATGTTGTGACCGTGTTGCTACGACTTGTTGTGCCGATTCGTGTTGGAGTTGGTTTGTCTGATGTTGCTGTTGTATGTTGGTTGCTTTGTTCCGTTTAGTTATTTTGGTGTTATGCCGTTGATATTTGTGTGGGCCAAATTTGTGGCCATATTTGGTCTTCACAGTATATAATAATTATGTAAATATACATTAAATTTTTCCGCTATTTTTAATTTTAACAAAAATATGTACTTCGTTAGCAAGTACAAAGGGCCGGTTTGGCTTTTTGTTACTATTGTTTTTGTAACCCCAAACTTTTGCGCTAAATATTTTAAATGATATGGAAACTTTTTCAACTCACCGCTCTTTTTTCAGGGGAAAGGGGGGTTGTACTTATCCTTTTATTGTGTTTGTGCAGTTTTGTTTAGTTAGTTTTTTATTTAGTTATTTGTTCGCGCCCGAATCTGGAAGATTAGTGGACTGTATTTTTTTTTTTTTTGATATTTAATGGCCGTATTGTAAACCGGCGCGCCCGAATTTTAATTTTTAGTTTTATATATGTATTTTTTTTTTTTTTCGTCACCCTAGTGTACATATGTATGTGCTTGTTTTTTGCACTTTATATTTTAGGGCACTGCACTTAAAATTTTCTTTTTATTTTCTGTTTGGGTAAGGACCTCTTTTAAAATTCGTGCTTTTTACTATATTTTGTCACTGTCCATAGGTGCCTGACTTTTAGGCGACCATATATAATTCGGGACACTTCACTGCACTCACCTTTGAACTCACTACCGTACTTTAAATAAAAATGTAAAGATTTAATGCGTTTTAAAAATTGGTAAATATATTTATTCGCTTGGGCTCAGGCGATATGCGACCGTTTTGCACAGGGATTTACGAATTGTGTTTTTTGTTTACAATGTGTATGTGTTTGGTGTTGACAATTAGTTGGTGCGTGACTGTGTAAGTGTGTGTGTGTGGTGTGGTGAATGCTGGCGGCAGGGTTGCACCCGCCAGTGTTGTGGCTAATCTAGCCAGAGCCAAAAGGGTCTAAGTGCGCTTGGATCCAGTAAAAAAATTGCCAAAAATCAGCGAGACTTCCTACGAACTTAAGTTTAGCACTTTATTATACTAAAATTAATACGCATATTGTCACATGCGAAGCGAATGAAAATTTTGCCGAATTTCGCCGTCTCAAAAGTGGCGAATGAGTGACGAAAATGAACTTCTCGAATTGCCAGTAGCGAAAAACCTAGATTAGCTTCGCCAAATGTGTCAAAATTTGACGAATGCTTATTTCATTCGCATTTGAGAAAAAGAAGCGACATGTTTTGTGTTTATTCATATATTTTGATAGAAAAAAGTATTTTAACCGAAAATAAAACAACATAGCTATTCTAGAAGTGAGTAAACAACTTTTGTGTGTTTTTTAATTAAATTAAATGATAGTTCCTCTAGGCACGATAAAAAAGATGATTACTACTGACAAGCTCCGGGTCAACGTTCGGTGCAGATGCAACATACAACATTCTTCTTTCCAATATATGTTAATCAATTTGTTTTTGAACCAAAGCCCGTATTTGTTTCATTGAATTCAAGCGAGAGTTCCACATTTGTTAAATGGATTTAAAAGATCTGGTATAATTTTTTGTAATGTTGATGCAGTGGCAAAAACCAAACGTTTGAAGTAACGCAGGCGCACCACTATGTATTTATCCGCACCTTTTGCGATATTGCTAATTGTTATACGCACTTCAAGTGGATGTGATTCCAAACGTCTTCTACTATCAGTAAATCACCATTGGTGCCACTGTGGGTTTTACGTTTCTTTGCACCACTACTTTCCACATCCAGCTCATCTGTATCCGAACTAGCACCACTTTTTATGATCTCGGTATGAGCTGCCATTTCCACTTGACGCACATCATCCTCGCTACCTACTACAATTACACAAACATCGCACCCTTTTGCATTCGCCACTCACAGTGCAAATTTTGGGTGAGTTCGCCAATCTGTTCGACTCGCCAAATGTATTCGCTTCGCAAGTGACAATATGCGTATAAACGGGCTACAAGACTGCATACTAAAAAAAAAAAAAATTCTACATGTTCTTTTGGCCGAGCAATTAAATTGTATTGCTTGGAGGAGCGTACTTAGATCCTTTTGTCTCCAATCATCAACGAAATAAAATTTAGTACGTTTTTGATCTGGCAAATATATGGCACTACAATGTCCGAAATGACTCGGATCTCTTTTCCAACAAATAAACACCATATTTCACCATACAAATATGGATATAACTCAATTTCAAAAAAATGTCACTGAGATCCTTTTGGTTCTGAGCCCTTCATAAAAGGATAGATGCTGTTTTTTTGTTGTGTATAGTTCATTGTGGGCCTCACCGGTTGTGAGGTTCTTTTGTTTTTATAAATTTAAAGAGTATTGCCTATGTTTGCTCTGGTTGCTTGCGCTACATTCGCATACTTTGGCGACGTAGTTATGTAATTGAAACTGGATCTGTGGCAGCAGGCTCCAGCACTTTGTAATCTATGATATCCTGGCATGCCTTAAAATGGATGCATACATTATGTAAGGCACAACATACGTTCACAATCTTCGCAGCTTTTTCTGGCGAATAGTGCAACTCTCTCGCACCAATGATACACCCCCCTCGATTTTTAAGCACTCCATTAGTCCTTTCGATTATATTTCTGCATTTCGCATGCGGCTTTGCGTAGAGCCTTCCTCTGGCGACCTATGTGGTGTCATCAACCATGGCTCCAAGGGTATCACCTAATGTCAGACATTACAAACAATTAAAATATAGGTAAGTAAATACTTTTTATAAGATTTAAAAGTTTATAAAGCTAAAAAGTGTTACTCCGCTTAAATACTCCTGTTCAAAGTGGGTATTTTCATCTCGCTATCGCAAAGTACAAAATTGTGTTACAAAATGTAAGGTAGCAAAGAAGCAATACTTACAAGTAATACGTTCAAATGTAGTATCGATTATAATAAAGGTGTGCGTTTTGTGAGGGTGCAATTATGCTTACATGTGTTCCATCAATACAGCAAACCACTCCAGGAATACCGTGTATAATCTAAAACTGCATGACAATTTGTCTGTATTCTTCACGAGTGTCACATACTTTTATCCACTCAGGGCACAGGACAGTTTCAAATATATTAACTTCCGTAAGGACTTTGCTAAAACTGGAGTGTTCCAAACTTACATCGGAATCTTTACCAATTCCCGTCTGGTACCCTGTTTCAGCAAAAAAGCGTAAGCAGTTTTTAGTAGTAGTTTTTTATTTGCTAAAAAAAAACAAAAAATATATTAAAAGTAGATGTTTGTACATATGTGTGCTCAGAAAAGAAATTTGCTGACATGAGTTGAACTATGTTCTTATCAATATAGTTGTAGCTTATTTTTATATAGTTTTAATTTAAGATTTTTTATGGTATTTTAAAAAACAATTGTTACCATTAGTGCAAAGATACAAATTACATTTTAAACACATTGTACGTGTTCTTGATGTGCAGCCTTGGTTCCGACATCTGGATGCGTTGTTGGATTCAATAAACTTTGGAACATGTTCAAATCCATCGAATCGGGTTTTATAACTAACGGCAAGCTTACTTTCCTGCGCTTTGAGCAGGAGGGCAAATCATCGTTATCCTCTGAGTCTACTTCAGAGTTTTTACGCTTTGAAACGTTAGCTTCCCTAGCTTTGCTGGAAAACCCTACCAACGCTGATCCTACATACAACTTACAATCTATAAGCGAAAGTGTTTTTCTTTCTGGATTCCTGTTATACATTATGCAGCAGTTAATAATGATTAGGGCCACGAAATGATTAAAGGCTCTTATTGTCCACTTTTTGGTACGCAAATAACAACGATACACGGATATATAACGGTCACACAGGTCTATTCCGCCCATATACATACTTGTTGTACACATTGACAACGGCTGGATGTGATAAAGTTATTTTTGATGAATGTTCCTTATACCACCGCTTGCATTGAGTTTCTGGCGGAGTTCCAATATAAGATGAAATGAGGAGAACACTTTTGCTGTCCTTCCTTTTTACTGCGGTGACCTGCTCGTCTTCTCTTACCCATTCATCCCAATCTCCTCTTGTCATCCTTACATTTTTTTATTACGGGACCAATACGGTTTTTCATCACCGTTCCAGTTTGAAAAATGTTATTACATTTTAATTCTTCAAGACTTATTAAGCTGGTGAAAAATCTATCAGTGTCTACACACCTTTCAAACCGTATAACATCAGGTAGGAGCTTCACAATTGAACCTCCTAGCCCAAGTTCTTTCATATCGTTGGTATCAACTGAACCTTTACCAGTATATACATATGTGAAAGTTTAAAACTAACCCATCACTTGCAGCAAGGACAACATTTTTTAAACCAAGCTGGTTTGGTTCGCAAGGCATGTATTGCCGAAATAGGCATCGTCCAGAAAACGGGATCATCTCTTCATCTAATGATGTATGGTATATATGTAATTGGCAATGCCTTACATTTTTTTATTATAGGTTCAAGGAATGGCCGTATTTTCCACATACGATCTGGCTTCGAGCCATCGTTATCTCTTCTAAACTGGCAGAATCGGTTTCTCGCCATCGTGTCAGCAATATTAGGCACACGAAACTCGTTTTGCCAGTACATTTTCAATTGTGGAAAGTTTAGGCAACGCATCAATATATGACATCCCGTCAAATTAAGAAGCTCTTCAGCCGAAGTATTTAGGGGATGGTGGTTCATCGAATGATAATTGATTCGTTATCTGGGCGGTTTCTTCTCAAAAAGGCATTCCCAAATATTCCATGAAGACACTTAAAATAGAGGCTGGAGTAGCTTGATCATAATTAAGGAAGTCATCATCACTGTAACGAAGTGCGATCAAATTTATTAGAAGTTTCCGCTCTTTACCCTTTCTTCAGCCATTTAAAATTTCGTGACTGTGAAGCTGCACTAACTGATGCAATATTCGCAGATGTGGATTCTACAACATTTTCATCATCTTCGAGTTCGACAGTGTCATTTACCTGGTCAGCAGTCACGTTTTCTTCCAAATTGTCACTATTACAATCTTCAAAAGAATCCTGCACTTGCCGAAGACTTGCTTCGAAGTTATTATTTTCTTCATCGGATAATTTAGCATCACTGTCATTTAAAAAGTTTTCAATTTCTTCGTCGTTGAGCTTTTTGGATAAATCTAAAACTCGATTAAAAAAAAAAGCTTTAGAAACTATTCAAATTCAACTCACAACATATTATATACTTTTTACTTGCATGTTTGTCCAATGTACACATACGTGGACATGGCTGAAATGAAAAAGTTACACTTTTTAAGACACATCCTCCCACAGTCCACATATGTGGACATTCTTCACTAGCTAGTTATTTGCACAGTTTTTTGAAATTTTTCTTTATTTCATAGCACTTGTACACAGTAGATTCCATATTTTAATAATCTTACTTATTTTCACTGTATTTATTGTTTATTATATATTTTTTTAGGGCTTTGTTGTTGTTGTTGTTGTTTTAACAACAAAATCACTCCCCGAAGGTTTTGGGGAGTGTTGTCGAAATAACAGTCCTTGGCCGGATATGAATCCGGTACGCTCCGGTACTCCCTTGCGGTACTGCCCGACTGTCGTGAGAGCGATTTGGTATGACCAGTGCAACCTTCTAGGTCATGTCATCCCTCCTTCCGAAAGGAAAGAGAAGATGGGTAATGAGAGGTGGGAGGCATCATATCCGTAGATCAACCATCGAGTTGCACATCATTACCTTTGTGCATATTGGTCGCCTCTTACGACCGGTATGCCTACCGCGGGCATATTCTAAGCCCCAACCCGCAGGGGCATTTAGGGCTTTCGTATTGCTTACCTTACCTTGCGAGAGGTATTCCCAATAATTAAAAAACGAATTACTAATTTTACGAATAAAACTAAAGTGTCTTTAATAGTATTTCAATGAGATGTAAGTTGACAAAAGAATTGACCGCTTGCGTTAAGATGTCAGAATAGAAAGAAAGATTACAAAAGTTGTAGAATGATATGACAATGCAATTAATTATGAAAGTGAGATTTCGGGTATGGTACAGGGTACCACAGTACTCCCCTTCTAGATGTATCATCGGTATCGGAGCGGAATGCTAACGTGTCTACCCTTGCGGGTTGTGCTCATCGCTGGTGATTGAGGTGCCACTTGTGGAATGAATTACCTTGGCGCCTGATGATCGTAATCGACGTTGGCGATAAACGCTGTCTTCAACCTATCTACGCTTATGTTGGTGGTCCTCTTGCGTTAAGATGTCAGAATAGAAAGAAAGATTACAAAAGTTGTAGAATGATATGACAATGCAATTAATTATGAAAGTGAGATTTCGGGTATGGTACAGGGTACCACAGTACTCCCCTTCTAGATGTATCATCGGTATCGGAGCGGAATGCTAACGTGTCTACCCTTTCGGGTTGTGCTCATCGCTGGTGATTGAGGTGCCACTTGTGGAATGAATTACCTTGGCGCCTGATGATCGTAATCGACGTTGGCGATAAACGCTGGCTTTAACCTATCTACGCTTATGTTGGTGGTCCGTCCTCGTACAACAAGTTTGAAAAATTTCGATTTTCGTTTTACGACGAGATATGGACCGTCATATGGATGCGTTAACGAGGGACGTACTGTTGCCGTCTTCAAAGCTGATGTTAAAAAAGGTCGTTGCTGCGAATGGTGCGCAGTTTGTGTTGAGCGTAGCCTTTCCATTGAAAACCGAAATTGTGTAACAGCTTCGCTTGTTACGGTTTTCGATTTGGCCTCTTGAAAAAATTCGCCTGGAATGCGTAGTGTCGTACCAAATACAAGCATTGCGGGGGAAGCATTTATATCTGATTTGAAGGCGACTCGTATGCCCAGTAGAATAACAGGTAAATGATATACCCAGTTGGCTGGCTCGTGGCACAAGATAGCTGTTTTGAAGCATCTGTGCCATCGCTTGATGATACCGTTCGCCTGAGGGTGATACGGCGTTGTTCTCAAGTGGCTCGCACCAATAGTGGTGATTAATTCGGCGAACACAGCTGACTCGATCTGTCTACCACGGTCGGATTTTATGCGTGCTGGAACCCCAAAGCGTAAAATCCACTGTGAAAGCAGAGCCTTGGCGACTGATTCTGCATAAATGTCCGGCGTGGGTACGGCTTCGGGCCATCGAGTGTATCGGTCGATGATGGTTAGACAGTAGCGTTGTCCCTCACAAACCGGAAAGGGGCCTACTATGTCGATGTTTTTGTGAGAAAATCGTTCGTGTGGAGGCTGATACTTTGCTGGCGTTGACCTTGTGTGGCGATGTATTTTGGATCGTTGACACGCTTGGAAGCAGCGCACGAAGGTTGCGATTTCTTTGCGTATGCCTGGCCACACGAATTTTGATGTGCATAGTTTTGTTGTTGCACTGGGTGCGATAAGCCATGGACCTTTGTAATTATGGCATTTCGAAACTCCTTTGGTATATATGGGCGCACTGTGGTGGTTGATGTGTCACATACGAGCTGCCTGTCGGTATCGAAAAAAAACTTTAGAATGAGCGATTTTGTATGCGTACCTGGCTCCTTGATAATTGTTGAAGTTGTTCATCGGCTTTCTGTGCTTCAGCAACCTTGGTGTAGTCGATAACTGCATCGATTGCTTCAGTCCGAGATAGTAAGTCGGCTGTGGCGTTTTGCTTTCCCGGGGTGTGGCGTATATCGGTGGTAAATTGTCCTACGAGATAAAGTTGGCGTACACGGCGGGGTGACCCTTTTCTGTTTTTTGTCGAAAGGCAAATACCAAGGGACGGTGATCGGTAACCACGTAGCACTTGCGACCTTCAATCATATACCGAAAGTAACACATGCCCTGGTACACTGCAGCCAGTTCGCGATCGTACGTGCTATACTTTTGCTGTGTGTTCGTGAACTTTTTGGAATAAAATCCGAGGGGTTGAAGTTCGCCATTTACGTTTTGGTGTAAAGCCGCGCCAACTGCGGTATCGGATGCGTCAACATACAGGGCTAGTTCGGCGTCTGGTGCTGGATTTGCGAGCAGTGTTGCATTAGCTAGTTCTGTCTTGCATCGAGTAAATGCATCTTCAGCTTCTTCAGTCCAAATTAACATTATTTAATTTTAACAAATAATGATATTATAGAGTTTAATAAAATTTTCTGAAATCACATGTAAAATTAAGACAAAACAGCTGATTCGAACTTCGAAATTCTTCTTCCCAATTTTTTTGGGAAAATCCATTTCCCTGGGAGTTCGTAATTGGGAAAATTTGTTTTTGGGAAAAACAAATTTGTGGGAGCTGAGCTCTAATGGGAATATTAAGAATTGGGCTGTACATATGCTATTATTAAAGTTAAGGAGACCACTATATCGAGTGGCTAGATGTATATGTAAATAATCTGTTATGCATTAGATCGCGTGGAGAGATGTATGGAAAGAATAAATTATTGATTTACTAACAGAGCAGTTGATATTACCATTGATAACATTATAGGCAAACATGAGGGAGATACAAATTCTTCCATCGTGCAAAATCTGCAGACCGAGCAATTTCCGCCTGATGTTGTATGATGGCAGGCTATCGGGCCAATGAAGCTTATACAAGGCAATTTTGGTAAAAATTCTATAAAGTGCCTTCAGAGTCATAGGATCCGTGAAGTCACAGGAATTACGTCCAATAAATCCAACCATTGCGAAAGATTTCGATACAATAAATTAAATTAAATTTCACTCGCCTCTGGACAGGAATCGTGCTCTTCGTCCCTTTTGTGATTGTCACAGGCACCTGAAAACTGCTGATCCCTTGGAATCGATTAGAATAGAGTGCCAGTTCCATATATTTAAGAGCCTGAGTAAAGAAAACAGGTTTGTCCTGCAGTCAACAATAAAACTGCCTCGTGAGGGAAAACTGCAGCCAACATTCACACTTCGTGGTTGCGTGTATGTGAGAAATGATCACGATAAGACGAAACAGCCAATCAAAATTTCGTTAGTTTGCTAGCCCAACTTGTTTACCTTTGTTTGTTAGTTCTTATTTCTTATTACTATACCTTTTTCTATTATTCATATTTAACGATAGAGGTTTATTTTTTAAATTACTATTTTCTGAACTTTGAAATTGCTTTTATTTCAACCATTTTAAATGTTTGGTAACAATAGAGATGCGAATAGCGTTGAAGATAACAGTCGTGCTTTGCTGAAATGTGGTGCAATTTAGTCTGAATCCTGAAAAGATGTATGTTATTAGGAGCATATTTGGACAATTATTCGTCGATATAATCAAAGTATCTGAGACCTAGTGTAGGCCTGAAGTAGGTAGGTAGGTAGGTAAAATGGCTGGGATCCGGAAAAGGTCGCCCAAGTACCTTTCTTAGAAGCCGTTTTGATGCCATAAGGACTCGTCGAACCTACTAACAGTAATGAGGATGTTTCTCTACAACCAACCAGAGTTGTTTATAAATTCCAGAATGCTAGGAATCCCTATTACAGATACCTTCCCTAGGTTTTCCAAAAAAGGGGTCCCGAAAGATTTTAATCGTGTTCTGGCTCTTGATATTGCACACGTAGCGATGCCCCTCCACCTACGCTGTGCCTCACTTAGGTAATACTAATGGATGTCTCCCTTTGCTACTTCTAGGGGTACACCCGTGTCAAGTTTGCTTACTTCTTCCCCTGATGAGCCTTGTAAAGGGCTCTGGTTTTGGCATGGAGGGCTACGTAGGGATGGGAGAGTTAAAAAGGGTGGTGGTGTAGCAATTTATTGTAAAAAGTATCTTTAAACTCGGTTGGGAGTATCTGGTAGCCTTGCTGAGCATTTTTTAGTTGAAGTGTCTAGTTTATTGTCTAAAAACCTTCTGTCCTGCGTTGATAGTCCCCATAAGTGTTGGGCTGTCCTCTGTGGCTGTCAACTACACTCATATTATTTTCTGTGGAGATTTTACTTAATTTGAACTTTCTAAGTAAGGACTTGCATAGCTGTCGTTTGTTGGAATGTATTTTCGGTATTGGTCTTAAAGTTGTTAATGTGTCCGTACCAAAAAAAAACTGCTTTGACTTCCGCCTCTTAGATTATTTTGTCGTGCCTCACATGTCTTTTTTTAAGTTTGACTAAATGTCGTTTATCTCTGATCATGACTAAATTTTTTGTTCGCTTGACATTAAGCTTAATGACCTTGATGTAGTGGCTTGTCCATCTATTTCACCAGACTATCGTCTGCTGGACTTTAACAGCCTCTTATTTTTTGTGTTTTGTTTGTACTTCAATAATGTCCAAAGTTTATGGTCGATCTCTTTTAAACATTCAAGATTGGTTAAGAAGATTGTTGGGTACGATTTAGGCTATATAAATTTTTGGAAAAGTAGCCAGTGCCACGCCCCCAGGCTATATAAAATTTAAATTCTTCATAACTCTGAACATATTAGGTCTAAATTAAAGATTTTTGGATATGTGTGTCCTTTAGTCAAGATGGATATAATTTGGGAAAAGTGGGCGGTCCCACGCCCACATTTTTTGTGTTTTGTTTGTACTTCAATAAGTTCAAAGTTTATGGTCGATCTTCTCTAAATTTCCAGATTGGTTTAGAAGATTGTTGTGCCACGCCCCCAGGCTATATAAAATTTAGATCATCATAACTTTGAATATTTTTCGTCTAAACTAATAATTTTTGGATATGTGTGTCCCTTGGTCAAGAATTATATAATTTGGGAAATGTGTACCGTGCCACGCCCACATTTTTTGTATTCAGTGCTTTGTTTGTACTTCAATAATGTCCAAAGTTTATGGTTGATCTGTTTTAAACTTTTCCAATACGTTAAAATCTTCGTTGGGTACGACATACATAGGCTACATTTGTAAATTCTTTGGAAAAGTGGGCAGTTCCAGGACCACAAGCTAAGTAATATTTCAATTCGTTATATCCCTGAATGTATTTGCTTTAGTGACATTTTAACGTTCTTAAATCTTAATCATTTTGACATAAAGACGTCTTCCTGTTAAGAAGCTATGAAAAAATTTTCAAACTTTTTCTTTGAAACCGAATGCCCAGAGTTTGTTAATCAATATTGCATGATCAAAGGCTTTCGAAAAGTGAGTATAAATTACATCCGTTCTTCCCTTCTCTTTCGCATTCTCCTTCTCATCTCCTCTCCTTTCTAAATAGGCCGGATCAAGGTGTTATACGAGCCGTGCCGAGGATCAGCCTGGCTGGGGGCCCTCAAATAGCCCAGTCGCTAACGGAGTGCATCGAACACCGGGCGACCTTCGATGCTAACTAGCCTTAACCGGACATTGCCGATCTCTGTCCGGGTGGACCTTCCCCTTCTCCGCCACTCGTGGGTTTAATTATGGACGGCTTTCCTCTTAAGAAGCCGTCAGGAGCTTGCTCCGCCAAGGCTTCGGCTCAGCCGGGCCTTTAAACAGCTGAGAGAACTCCTCAGCGATTCGCTGCCGCAGCGGCAGCTAGGCAGATAAGGGCTGAGAGTTTATCCAGCCCGATTGGTTCAAGGGCACCCCTCATGGACGGGTTACTGACCAAGAGGCCATCTGTGCAACCTCCGCCCTTCCCTTGTCCTCCACCAGCAGGCTTGCCACCCAGCGACTAGCGTGTGGTGGGTCGGCAGCTGGGGGTCTTAGGGATGTGGGGGGTCAGCTATGGGGCCAAGGGCCAAACAAATCAGGACAGGGCTGAGAGTAAATCCGGCCCTGTCAGTCCGAAGGCCGGTACCTCTCGGGGAGGGGTCACTGACCCGGCGACCCTCAGGGCAGCTACCGCCCATACCATAACCTCCACCAGCAGGGCTGCCACTCAGCGTCAAGCGTCTGGAGGGTCGGTTGCTGAGGGCTCTAGGGGTGCGGGGTTGCTGCTTCTAGGGCTGGGAGGCATAAAAAGAGCATCCATCAGGGTAAGCGTTGGGCAGCCCGGGTCCTGCTTAGAAACGCCACCTCACCGATAAGGGAGCGGGATGTTTCTGCTGAGGTCTCTCAACGGGATCTTCGGGCGAGAAAATTGTTCCCGGATTTCAAGCTGGACTGAGTCGAGACTGAGGAAACCTCGAAGCGCCAGAGATCAATGGAGGAATCCAATCCTACGGCACCGAAAAGGGTCAAGACACAGGGAGGCTGGGCGCGCTCTTTTGCCGAAATAGCCAAGGGTCGGTGGATCATTGGCGTGATCGACGAAAGCAGCGAAGACGGCAGGATCCCGAAGCAGCAGTGGAAGTAGGTTGAAGCTGCGCTCGCTACTGTGGCCGTTAAGGTCCTCAAAGATAACCCTGGTCCACCGCCATCGTACACCGATGCAGGGTGGTTCCAGGGAAATGTGAAGCTCATCGCCTGTGATGACTCCAGGTTGGCGGAGTTGTACCAAGCCGCCGTTATGAGGCTTGGTGAGGTATATCCGGTCACGCGTCTTAAAGTGGTGGAGGCACGCGATATCCCCTCACGACCAAGGGCTAGAGTCGGGATCCCAGTGACGCCATCGGACCCAGCGGATATCCTGGAGCTGCTCTAGGTGTACAACCCTGCCTTACAGACTAAAAAATCAGACTCGAATCTCGCACGGAGGCGGTTGAACCACCCAGTGAGGATGAGATGGAGGTGGACGCGGGCGAAGAACCCAGTGGCTAAGTTTCGTCAAGCTCGGACGGTAGCTTGGCTCTCAGGAAGCTTTACTCTGAGAGTCAGCTTCTGAGTGATGGGGATTCGGACGAGACGCTCACAGAGAAGAGCGCAAATAAATTGTGATGCAAAGCAGCATAAGCTGCACTTCTATTGCACCTGTCTTCAGGTGCGGTAGACATCGTTTTAGTTCAGGAGCCATGGATCACTGTCAATAGGATCTGTGGCTTGGGGACGCCAGCGTTCAAGCTCTACAGCGCTAAAGATAAGGGTAATCCTCGCACTTGTATAATGGCTAAGTATACTCTTAATGTTTATCTGCTTCCCAATTTTAGTGATGGAGATCTGACAGCGGTTAGCTTCGAGGTGCTGCTCTACCTAGCACATGATCACCAAGGCTCACTACCACCTGACAATTTCAAAAATTCCGTGAGCACAGCAAATCCACGAAATTATACGCTTATACTTGGGGGCGATGCCAACGCTCACCATGCCCAGTGGGGCAGCAGTGACTCAAATGGCCGGGGTGAGTCTTTATATAACTATCTTCTAGGTACTAATCTAAGTGTATGTAACAGGGGAAATGACCCCACTTTCATTACAAGAAACCTCGGGGAGGTCCTTGACATAACCCTGGTCACGGATTCTTTCAGTGACAAGATTGTTTCATGGAGAGTTCTAAAAGAGCACTCCTTTTCTGACCATAGGTATATAAGTTTCTCTATATCAGATGCGCACAAAAGCCCAAAGTATATTCGAAATTTTAGAAGAACCAACTGGGGCTACTATAAGAAGATCCTAGGTAAAAATCTACCCAAAGAGGTGAGAATCCCGGATAACGAAGGGGAGCTGGAATTACTCGTAAATAATTTCAGTGATATATGTGGGACTGCTCTTGATAGGGCCTGCCCGACTGGGAAAGTTAGGGAATCGCGCAAACCACCGTGGTGGTCCTCTGACCTCGACAAGCTCAGAAGGCCTTGTAGGGCGGCTTTCAATAAAGCCAAACATGATGGGCATGAACCCGCATGGGCTGCTTATAGGCCGAATCTAAATCCTATAAAAAAGCAATCCGAAAGGAAATGCGATCTTCTTGGGTAGATTTCTTTGGTAAAATCGAATCTACATCCGCGGCCTCTCGTTTAAGGAGGGTTCTATCGAAATCCCCTACTCCGCTAAGTTACGTCCAAAAACCACATGGGCAGTGGACGAACTCTACTACGGAAACTATAAATTTGCTTATGGATACAGACTTCCCGACATGCCCGGGCGTCTCCACTAATATTGTTAGCGGCGGCCTACCTACGGACCGGCTCATAAGCTAAATTGCAGATGACAAGAAGTTAGACTGGGCTCTCTCGACCTTTAAGCCCTACAAGTCGCCGGGCCCGGACGGAATTATTCCGGCGCAGCTACAGTATACTGCCGAACTTGTAAAGCCCTGTATTAAAGGGATGTTTGTAAGCTGTCTCAGTGGAGGCCATTCTCTCGGCGCTAACGGAATTGGGGGTTGCTGCGTGCCTGGTGGAGCTGATGCACAATCTGCTTACGCGTAGGCAGATTGTAACGGAGCTTGATGGAAGCGTGATCCGCAGATCCGCACTATGCGAAGTATCACACTGGGCCACGGCCACAGGTTTGGAAGTAAATCTAGATAAAACCGAGCTAGTCCTCTTCACGAGAAGGTACACGGTACCAGATCTAACACCGCCAAGAATTGGGGGTACCTACTTAGCGTTCAGCGATAAAGTCAAGTATTTGGGAATCATTCTCGACAGGAAGCTGTTATGGAGTGATAATATCATGAAGCGAGCCAGAAAGGCATCAGCGGCGCTGTTCACCTGTAAGAAGGCTATTGGTACCTCCTGGGGGTTCTCCCCTAAGGTGGTCTACTAGATATACACAGCCATTGTGCGCCCGATTCTCCTATATGGTGTATTGGTCTGGTGTTGGCATGTTAAGATATGCTTCAATAGGTGCAACGAAGCTCGGAGCTCTGCATTACCGGGGCTCTCGGCTCCACTCCGACTGAAGCACTAAACACTATGTTGCACCTGCCACCTCTTGACCTGGTGGCAAAGGAATTTGCGGCCATCACCGCTCTACGCATAAAGGAAACAGGTCTGTGGTCAGGTAGATCTAGTGGACACGCAACAATCCTGGGCTCAAACGCCCCGGTCCCAATACCAGTACGGACTGACTACTGTACGCCAAGGAATGTTTTCGATAAAAACTATGTAGTACATATACCATCGCGACAAGCCTGGAATTCCAGACAACATACAGTTCCGGGTGCCACCAACATATTCACGGATGGTTCTTAGCTGGACGGGAAGGTGGGGGCTGGCTTCTTTTCACCGGATCTGCGTTTAGAGGCCTCTCTCCGCCTTCCTGATTACTGTAGTGTGTACCAAGCGGAAATGCTAGCAATACACAGGGCTGTGAATCATCTCGGATCTATGCCTAAAGATGGCAAACGGGTTTTTATTTTCTCAGACAGCCAGACCGCTCTTAAGGCCTTGGACTCATTCGTCGACAACACAAAGTCGGTCACTGAATGGCCCAGATCTTTTAATGAGATGGGTCAGCACTTCAGTATCAGCCTTATTTGGATACCTGGGCACAGGGATATTGAAGGCTACTGCAGAGCAGATGAGTTGGCCTGAAGAGGCATCACCGACCACATTCTTCCAGAAAATGATTCGAAAGGCATACCTATGGGCACCTTCAAGCTCGTGCAAACACATGCACTATTAGGAAGGCAAACGGAGCTTGGTCAGTCATCCCATCGTGTGAGACGTCCAGGCTTACGTGGCCCTCTTATGCCAAGGGGCGTACAAGGCGCTTCTGACTCTACATAAACCAGTCCTATCATCCCTAGTTAGGGTCCTGACAGGGCATTGCTTAATAGGCACGCACGGTGCAAGACGGGGGCTGTTTTTGTCGTAGCAACAAAGATCACTCCCCGAAGGTTTTGGGGAGTGTTGTCGAAATAACAGTCTTTGGCCGGATACGAATCCCTTACGCTCCGGTACTCCCTTGCGGTACTGCCCGACTGTCGTGGTAGTGATTTGGTATGACCAGTGCAACTTTCTAGGTCATGTCATCCCTCCTTCCGAAAGGAACGAGAAGATAGGTAATTAGAGGTGAGAGGCATCACATCCGTAGATCAACCATCGAGTTGCACATCATAACCTTTGTGCATATTAGTCGCCTCTTACGACCGGTATGCCTACCACGGGCATATTCTAAACCCCTACCCGCAGGCTAGCGACCTTCGATTACTTTCGCAGCTGTAGGCATACCGAAGAGGAGGAGAGTGTCCAACACCTCCTCTGACAGTGTCCAGTACTTGGCAGGCTTAAGTTGGCCATCCTGGGTAAACCTTTCCTACTTGACCTTGCTGAGGTCTCTAAATATGAAGTAAAAGCTTTAGCGAAATTCATTGTTTCCATAAGGTGGTTTGACCCGCTTTAGACAGGGAAGGGGTCTTCTTTCGGGACCGTGTGGGGTATTACAATGGGCCCATTGGTGGCCTAAGTAGTGAGCAGTTACCTTAGGGTCTCAGCTCAGCCCTCGCAACCTAACCTAACCTACATCAAGCTGGCCTTGATCTTCAAAAGCATTAATAATTTTATTTGTTAAAAGCACGAGATTAGTGCAAGTCGATTTCTGAGGCATAAAGCCATGTTGAAATTTCGATATTGCCGGAAAGGCGTGATCCATTAGTTTAATTTGAAACACAAAATCAAAAAGCTTTGAAATCGTGCTTGCTTTAACAATCGGCCTGTAATGGCAAACGTTATTGCGACTCTCAGATTTGTAGAGATTGAATTATCAGGACACATGTTAAAAAGATTTGATGTGGGAGTTGAAATGAATGCTGAATGCAGCTTAAAGAATATTGGGCCAAACCCCTCATGGTCTACACAAGTACTTTTCTCCAGATTGGAAATTGCAAGCTCTACTTCGTCCGAGGAAATCGTAAAGCTATCAACTTTTAACAAATGACGCTTGTATAGAATGAATATATATATTATCACTATGGTGGCTATGCGAATCACATCTTACTAGCGTATAGTTTGTTATCTTCAATTCGGAATCGTCTATGTTAGTTGTTGTTCTGGATAGCGAGCACAGTAAAAAAAATGGTTTTTTACATATATTAGCATTTCCAGCACATTTTTGTTAGCTATGATGCTAGTAGTTGCTATTTACGTTTATGAGTTTTGTTTTACAGTATTTTCATACGCCGGGCATTTTGTACTAAATGCAAAATGATTTGTATCAACGTCTGCTAACCTTTTTGTTACAAGTTCGTAACAATTTACACATCTCACTATTTCTGACGTGCAATCTTTTACTTCGTGTGTGCCACCACACTAATCCATAGTACACTTGTTGCGTTTTGGCTTGAAACACCTATCTATTTATGTATGTACTTATAAATACAAAATACAAATACAAATAACAGCTCAACATAATATAAACGCACACGTCTCATGCCCATACATACATCTTGTATGAGAGTAACCGAAATAGAATTGCGTGCGCTAAAAGCTAACTCAAAATAAAAAACTTTTGTGCGTGACATTTTCAATTGAGGTTATGGTCATTTTACGAATTATTGTTTCATCATTTTTGTTATTTGAACGACCTGTTTAAAACAAATATCTCAATATAAAACGTCTAACAAATGTTGTAAAAACAAGTTGGACCTTCTATATACAATAAAACTATTCATCTGTCGACCAATAAAAGCAACACTAGGGCTTTAATTTCGGTGCGTCCGCAAACGTATGGGAGAAGAATAGTCTCTTTTAACTTCGCAACCGAGAAGGGAAATCGGTCGATATGATCTTGGTTCGCCGGTTTCACTGGTTTTAGTAAGGGAACTACTATCGCCTCTTTTTCAGATTTCAGGGATGACAAAAGTAGTTAGCGAAAGGTTAAAGAAAGCCGGAAAGTAGCTCTGCCCGCGTGGCCTATGTGTTTAAGCACTTTAATGGCAATTCTGTCGGGTCCGACGTACCTAGAGTGTTTGGCCTTCATTATCGCTCCTGTGTTTACGTTTGTGTGCACGACGGATGGCTCGTCTCTTGGTCCTATTAGCTGATTGATGCATTCTGAATTGTCTGCAAAAGAAACTTGCTTATTTCCTGGGGTGCCATTTGACGCTGTCGCCAAATGTGATGGCGGCCTTGTCGTTGAATTTGGTCGGGCTTAATAGGGCCTTGTCTGTTGACCATAATTTGCCGACTCCGTCGCAGAGGTCTTATAGTTCACCGTCATCAAGAGGCTAAAATGCTCAACGTTCAAGGCAGTTGCTTCTGAACTGTCAAAACCTAGTCATCCAAACCGACCTCATGACACGCAACATCCCTTCTCCTGCTCAACTGAACACACTTTCTAACATCACTATCACTCTGATCCAACGCTGTTGAAACTGCGTGTTTTCATTGGGCAGGGCGAAGGAATAACAGCAACAACAACCTTGCGGTCTTTGTCGGTGTAGGTTAGGCAGTCGAGGAGCGCTCTGTATAGTCCGTAAAGCCGTCCGAGTCCGCGTTGTTCAGTAGTTATGAAGTCGGTTGACCGGTCATTGGCCTTGGCTATTGCTTAATTGCCATAAGCCACAACATCCGAAAAGGCAACTGCTCACCCTGTGGGTTAGGGGTTTAGAATATGCCCGAGGTAGACATACCAGTCGTAAGAGGCGACTAATATTCACGAAGGTAATGACGTGCAACTCGATGGTTGATCTACGGAGAGCGGGATTATATGGTACACTTCCCATTATGCTGCAGAAGACTCAGGCATCTTTGGTTAAGGAACTGAAGAAGATCTTCGTAGCATGTATCATTCATAACCACATACCCTCCACGTTAAAAAAAACAATTGTGGTTTTCATTCCCAAATCTGGCAGAAAAGGGCATGAGGTGGTGTAAATAGTTCCCTGCTCAATGAAACCCTGATGAGTAGCGTGGGAATAGAATTGATTCTCTACTGAAATTTCTTTCCTTTTTATACATTTTGGTTACACTAATACTTACGTACTACTTAGCCTAGGTTAGGTTAGGTTGCGAGGGCTGTGCCGAAACCCCAAGGTGACAGCCCGACACATAGGCCACCGATAGGCCCGTTGTGATACTCTATACGGACTCAAGCAAGAGAACCCCTTCCATACCTAAAACGGGGAATCGAACCATTTAGTGGAAATAGTGAATTTAGCTAGCGCCTTGACGTCACATCTGGATACCTCAGAAAGGTCTGATGCTGGAAATTGGCATAGGAGGTGCTGGACACTCTCCTCCTCTTCGATACATCTACAACTACGACAGTAATCGTACGTCGTCGCACCCAATCTGACACCGTCAGTGCCTATTAGGCAGTGACCTGTTACAACCCTTATTACGGATGATACTGCAGATTTGCTTATGCTAAGAAGCTCCTTAGTGCGCCCCCTATCGTATGAGGGCCAGTTTGCCTGGATACCCCGCATGTTGAGATTGCTGACCACTTTTCGAGCTTGAAAGTGCCTATACGTATACCTACTCAGTCATTTCCAGGAAGGATGTAGTCGGTGATGCCTCTTCTGGCCAGCTCATCCGCTCTGCAATTGCCCTCAATATCCCTGTGTCCAGGTACCCATATAAGGTTGATACTGAAGTGTTGTGACATCTCGTTAAGAGATCTGACTTTGAATTGTCGACGAATGAGTCCAGGGCCTTTAGTGCAGCCTGGCTGTCCGGGAAGATGAAAACCCGTTTTCCATCACTAGGTACAGCAGCCAGATGGCTTACGGCTCTATGTATTGCCAGCATTTCTGCTTGGTATACACTGCAGTGATCCGGCGGAAGGAGACCTCCAGACTCAGATCCAATGAGAAGATGCCCGCTCCCACCTTCCCGTCAAGCTTAGAGCCATCGGTAAATATGTGTGGAGCGCCCGGGACAATGTGCTGTCTACTATCCCAGTCCTGTCGCGTTGGTATGAACACTGCGCAGTTCTTAACAAAAACATTCCTTGATGTACAGTAGTCGGTGAATGCTGGTATTAACACACCCAAGATGGTGGCATGCCCCCAAGTTCCATTTGACCAGATACCTGTTTCTCGTATGCATAGAGCCGAGATAACCGATGATTCCCGCGCCACAAGGTCGAGGGGTGGCAGGTAAAGTATTGTATTTAGTACTTCGGTGGGAGTAGAACAGAGACTCCTGTTATACATAGCTCCGAGCTTCTTTGCACTGTTTGCAAAATTTTAAGATAGGTGCTTTTGGCCAGTGCAGGCCACCAGACCAAAACACCATATAGGAGAATCGGGCGTACAATGGCCGTAAAGACCCAGTGTAGCACCTTGGGGGAGAACCCCCAGGAGGCACCTATTGCCCTCTTGCAGGAGAAAAGCGCCGCCGCCGCCTTCCTGGATCGATCCATTATGTTGTCATGCCAGAGCAGTTTTCTATCCAGAATAACCCCTAAGTACTTGACCTTATCGCTCAGAACAAGAGACACACCCCCCATTCTTGGTGGTGTCATAATTGGTGTCTTGTACCTGCTCGAGAAGAGAACTAACTCAGTTTTTTCAGGGTATTTTGGATAGTGCCCCTTGCACAGATGTCATCAGCATACGCGATCAGTTGGTGACCCGCTAATTCCATGAGACATAAGAGTTGGTTTACGGTAACCAACCACAAAAGCGGAGAGAGAACTCCGCCATGAGGGGTGCTTCGGTTAGCGAGTCTGTGGACTTCGCTCCCGCTAGCTCTGTTTTTATCCGCCTTTCCGTAAGCAGATTGTATATAAGCTCTACCACGCACGCGACCACCCGCAGGCCTGTCAGGACCGAGGTGATTGCTTCTAGAAAAACGTTGTAGAAAGCGCCTGCTATGTCAAGAAATGCCACCAGTGTGTACTCCTTGAGGTCAAGTGGCCTTTCTATGACAGACAGCAATGAGTGCAGGGCAGTGTCAGTTAACCTGCCCTTGGTATAGGCATGCTGGGTGATAGAGACGATGGGTCAGTCATCCTCCGGATTTAGTCTTCCAAGAGTCTGTCAAATGTTTTAAGATGGAAGGAAGACAGGCTTATTGGCCTCTAGTCCTTTGGTTTTGTGTGGGATGGTTTTCCCGCTTTAGGAATAAACACCACGCTGACTTCCCTTCACGATTCTGGTTCGTATTTGAGGCTCAGACAACTTAGAAACATCATATTTGACCATAGTTTAATAAGTGAGGCCGTGTGTTGAAGCTGAGCCGGAAAACTTCCATCCGGGCCCGGCGACTTAAAGCGCTTAAACGAAGATAGAGCCCAGTCTAGCTTTCGATCATCTACGATGTCTTTTGAAAGTGATGTCAAGGACCTCTTCCCTGTTTCGTGTGGTAAAGGTGGGGTCGCTTCCCCTATTACATATATCTAGATTAGTACCTAGAAGATAATCATAAAGAGACTCACCCCTGTCATTAGTATCCGTGCATAGTACAAGCATTTCCTCCCGCGGGTTTGACTGCCTCACGAGTTCCCGGAAATTATTTGGTGGTAGTGAGCCTTGATGATCATGGGCCAGATAGAAGAACGCAAACTTGCACCTTCTACCGTCATATCTCCGTCACTAAATTGTGGAAGAAGAAAAACATTAAGCGTATACTTAGCTAGAATACACGTCCCTGGCTTACCCTTGTCATGAGCGCATATAAGCTTATAGCCAGACGTCCTCAAACCACAGATCCATGGCTCCTGGACTAATACAATGTCTACCACACCTGCGGACAGGCGCAGTAGAAGCGCAGCTGAAGCTGCCTTACTATGATGAAGGTTGATCTGGAGGACCCTCATCATAATTTTTTGGCGCTCTCCTCCGCGAGCGTCGCGTCAGACTTCCCATCGCTCAGAAGCTGACTCTCGGAGTACATTCTCCTGAGAGCCAGACTACCGTCAGAGCTTGATGAGTCGTAACCACCAGTAGGTTCCGGCGCCTTCGCCTCGTCCACTTCCATCTCCTCCTCGCTGACAAGGCTTTCTACGTCAGCCTTGTAGATCCGAAGGCTGATGTTTTTGAAGCCGTAGCTCACCTCGTAATCTTGCTTCGACAGTGCACCGACGCTTGCGCTGTCGAGCAGCAGGACGATCTGCATCGTGTTCTTCTCCGTCTTCTCGACGTTCACCACTTTCCAATTATGTGTAACTACACCCGGGTTGTACACCTGGAGAATCTCCAGGATGTCTGCTGGGTCCGTGAGCGTCACTGGAACCCAGGCTCTCGGCCTCGAGGGAATATCCCGCGCATCGACCGCCTTGAGCTTCGCACCCGGATACACCTTCCCTATCAAACAGACGGCGGCCTTGTACAGTACCGCCGACCTTTCGTCATCACAAGCAATAAGCTTAACGTTCCCCTGGGACCATCCAGCATCTTTGAATGATGGCGGTGGCCTGGGGCTGTCTTTTATGACCTTCACGGCCACCGTAGCGAGCTCGGCCGCGATCCACTTCCATTGCTGTTTAGGGATCCTGCCGTCTGCGCTACTCTCGTCTATGACGCCAATGATCTTCCGATCCTGTTGTTGTTGTAGCGCTGCTTAGCCCTACCTAGGTAGTCAGTATCTTACCCAGTATTGTCATCAAACTCTTCTAACGGAAGTCCTAGAAACCCAGCGGCTTCGACAGGGGTGGACCAGAGGGATATGGGTGTTAGAAGAGCAGGCTCGGTTGAGCAGACAAAAAGATGACTGGTATTATGGGGGGACAAGCTTCATGCCGGACAAACATTAGGCAAGTCGGGGTTCAGTCTGGATAGGTAAGAGCTTAACCTATTATATCCAGACCGGAGTTGAGCCAGTATCACCCTAGTCTCCCTATTCAGTTCGCGCCCCTCTTCGGCAACGGGTGGTGTTATTGCCTGAAGAACGGCGTTCGCCGGGAGAGAGCCGACAAAGGAATTTACCGAATTCGTATGGATGAGGGTGAGGGCCTGCCAGTGCACCTTAGGATCAAACGGCGTGGAAATCAGGTGCCGGATCTCATCGAAGTGTTTGCGTAGATGGCTCCTTATGCTCCTGGGGGGCGGATTCTCGTTGACCAGGCGTCTGTTCGGATGCTGCGGTTTGCAGCAGTTGAACAAGAATTGCCTGGTCAACATCTCACTATGCTCTTTAACGCCGACCATTTTCGCTTCATTATGGAGATGGTGCTCAGGAGACATAAGAAGACACCCAGTGGCGGTTCGAAGGGCGGTGTTCTGGCAGACCTGTGTGTCAGCTAGCCCCGGCGACCATATTGTCGTCGCGTAGCTCAGTACCGCCTGACCAATTGCTTTGTATGTAGCTAGTAACGTTTCTTTCTCTTTACCCCAAGTGCTGCCAGCTAGCGACATGAGGATTTTGTTACGGCTTTGGACTTTATTGGCAATTGCGGTTACATGAGCGCCGTATTTGAACATGTTATCAAGATTTTGGGGTGTGAGACAGTTGGTAGCTTGACACTATCAACGTAGATGTCTAATTCCATGTTCACCTGCGTTGTCCACGTCGTGAATAGGGTGGCCGAGGACTTATTCGGTGACAATGCCAGGTTTCTCCCAGCGAAAAATTCTGACACGGCTGGGAGGTATGCATTAATGCGGTAGCAGAGCTCTTCAACGGAGGGGCCAGTTGTCAGAATCGTACAATCGTCGGCGTAAGAGACGATCGAGACACCCTCTGGTGAGGGGGGGGGGGGGGTTGTTTCGATATATAATAGTTAAACAGAAACAGGGATAGGACACCACCCTGTGGGACCCCTTGTTTAACTATTCTGGGTTTTGATCTGGCGCCTCTGAATTGAACCGAAGATTGACGGCCACTCATGTAGTTGGCAGTCCAACGTTTAAGACAGGGGGGAAGGGACGAGTCTTCAAGGTCTTTCATTAGGTGTGCATGGTTGACCGTGTCAAAAGCTTTGGCCAGGTCAAGCGCAACTAGCACTGTCCTGTGGTTTGGACGCTTTTGTCCGTCCGTTTTAATCCGTCCCCCATCTGAGTGGTGATGGCGTTCAGCGCGGTGGTGGTGCTGTGGCTTTTGCGAAAACCATGCTGATGTTCGGCGAACCGCAGGTTTGTGGTGAAATAGAGTAATAAGATAGATTCCAACACCTTCACTACTGGCGAGAGGAGTGATATCAGGCGATGTGACTCCCCTACCGCAGCTGGCTTGCCAGGCTTTAGTAGTGGGACCACCTTTGCCTGTCTCCATCTTTCAGGAATGACAAAGGTGGACAGGGAAAGGTTGAAAATGTGTGTGAGGTATCTTATGCCTTTGTCGCCGAGGTGTTTCAAC
This sequence comes from Sphenella marginata, assembly GCA_951509765.1. Classification (NCBI taxonomy): domain Eukaryota; kingdom Metazoa; phylum Arthropoda; class Insecta; order Diptera; family Tephritidae; genus Sphenella; species Sphenella marginata. Next base: position 71,860,621 of record OX608080.1, on the reverse strand, counting down.
ATCAGCATGGAAATGCCATCGGGGCCAATATACTTGGTGTTCTTAGATCTCCGAATTGCCTCATGAACTTCTGTTGTAGAGATGGCAATGGGCGCATCGCTGTTTTTGTGTTTATGCGCTTCCCTGGTGGCTCGGCGAATCTCTTTGTCCAACGGAGGATGCATTACAAACTGTCGGCAGAAAGCGCTCGCACATCGTTTAGGCTTCGACTGAACCTTATCGCCGAAGGCGATGGATATTTTGTCGTTGGGTTTAGTCGGGTTGGACAAAGATTTCACCGTCGACCATAATTTGCCAACCCCAGCCGAGAGGTTACAAGACCTTAGGTGCTCTTCCCACTTAGCGCGTTTGTGTTTATCTACTAAGTGTCTGATTTCCGCATTAAGATCCTTTATTTGAGGATCCGTAGGGTCCAGGCGTCTAATATGATCACGTTCATTTGCCAGGGCCGCTGCCTCTGCGGGGAAGAACGGACGTACTTCTTTTATTCTACCTGACGGAATGTGTTGATGGAAGGCTGAAATTAGGGCCATACGCAACGCCTTTTCCCCTTCTAGTACGTCAGACGGGGTGGGGAGAGCAGCGAAGGCGCTCTCTGTGGTGGTGAGAAAATCCTCCCAGTCGGCTTTATTGAAGATGGTGTACGTGCGATTTTCAGCGGTGACAAAGTCGGTCGATAGAGAGCACTATGGGTAGGTGGTCTAAAGCAAGGGTCAGCATCGGTCGCCATTCAACGCAGTTTATAAGGCCTGCGCTGACTAGTGATGGTGATGTGTGGCGAGCTAGAGCAGTTTACCGCCACTCTAGTGGGGGCATCCCCATTTGCAGAACGTAGAATCATCTATTTGGTCAGCCAGCTCCTGTCCCTACCATCGGCCTGCAAGCTGGAGTGCCACAGGTCATGGTGTTTGTTGAAGTCACCAAGGATGACGCGATTCTCGCCCGTGAGTAACGCACGAATGTCGTGGTGGCAATCCCTGGGACAGAAGGTGTACATTGTACCCGTTGCAGGTCTGAAGAGACGACCTTCCACCGAGCTTTGTCTCCTGAATCGCCGCGATCTCGATGTTATATCGCTTCATTAAGTTTATTACTTCAACATTTTTACCAGTTTGGCCGTTGCAATTAAATTGCAGGATACCGAAATGCGAAGGTGGGGGTCAAGGTTGTGACTTATACTCGTGCTGATGCTGGAAGAAGAGGGGCTGACTGAGAGAGTGGTAGAGAGCGGACGCTCAGCATTGCTCAAATCCACTTGGGAAGTGCTACGTAGGGAGTAGCTGTGAGCTGCTGTGTGAGATGTTGACGCCTGGGGGCGTGATCGGCCGCTAGGAAAGTCTACTTGCTGATGTGCATTGGTAATGCTAGTCGTGGAGACTGATGTGACAGAGTCAGACATATGTGGCTAAGCGATACTTGATCGGCGACATTATTGGGGGGAAACTGACGGTTTAGGCAGGGGGGTAGCGAAATAACAGCCCTTGGTCGGGGAAACCCCGAGTCATTCCGGTACGTAGGACCAGCTCGGCGAAGGACCTCGTCTAGCCTCCTTGTATTTTGGCCCTTTTCGGTAACGTTGGGTTGGTCTCTTCCATTGACCGCTGACGCTTCGAGGTTGCATCACTCTCGACCCAGTCAACGTGGAAGTTCGGAAAGGTGCGCCTTGCCCACTCAAGTTCTCGCTGCACCTTCGCCCATTCCTCCGCAGAGACATCCCCCTCCCTTATCGGTGAGGTGGCGTTTCTGTGTAGGATCGGGGTAGCCGTGCGCTTGTCTTGGTGAACAGGCTTCCTTGCCGCCTTCGCCATCTGCCCCATGGCCTTAGCGCTGGACCCCCACATCCCTGGAGACCCCACCAGATGACTTACCTGACGTTTCACGCTGAAAGGCAGCCTTTGGGCTGCTCGAGCCGGATATACTCTCGGCTCTACTTTGGAGAAGGTCCTTGGCCCCAACACCAGCCGTCCCCACTTCCCCAGAACCTACATCAGCAGACCCATCAGACGCTAGTCGCTGAGTGACCGGCCTACCAATGGGGGTCGAGTGAAGGATGGCGGCTAAGTTTTGAGCTTCCCGACCAGCTCCCCCTCCATGAGAGGTGCTGACCTTTGGACAAATCGGGATGGATGCTCTCTGAGCCTTCTTTGTCTAGCTGCCGCAGCGGCAGCGAATCGCTGAGCAGTTCGCTCAGCTTGTTTTTGAAGACCCGGACGAGCCGTGGCTTTCGAGGAGCAAGCTCCAGTCGGCAATTTTTTCGAAGAGCCGCTCTCCTTATTATTTGTATTTTTATTATTATTTAAACTATCCATCTTTCAAACCCCACGAGTTGCGGAGAAAGGGCAAGGTTCGCCCGGGCAGAGATCCGCAATGCCCGGTTAAGGCTAAATAGCATCGAAGGGCCCCCGGTATTCGATGCACTCCGTTAGCGACTGGGCTATTTGAGGGCCCCCACCCAGGCTGATCCTCGGCACTGGTCGATTTACACCTTGATCCAGCCCTTTCAAAAAGGAAGGGGGGGGGGGGGGGAGAGGAGAAACGATGAGTGAGGATACGAGGCTTTGGGATGGGGGAAAGAAGGTCGCCGCTCGAATTTGCCACCGAAGCGTTATCAGGTGTCACCACGAGGAGGCTTAACCCCCACATGAGGGAGGGGAGGGTGCAGACTAGTCGACGCGATGGCGGCTAAGTTTTGAGCTTCCCGACCAGCTCCCCCTCCATGAGAGGTGCTGACCTTTGGACGAATCGGGATGGATGCTCTCTCAGCCCTTCTTTGTCTAGCTGCCGCAGCGGCAGCGAATCGCTGAGCAGTTCGCTCAGCTTGTTTTTGAAGACCCGGACGAGCCGTGGCTTTCGAGGAGCAAGCTCCAGTCGGCAATTTTTTCGAAGAGCCGCTCTCCTTATTATTTGTATTTTTATTATTATTTAAACTATCCATCTTTCAAACCCCACGAGTTGCGGAGAAAGGGCAAGGTTCGCCCGGGCAGAGATCCGCAATGCCCGGTTAAGGCTAAATAGCATCGAAGGGCCCCCGGTATTCGATGCACTCCGTTAGCGACTGGGCTATTTGAGGGCCCCCACCCAGGCTGATCCTCGGCACTAGATGAAGGACTCTTCATTGAGAATAGGTATGTTAAAGGACGGTGGTCGGTTTTAACTAAAAATTTTCTTCCATAGACATATGGTCTGAAGAAAGCTATGGCCTAATGAATTGCACCCAATTCTTTTTCTATTGTGGCGTTGTTGGCTTCACCTTTTGTGAAGGACCTACACTCTAAATCTTTTACTGAAATTTATGATCTTTTTAAGTGTAATTTTTTGTTGAAAATATGCACCTTGTCTAAAATTATAATCATTTTCGCTCTAATCGAAATAAATAAACTCAGTCTGTGTAATTTTCTTTTAAAAATACAAATTTACCACATAAAGTTTTTTTATTAGGCTTGTATTGCTCAATTTTAAACATAATTTGCGAAATGTTCCGTAATTGTTCAAATTTGAACCAATAGTATTTGTATTTGGGCAAATGATGCTGAATTTTTAACATCCCTGCCTAAAAACGTCCAAAACAGCTGACGAAGCCGCCATATTTACCTTCGCAGAATTTCTTTGAACAAGTGCGCGTCATATTGAAACAAATATATCTTCTATCGAAAGTGAATTTTTGCAGTATATATCATCATCATTTATCAAGCAGATTCATCCAGTGCTGGTTGCGGTATTATATGTATTATAATATATATGTATATAAATATATAAGTTCATAGTTAGTAGTGTTTGATAAAAATGTTTTGTTGTGAAATGAATGTTGTGTTATAAGAAAACTAGACTAAGCTATGTAAAAAATTCTTGTAAACTAAAGGTCATAGTTCGTAAATTATTTGCCAAAGGCGATACAAATTTAATTTCTGTTTTGTTATTTAGCGCAAAATATCTTGCTCCATATGTGAATATATTTATAAATATAATATATATGTATAAATAAATATCACTATTTCTTTTTATTGAACATATTATGTTCAAAAGGTAAGTTAAAGTAAAACATATTATGTTCCAAATTAAACATATTCTGTTCAAAAGATAGAGGGATATTAGACATAATTTGTGTAAAAGTTTACACTTAATTTGTTTGAAAACCAACAAAAATGTCTAGAAAATTTGTTGTCTAATTTTAGGTCGATAATATTTGGTAATCTGTTGCCGACTATTTTCGACCTAATTTTCAGCAAAAGTGATTTAGAGTGTAGAAGCGTAAGCAATTGGTACCTGTTTGCCAATACGTTCTTGTTGTTATGCAGAATTTTATATCGAGATCTAGAAGGCAAAAAACCCAGCGTATTGTTAGCTCAATAGTTAGCAATGCGTGCCAGAATTTCTCTGATGAGTGAAGTTAGCAACTTCTGAAATCTATATATATAAAATAGGATGTATGTACGTATGTATGTATGTATGTTATAGACTCCGGAACTACAGCGCCGATTTTGTTCATATTTACAGGATAGCTCAGTAGGAGTCCGGAGAGTGTTTATGTAAAGTTTTATTTCGGGAAGTGGACCAGGGAAACTTCCAAACTTTTTTATTTATACTACGATTTTCTTCAAATTTTGGTAGAAAGGTAGTATTTTACTTTTGCTAAAATTTGGGTATTTTTTTTTTCGGGAAGTGGACCTGGGACCGAAATACTCCCACCTTTTTTATTTAACGTGCGATTTTTTCCCTAAATTCGGGCAGAACAACGTCTGCCGGGTCCTTCTAGTGGGTCTATAAGAAAAGCTATGGCGGTTGTCTCTAAACTTTTCCTGTTCAATTCAACAAAAACTTTTAATAACACTGGACCACGAATTTCAACTTTTTCTCCTTACCAGAAACGCCGTTATGAAATTCGTATGTTCATTTTTGATTCTATGGTAGCGTTTTCGAGATATTTTCAATATACCGTTATTCGAAAAAACCAAAAAGACGGCTCCCTTTAATTACGTTATCACGAACGGATCAAGCAATTGCAAAAAGGTTTACAGAATCAAAATCACAATAAAATTTGGTATAAATGCATCATACATTTTTTTTGCTCAACCAGATAGTTTTCGAGATATTAGCTCATCATTTCAGAATTTTGTTTTTTTTTTATGAAAAAAATTAGTCTTTACGAGGGCAGTACTCCAACGCCACAACTGTTTTCCAAATATTTTTTCTTTAAGTAAAGCTCTGTTTAATTAGAAAACAGATAAGCTATCATCGAAGAAAATCGATGCAAGTTATAAACGATCAAATAAAAATACCCAAGTTGCGCAATTTCAACGTATACCTCAAAACTTATCTATGGTATAAAGAAGAGTGGAATATCTAGTTATGCTCTGTTTCTATTGAGTTAAAAGTTCAATTTATGAATGAAATTACCCATATTTTTAACTTTTTTTTAAATTTATTTATGTTTATACTATATTCTAACAATCTTTATATTAATTTGATTTAACTATGTGAAATAATTGTGTGTTCTACTTTGACGCTTATTCTTTTTAGAATCGGTTTCTCTCCTGAGAAACCAGCAGTAATCGCCCCTCATTGCGACGTCCCAGAATCCTTGATATCGATTCTCAATTAATTTCATTTGCTGGGTAAACCTTTCGCCATGCTCAAATGTGAGTGCAGAAAGTGAACTTCTAAAGACATATTTATGCCTGGAAAAAAATATTAGTTAGGTAAACAAGTTACAAAATTTTGGGAAATTAATTTTAATAAGCCTTTAATATTTACCCATTTTCGCATAATTATTTATTAAGTCTTTCACTATCTGCTCGTAGTTAGGGCTTTTGTGTCTACCGAGAAAAGAAGCAACGACCTTTTCAAAGGATTCCCACGCTGCTGCCTCAACTGATGAGAGTAGTCCTTTGAATTGATTATTGTTGATCAACTTTTTTATTTGTGGTCCAACAAAAATACCTTCCTTTATCTTAGCTTGAGAAATATCTGGAAAAATTGTTTTCAAATAGTCGAATGCTTCGCCTTCTTTGTCCAAAGCCTTAACAAAGTTTTTAATTTTGTTACCAATATGCAATAATACAGCCTTCAAACTCAGTTTATTGCTGTATATGAATAATCGCCACTCTTTTGAATGATGTCCTTGACCAAACTCTTTGAATAAACCAGGAATGTCGTTGCAGTAGCATATACTGTCTTTCTTGGTATAGTGTTTGGAAAATGGTTCATGACGAGTTCTGCAAGATATCACCTTACCATCGGATGACATAAATTAAAATTGTTGCATAGGGGAAGTGTAGATTTCGGCCTTTTCCTTGGGTAGTTCCAAAACTGTTATCCAATCATTAAGTTGTGCTTGTAACAGAATGTTTCTCTCGTTTCCCATGCGAAATTCAGTACAACTTGATTCCCCGCCCTCAGATATTACTGTTGACAATGGAACTGGATCCGCAGCTGCCGTTGAATGTAGTACTGGTAGTGTCACTGTAAGTACGCTGGCATAGGTTACTCTTCCAACGCCAATTACTTTTGTTTGACAAATATAACACTCTATTGAATGGCAAGTAGGTTCTCTCCGTACCATTGGTGTATCAAATTTTATTTCTTGTCCTGATTCCAACTGAATCAATTCTACTCACCACGATGTACACAAAGTGTTCGGTGTCCATGGTTTTTCAGCATTTTTAGGCTCAATGCCAAAATACTTGGCGTATAAAGTTTTGAAATGATCTGAGAACACTCGTCTCGCCTTATTTTATTTTATTTTTATTTTTTATTTATTTTTATTTTAAGTCGACACTAACATAAAGCGGTCGACTGATGGCGAATGTATAACATTCTATTATAAAATACAAAGTGTTACAAAAGTAAACTTAACATGGCAAAATAAACTTAAGTGTATCGTATTCCACAAGTGGATGGTTGGAGAGGCCGCGTCTCCAATCCACCCTGACATTCGGTCCATGTGTTCATGCAAATATATGCTCAGGAATCCTGATCCTTCCCTGGATGGTTGGAGAGGCCGGGTCTCCAATCCATCTTACAGAAGGGTCGAATTATTGAATTAAGATGGGCATGGAGCTCTTGTTTGTACATTGTATGGTTGAAGAGGCCCAGTCTCCAATCCACCCTGACATTCGGTCGATGTATTCACGCAAGAATATGCTCAGGAATCTTGATTATTCACTGGATGGTTGGAGAGACCGTGTCTCCAATCCACCGTCAATTTCGGTCGATGAATTCATAAAGTTGAGCGTAGCGATTAAAGAGGAGTGAAAAAGGACGAGTTTCCAATCTACTTTTAAGATCTGGTAAGAAATACAAGTATGTCGTTACGTAAAGTGGCAATTGTACGTTCATAGCTTATACAGCCAGACAAGTCATTGTAGTACGAACACCAGATAAGCAGGGGACTATTTTTGACGTAGTTTGAATGACAAAGAGGTAAATGAAACGGGACGTAGTGTCTGGACCTTCTAGCAGGTACAGCAAAATTTAGTTTGCCTACTAGTTCAGAAGAGTCAATTTCACCAATAATCAGCTTATGAAGAAACATTACTCCTAGTAAAATCCTTCGATGTTCCAGAGTGGGTAAATTAATTAGAAGAAGCCGGTTTCTGTAAGGGGGTAGATTAATATTAGGCTTCCAATTGAGTCCGCGTAAGGCAAAAATTAGGAATTGCTTTTGTATAGACTCAATTCGTTGTATATGGTTTTGATATACGGGACACCAAACACACGAGCAGTACTCAAGTATAGGGCGGACTAACGATGTGTAGAGCGTCTTAGTGAGAAACGGATCATCGAACTCTTTAGCCCACCTCTTCACAAATCCTAACATACTCTTGGCTTTGTTAGTAATCGAAGAAATATGCATATTAAAACACAGTTTAGCATCAAAAAGGACACCTAGATCGTCAACAAATGATATGCGTTCTAAGTCGGTATCATTTAATAAATAGGATGTCAGAACTGGCTTCGTTCTATGGAATGTCATTTGTTTACATTTGCAGCAATTTAACGCAAGTAAATTTACCGTGCACCAGCCATGGAATGAGTCCAAATCTGCCTGGAGAAGAGCACCTGCCGACTTGTCAGAGGGACAATACGTGTAGCAAAGTTTAACATCATCCGCGTACATTAAGGTTTTGGAATATGAGATAACCTGCGGTAAATCGTTTATGAACAGAGTAAACAGCAATGGGCCCAAATGGCTCCCCTGAGGCACACCCGAAGTTACGTCAATGGATTTGGAAGTTAAGTGATTGAACATAACTCTTTGAGTCCTGTTTGTAAAGTAACTTGTAAGCCATGCTAAAATATGAACCGGAAAACCGAGTAAATCCAGTTTATGAACTAAAAGCTCATGATTCACGGAATCGAAAGCTTTGCTAAAGTCAGTGTAGATTACATCCGTTTGATTTCTTCTCGAAAACCCGTCGATTAGGATGTGAACTCAATCAAGTTGGTAGTGGTTGACCTACGAGGAATAAAACCATGTTGACAAGGGGATAATAAAGACGTACACTGATACTGAAGCTGTTTGGTAATGATCTGTTCAAAAGTTTTAGGAATAGCTGAAAGCTTAGCAATGCCTCTGTAGTTCTCAATATTTGATCTGCTACCTTTTTTATGCAAGGGAATAATAAAAGATTCTTTCCAGCGAGATGGGAATGATGCGGAATCAAGAGACAGATTGAAAAGCATTAAGATCGGCCGAGATAAGTGCTGCGCACAGTACCTAAGCACACAGCTAGGGACCCCATCAGGACCCGGGGAGAATATGGGCTGCAGTGATTCAAGGCTCTGAACAACAATGTCAATAGTATATTGGCCACACATGAAACAGAACATATCTGTATCGTTATGACACTCAAATTCTCGCGTCCTTTTACTCATTTTATTTTTTTTAATAAATCACGGTTTTGAAATTTAACTTATGAATTGAACTTTCTCCGGCGAGCCTTGCACATGTTATGAAGTTTCAAGGCACATTAACTCATATTTATACTCGGAACAAGAATAAAATTGAAAAAATCAAATCTTACAAAAAGGTTCCTTTTTATACGAAGCCGGGAAAAGAAAATACTACCTGCTTTAGATGTGTCTTATAATTTTGAAAATCTACCTGCATACTTACCCATAAGTGACGGAAATACATGTTTATAACTACATGCCTACAGCATGTTTCGAACCCAACCACTCTTCCTTTCGATGCAACAACTCTACCTACCATAAAACAATTCGAGTATTAAAAGTAATATTTGATTTATTTAAAGAAAAAGTATTATCATTGCTATGGTGTTATTCGTTTATCCGGATAATATCCCATTTGCACTTTATACCTTTAATACATGTGTATGTATGCATACATTGCAGTTGCGCAACCTGTTTATTTTTATTTCATCGTTTATAACTTACGTAGTTTTGCATCGATTTTCCTTATCGATGATAGCTTATCTGTTTTCTAATTAAACAGAGCTTTACTTAAAGAAAAAATATCTGGGAAAAAAGTCTATCTGGTTGAGCAAAAAACAATGTATGATGCATTTATACCAAATTTTATTGTGATTTTGATTCTGTTGTTGCAATTGCTTGATCCGTTCGTGAGATATAGCCGAGTTTTTGGTTTTTTCGAATAACGGTAAATTGAAAATATCTCGAAAACGGTACCATAGAATCAAAATTGAACTCAATATTCTAAATCAGGAGGTGGGTTTACATACGAATTTCATAACGGCGTCTTTGGTAAATTTTGTCTGTCGAGCAGTGTAATTAATAAAAAAAAATTATTAATAAACCCCAAAAACAATAATTTTTCGCTGCAGAAAAAATTATTAATAGGTCTAATGCTTTCTTTAAGTAGACAAAAGCATTTTGACATTCTTCTGTCCATTCGAAGGGAACATTCTTTTTGCAAAGCCTAGTTAACTTTCTTGAATGGTCTGCAAAATTCGGCACGAATCTTCTGTGATAGTTGCAGAAGGCTACGAATGTTTTAACTTCATCGGCTGTTTTTGGTGTTGGGTAATTTTGGACTGTTTCAAATTTGCTCGGGTCGGGTAATATTCCCTTGTTTGTGCATTTATGTCCTAAATAAGTTACTTCTTGGCTGAAAATAGGCATTTATCTGGATGTAACTTTAGGTTGAATTTTCTGCAGGTAGAGAATACGTCTGTTAAATTTTTTAGCATGTGGTTTTCAGAACAACCTAATACAACTAAATAATCTATGTAGAGAAATGCTTGAGACGGTTTGAGACCTGCGAATGCTAGGGTCATCATTCTTTGGAATGAATTCGGTGGCACTTTTAATCCATAGGGTAGCCTTTTGAATCTATATGTGTAATTCTATTTGATGAAAACCTTACATAAGGTCTAGGCATGAGAAATATTTTGCTCTTCCAAGTTGATCTAAAATATCGTCAATCCTTGGCAGTGGGGATTTGTTTGCTGCTAGTTTTTTATTTACCTGCCTGTAGTCTACCACTAATCTCCATCTTTTTTCTGTTTTTCCTGGGAGTGAGTTTTTAGGGACTAGAAGAATTGGGCTGTTATATGCTGATATGGATGGTTCTATTATGCCATATTCGATTAACTTATTTACCTGTTTGCTAATTTCTCCTTTTTGTGTTTGAGGTAATCTATAATTTTTTATGTAAACAGGAGTGTCGTCCTTCATATATAATTTTTGTTCATAAAAATTATTAGAGGAAATTGGTTCTGTTTCTAGTGCAAATATGTCTATGAATTCTGTGCATAGTGATGTTAATTGTATTTTTACAAATTTTGGAAAGTTTTTGGTTAATCTTTCTAATTTTTCTGAATCTGTGCCGTCTTTGCTGTGTGTGGCTGATTTAATTAATGTGTAATCGTCTAAAATTTCGGTATTAATCTTGTAATTTTCAATAGTTGTGTTTTTATGTGTTGTGTTGATAATTCTAACAAAAGTTTGCTCATTATTTGTGATTGTGTTTGCTATGAAAATGCCTTCAGATAATTGTTGGTGCGGGATGAAAATGTTTTTGTTATCAGTATTTACCTTAACTATTCTAATGACTTCAGATCTAGCTGGGAACGTAATTGTTTTGGCAGACAGACAATTTGTTAAATGTGTTGTTATTGTTTGGGGAAAATCATATGGTCTTAGGTTTAGTTTATCCTCTGTTTTTCCATAGTATAGAATACAATTATATTTCTTTATGAAATCTAGTCCTATTATTCCATCGCATGGTATTGGGTAGTCGTCTTCTACGACGTGGAATTTATGGTAAATTAGAAGGTCATTGCCTTTTAAATCTGCTTTAATTGTGCCTAATTGCTGCCAGTCCCTCCTGTTTCAGTGCTCCCAATTACTCTTGTTTCAACGTCTTCCAGGTGGTATTCCACCCGTTTTATGCGTATTTTCCTGTTCATCAAGAGTCATTTCTGTTTCAACATCGTCCAAATGTGAAGTATTCCACCTTTTTAATGCCTATGTTCTTGTTCATCAGAGTTAATTTGGTGTTTTCCGCGTGTGGCCGGTTTTATGCTGCCAAAACTGTTTTTGAAAATTAAGCTGTTATTTTAAGCTATGTGGAGCGCCGTTGTATCCAATAGCTTTCCATCAGTTGGTCTTCGTTTTGAATAAAATTTAAAATTACATGTGAATAAAAATTAAGTTAAACCTTTCGCCAGTGGATCTTTTTCGCTGTTTTACGACTAAACTGGCAGGATCGCCAATGAAAACCTGATGAGTAGCGAATAGAATTGATTCTCTATTGAAATTTCTTTCCTTTTTATACATTTTGGTTACACTAATACTTACTTAGCCTATGAATGTGTAAAACTATGAAATGCTATGTCAGCATATGTCGGCTACATTGAGAAACTGACATCGTCAGTCAGTTGGTCATTGCGACCGCGCGTCGCATAACGAACAACACACGACAAATAACACAATTGTAACAAGATCTTCGCTAAGTGTGGCGCTAATTGTTATGCGGGATAATGAGTCCGCAATATGATTTCCTTTCCAGCTATGTACTCCACTTCGAAATCGTACTCTTCTAAATCGAGTCTTACTCGTGTCAGCTTAGATGAAGGACTCTTCATTGAGAATAGGTATGTTAAAGGACGGTGGTCGGTTTTAACCAAAAATTTTCATCCGTAGAGATATGGTCTGAAGAAGGTTATGGCCCAATGAATTGCTGCCAACTCTTTTTCTATTGTGGCGTTGTTGGTTTCACCTTTTGTGAAGGACCTAGAAGCGTGAGCAATTGGTACCTGTTTGCTAATACGTTCTTGTTGTTTTGCAGAATTTTTTATCAAAATCTAGAAGGCAAAAAACCCAGCGTATTCTTAGGTCAATAGTTAGCAATACGTACCAAAATTTCTCTGATGAGTGAAGTTAGCAACTGAAATGGATCTATAAGAAAAGCTATGGCGGTTGTCTCTAAACTGTTCCTGTTCACTTCAACAAAAACTTTTAATAACAATTTCAGCTTTTTCTCTTTACCAGAAACGCCGTTATGAAATTCGTATGTTCATTTTTGATTCTATTTTACCGTTTTCGAGATATTTTCAATTTACCGTTATTCGAAAAAACCAAAAAGACGGCTCCCTTTAATTACGTATGTCTCACGAATGGATCAAGCAATTGCAAAAAGGTTTACAGAATCAAAATCACAATAAAATTTGGTATAAAGGCATCATACATTGCTTTTTGCTCAACCAGATAGTTTTCGAGTTTCGAGCTTATCATTTCAGATTTTTGTTGTTTTTTTTATGAAAAAATATGAAAAAATTAGTCTTTGCGAGGGCAGCATTCCAAAACCACAACTTTTTTCCAGATATTTTTTCTTTACGTAAAGCTCTGTTTAATTAGAAAACAGATAAGCTATCATCGAAGAAAATCGGTGCAAGTTATAAACGATCAAATAAAAATACCCAGGTTGCGCAATTTCAATATATACCTCAAAACGTATCTATGATATAAAGAAGAGTGGAATATCTAGCTATGCTCTGTTTCTATTGAGTTAAAAGTTCAATTTATGAATGAAATAATAAAATAATCAGAAAGTGAACTTGTAAAGACATATTTATGCCTGGAAAGAAAATATTAGTTAGGTAAACAAGTTATAAAATTTTGGAAATTAATTTTAATAAGCCTTTAATATTAACCCATTTTCGCAAAATTATTTATTAAGTCTTTCACTATCTGCTCGTAGTAGGGCTTTTGTGTCTACCGAGAAAAGAAGCCAACGACCTTTTCAAAGGGTTCCCACGCTGCTGCCTCAACTGATGAGAGTAGTCCCTTGAATTGATTATTGTTGATCAACTTTTTTATTTTTGGTCCAACAAAAATACCTTCCTTTATCTTGGCTTGAGAAATATCTGGAAAAATTGTTTTCAAATACTTGTTGTTGTTGTTGTAGCGCTACTTAGCCCTACCTAGGGAGTCAGTATCTAAAGCAACCTAGCGGATTCGACAGGGGCGGACCAGAGGGATATGGGTGTTAGAAGAGTAGGCTCAGCTGAGCAGACGAAAAGGTGGTTAGTATTATGGGGGGACAAGCCACATGCCGGACAAACATTAGGCAAGTCGGAGTTCAGTCTGGATAGGTAAGAGTTTAACCTATTACAATATCCAGACCGGAGTTGGGCCAGTATCACTCTAGTCTCCCTAGGCAGCCCGCGCTCCTCTTCGGCAACGGGTGGAGTTGTTGCCTGAAGAACGGCGTTCGCTGGGATAGAGCTGACATAGGAATTTACCGAATCGGTGTGGATAAGGGTGAGGGCCTGCCGGTGCACCTTAGGATCAAACGGCGTGGAAATCAGGTGCCGGATCTCATCGAAGTGTTTGCGTAGGTGGCTTCTTATTCTCCTGGGGGGCGGATTTTCGTTGACCAGGAGTCCGTTCGGGTGCTGCGTTTTGCAACAGTTGAACAGGAATTGCCTGGTCAACATCTCGCTATGCTCTTTAACGGCGAGCATTTTCGCTTCATTGTGAATTCGAATGCTTCGCCTTCTTTGTCCAAAGCCTTAACAAAGTTTTTAATTTTATTACCAATATGCAATAATTCAGCCTTCAAACTCAGTTTATTGCTGTCTATGAACAATCGCCACTCTTTTGAATGATATGCTTGACCACACTCTTTGAATAAACCAGGAATGTCGTTGCAGTAGCATATAGTGTCTTTCTTGGTATAGTGTTTGAAAAATGGTTCATGACGAGTTCTGCAAGATATCACCTTACCATCGGATGACATAAATTAAAATTGTTGCATACGAGAAGTGTAGATTTCGGCCTTTTCCTTGGGTAGTTCCAAAACTCTTAACCAATCATTAAGTTGTGCTTGTAACAGAACGTTTCTTTCGTTTCCCATGCGAAATTCAGTACAACTTGATAAAAGTGAACAGTGGAAAATAGATGGACAGTGTATTTACCTGGTTTGGCTGCTGGTGACTTGGTTGACGGTCGATGCAAAAAAGAAAAGCTTATATTTTTGTTTTCGGCTCGGTACCCCCGGCGAATGCTTACTTTCGTTAGGTTCGAAAGGAGCGCGCGCAGTTATCGGTACGAACCTAAGTAGGACGACCGATATATTTAGGCCGGTGGCCTAAACATGCCGGCCCCCTTGCGGCGAGCAACCTTGAATAGTGAGATCAACGCGCGGGTAGCCACCGGCAGCCAATCCGAGATTAGCGCACTTTACATGTGTATGTATATTTAAACAAATTTTTCTTAGATAAAATTTCTGGAGAACCTTCGGCCATCTCCTTGGTTCTGCCGTCTGCTGCTGGATCCCTGTTGTGGATGAAAAAGAACGGTTAGTATATGGACGTGGTTCTGCCTAGTTCAATGCACCTTATTATTGAGTTTTTTTTTCTTTATTGGTCAATAGCGTGTTGAAAATAATAAGGTTTTTCATTGTTGATGGGCCCCCGAAATTACCAGACCGAAGATGGTGGCCTGTGCCAGCAGCCCATTAATGGTGGACGGTGGAGTGGCGCTGAGCATCATGCTGGCGTAAACGTCGGCGCCTAGCCTAAGCCGCACTGGAGAGGCCCGGAATAATTCGGGATCTGCCAACCTCATAAGCTGGAAGGGTGCAGCTATCGTCGCGTCAAGGTTCGCGGCCGGGCTCAAACGATGGTGGCGTGCCTGGACCGTCGCCAAGGTGGTGACCCTTCTGGTCACCCCGTACTTTCCGCGAAGTACCAGGGTGCACCTGATCGGCCGAGCATAGAGTCAGCAATCCAAGCTCGCGATGAAATCTCGCACGCATTGCAATCAGCGGGATTCCCTCCGAAAATGGACGTCGAACTGCAGCAAAATATTGCAAGGCATACCCAAACCTCATCGCCTACATGAGGACTTCCTGGAGTTCGAGGATTCAAGTACGGTTAAAACCCTAGGGATCCGCTGGAACGCGCACTCCGACTCCTTCTACTTCACGGCAAAACCCATCGAAAATAGGGATACGATAACAAAAAGGGCAATCCCTTCAGCCATCGCCAAACTGTTTGATCCACTAGGCTGGCTGGCACCAGTAGTCATAGTAGCCAAAATTCTTATGCAAAACATATGGCTAGAGGGGACTGACTGGGACGAAAAGGTGTCTGCACAAACCCTAGATCGGTGGCTAAGCTTCACACAGGATTATGACGAAATCAATAACATTCGAATCCCGAGATGGGTGCATTTCACACCATCCAACGAGATGGAAATACACGGGTTCTGCGATGCATCAGAAAAGGCCTACGCAGCTACCATCTTTTTACGAGCCAAGGTAAGGGATCAGAACTACGTCCATTTACTAATGGCCAAAACAAGAGTGGCTCCTGTTAAAACGATATCACTACCCAGATTAGAGTTATGTGGGGCAGTCTTACTGGCCGAAACAATAGAATCGGTTCGCGAAAACCTAAACTTAGGCAACGTCAATACGTATCTATGGACCGATTCAACGATCGTTCTGGCTTGGATCAGAAAACCACCATGCTCTTGGTCAACATTCGTGGCTCACAGAGTAACAAAGATTGTGGAAAAGGTGGGAAATCAAATCTGGCTACATGTAGATTCCGCATAAAACCCAGCAGACATGGCCAGCAGAGGACTATTCGCGGAGGATATAGTGAACAACACCTTGTGGTGGCAGGGACCTTCTTGGCTACAAGAAGACAAGACAAAATGAAGAAAGAAAAATATGGTACAAACATCGACGAAAAGAGAGTACAAGTGCACACAACTAAGCAAATGCACAATAACGAGGACATTCTCGAAAGGTTTTCTAGTTTTTCAAGGGCTTTGAGGGTTATATCATACATTTTAAGGTTCTCTCAAAGAACTAATCCCAAAACAAAATCTTCTTTCAAGGCGGAGTCATACCTCATTTCGCCCGACGAAATTAAGGCTACGACTCGACGTCTTATCAAATTATATCAACAGAAACATTATTCTGAAGAGCTAAGGGATTTAAAAACCGGTAAACCCATTGGGACAAAAAGTGAAGTCCTGTCTCTCAACCCCTTCGTCGACAGCCATGACATACTGCGAGTGGGCGGTCGTCTGTCTGCGTCCCTTGATCTCGCCTTCAATGAACGCCATCCAGGAATCGTCCCGTACGACTGTCAGTTTACGCGTCTTCTCGTCCAATTCATCCATAGAATATCCCTCCACGGCGAAAACCAGCTCATGTTGCGCCTCCTACGTACGCAATATTGGATCCCACGGGTCAAAAATATGATCCGGCCCACCATCCACAATTGCAAAGCGTGCACAATCTACCGTAAGCGAGCCCAAACCCAACTAATGGGAAACCTCCCTCCAGAACGCACCACCTTTTCACGCGCATTCACAAATCCCGGGGTAGATTTCGCCGGACCATTCGATATTAAATCCTACAGTGGAAGAGGGTGTCGTCTATCAAAGGGCTACGTTTGCCTCTTTGTCTTCTTCACGACCAAAGCTATTCACTTAGAAGCCACTAGTGACCTTAGTACCGCAGCGTTCGACAGATTTGTTGCGAGACGAGGATGTCCAAAGAACATCTACTCCGACAATGGAACTAACTTTGTCGGAGCCTCTCGAGCCCTCCGCTCAGAGGTCCAAGCATTTCTGTCGGACGCTCGCCATCAAACCCTGTCCAAATACCACCATCAGATCCTGACCTGGCACTTCATACCAGCAGGCGCTCCTCATATGGGGGGACTGTGGGAAGCAGGGTTTCAAAACCCACTTCAAAAAGATCGCATCAGATCATAAATTTACCTTGGAGGAGTTTAGTACCCTACTGTGTCGCATCGAGTCTCGCCTCAACTCTCGACCACTTAGCCCATCGTCCAACGAGTCATCGAACTTGGAGCCCCTCACGCCCGGACATTTCCTCGTTGGGGGACATCTATTAGCCCCACCGGAGATTGACGTTAGCGAGAATCGCGTCTCACTCGTCAACCGATGGGAAAAGCTTAAGGCCCTGCATCAGACGTTTTGCAAACGCTGGAAAACGGAATACCTCACAGAACTGCAAAAGCGCGTTAAGTGCAAACAGCCCCAATCCAACATGAAACAAGCGGACCTAGTCGTTCTAAAGGAGGACAACCTGCTCCCCAAGGAATGGAGGCTAGGACGAATCGCTCAGTTACATTATGGACCAGATAACCGAGTCCGAGTCGTTGTACTTGATACCGCGAGGTGGCAGACTACCAGACCAATCACGAAATTGGTCCTACTACCATCCAGAAACGATGGCGAAAACTAGTCATATTCCACTTCTCAATCTCCCTAATTCCACTTCCAATGACTTAACGAACTAGGGAGGTCATAGTTTAGTCGAAGCGACTTAACAAAAAGTCAGTCCGACAGTTCACAAGAAAATCAATGCACTCGCTCAGACGGAACGAGGCCAACCGAAAACCTATCGCAGACGGACGAACCGATCTGCCACATAAGTTGATAATTTTGCGAAAATTTGCCGCAAATCACCAAAACATCGCACCCACCACAAGACACGCCCCCGAGTCATAAAGGAGCAACAAACGAAAATCCCCTTTGCTCATCGTTATCAACAGTTTGAGTTACTGGAGAGACTTACAAAATTCAACAAAATGGAAAATTTTGGCTCTTAAATAACCGTGTTATTCACTTAAGAGTCTTACAAAATTCAACAAAATAGAAAATTTTGGCTCCTGAAATACGCCTTCGCGACTTCGAAGTCGAAGATTTTCAAATAAGCTTTGTTCAGCAATTTTTTTGAAGTTGTGCATTTTGAAGTTGCGGATGAAATCCATGTAATAAAGGTGAAGGAATAATGAAAAATCTGATTAATTAAATTATTGCCCTGGCTCTGTGCTGGTGATATCAATCCAACGCAGCAGAAATAATTCCATTCACAGATTCATGTAATTGAGAAGATTCCCTTGATTGGGTTTTTTGGTACATTAAGAATATCCGCAATTTTAAATTGTCTTTCAATATTTTGCACAACCTTTTCCCTAGCAATGTCTCTTCAAGTCCTCATTGAGTTGTTCAAAACTTATTTCATAGACGTGCCTCAATTTTGTTTATTTACAAAATGTGAGTGGATATACATATGTGCAAAAACGGAACGCAACTGGTTCCATTATTAGTGATTTCCATTGGTAACTTACACCCGCATTACTATTTTTAAGAGCTCTACTATTGTATAAACCAGAATTAACAGACAGGAATTAAGTCGGAGGAACTTTTCGAGTGGAAATCAAGGGTAAAAGCTATTATATGTATTTGTGGGGGTCCATTTCTTCTGATGAAATGGCTAAAACTTATGTTTCAGGACATGATTTTTTTCTCTAAGCCCCGGCACTTAGGACACCACATTTCCTCGATTGTGTTCCAAAGCTTAACAAACCACAACCGACAATCAAACTACATAGCAGAATTTAAATACCCAAGGTGACAATAATCAGGATACGGAAGGTGCAACATCGGTCGACTACAAAACCTACCATATAAAAAATATTCACACAACTCACCCGCAATCACGATGCTCCGTGGCATCCACCCTTGGATTCATACATAAGCCTATATTAGACTTCCAACGTTGGCGACACATTGGGCATTGCTTATGCATTGTTTGTAAATTCGCCAAGTAGCCACACCAGTCCATGATTTGATTGTTAATTTCTTTTTGCATACATCTGCAACATGGAATACAACAAATTTAAAGTATTTAACACAAGGTTTGCTTTAATAATAGCTCATTTCAATTTTCACGAAAACTTTCACTTTTCTCTCGCTGTGGCTTTTTTGTTGTTGTAACCTTAAAACATTTTATTAAAAAAAGCTATGAACTAGCGCTATGCTCACAATTAAGAATGTATTGTAAGCTCGAAAGCTTAAAAGGAAACAATAAATATACAATTTAAATCAATTTTCCTCTTCGACCTCCTAACCCAGCATGTATGTACTCACATTAGAGATTTCCGCTCGTGGTATGTTTTCCGCTTGTAGGTCGTATACCGGCACCTCGATCGGTGATTTGGCTAGCGCTTCACGTACACGCGGTGTCTTATAGAATGGATGTCTCTCACTGGGCACTGTATCCTTATAGGCACCATTTTCGATAACGGCAATATGCGCATGACGTTGTGGATGCGCCCAAGCAACTGCATCCATCACAGTGAGTAAAATGGCAATGCAGATAAGGTGGGATTCCTTTGTAAAAAATGTCTCGCTGTGGCCCTTTCTATTTCGAAGAACTATGTAAGAGCACTTTATACCCCCGGCGCATTAAAAAATTGTACCACCCGCCCATGCGCCATGCCACAATAGGGCACTAATGTGCGTCACACATTTGTGTGCCATGCACCGTTGGGGCATAGAGAATGCTGCCCATTGATGGAGCATATGTTTGGCTGCTCATTCAATATGCCCCATATTTAAAGCTGCCCATAAGGCCTGAAAAGACAAAGAATTAGAATCGAATATATAAATAATTTTCATGTATGTATCCATCGCTGGGCGCCGGCCACCACAGTGAGTGATACACACACGTACATACATGGTTTCAACGCTGCCGAAACGATACAGGATTTCGGCAGCGTAAACTTATACTTACCTCGAAATCCGCCATGTGTCCACTGCTCCGATCACCCAATGATCCACCTGCCACCTGAAAAATAAAAGAATTACAAATTAATTTAAGACAAATTATCAACAACACACATTTTACGACTTGTCTCGTGTATATTTTCCAACAATGACATTTCATTCAGTAATGTATGCAGTGCTGAATGAATTAGCGTAGCCACTTCGCGTAACGATCGCTACCCACACACGATCTTAACGGGTATGTACTCGTTACAAAAATCCGCCAATTTTTGTGGGGTGCCGTATTGAGCGGGTGAATTTATTTCGCATGGGGTGAGCTGAAATCTGGGTAACAACAAATGTGTACCCATATATATTTCTTTTCGTTGCAAAATGTGGTGGAGAGGAATATGTCTGCCAGCACGTTATTAATTTAACAGAAATTAAATATGCTGTGACATAACCACTTACACCACGTACTTAGAATACCTGCGTTTCCACGGCTTTTTTTCACTATTTCTATTTCACACTTGCGATTTTATTTACACAGAAAAATGGAAAATCTCCATTCTCGGGCGGAAGGAAAATGTCAAAACGTGACAAAGCTGCTATAGAGGAAAATTTACGCAACAACGAAGCGTACTAGTCTCCGAGTCGTCCAAAATTTAGCAATAACAATTTTGTTTTAAATTTGAATATGCCAAACCGAAATAAAGGAAATGCACGTCAATTATGTATTCAAGCCACCCAACCGTCCAAAACCCAATTCAACCACCCTAATCTAATAACGGGTTTATATTTTTGACTGACCCGTTTTACTGCCACACGCGCAAAAACCGAGGAGCGGTCCACCAACTTCCCCGTACCATGTCGGCTATGCAACAACAACCATGGCATACCGAGGAACGACTACGAGTGGTACTTATACACAAGTACTGCCCCAATTGCTTGTCCCCTTTCCACCGACCGGAAATATGTCCAAGTAAGGACCGCTGCCACAAGCCCCACCATACGTCCCTCCACATCGACGACAACAACAACGACAGTACTCGAAAGCCGGCACAAATCCTCGAAGACGACGGCGACCTATCGGATGATGCCCTTTCCATCGCCGTCACGGAAAATACGAAGTCGTGGGCGGAACAGGTAGCAGAGGAGGAGGAAGAATTGGAAGACATGAGGGCGGTGGCAACTCCGACGCCACGGCTCGGAAACACGTCCTTTCCGACCGCTACTACCACACGAGCAACAGAGGCTGCGCGAACCCGCTACGGTTCAACGTTCACGCAAAGCCAGCAAGCCACGTCAGGGTGGCGCGGAAACACGTCCTTTCCGCCCATCCCCGCGGGTAGCTAAGGTGGATCCTGGTGGCTCGGAAACACGTCCTTTCCGACCATCGCACAGTCCCACTGAGGTCCGTCGGGGTGACGCGGAAACGCGTCCTTTCCGCTCATCACGACGCACATCGGGTCGCACTGCACCTTACCAGGCCCGCGGACCATCAAGCACCACCGCAATGGTTCGGCACAGTACATCGACGAACACCTTTCGCACCAGTCGAGAGGCCAACGCGCCTGTTGCAGCGATTGTTATGCGGTCATTCGTTGCCATTGCATCGACGGCACTGGTGTGCATAGAATCGGGCGGCGCACTACACGTTGTCCGTGCTCTGATCGACCCGTGCTCACCCACCACGGTCGTTGACGGTGAGCTCGCTACCGAGCTCCACCTAGAACGTGTGGGGGGGGGGGGGGGGACCCGGCCGATCAGGTGCACCCTGGTACTTCGTGGAAAGTACGGGGTGACCAGAAGGGTCACCACCTTGGCGACGGTCCAGGCATGCCACCATCGTTTGAGCCCGGCCGCGAACCTTGACGCGACGATAGCTGCACCCTTTCAGCTTATGAGGTTGGCAGATTTCGAATTTTTCCGGGCCTCTCCAGTGCGGCTTACGCTAGGCGCCGACGTTTACGCCAGCCTGATGCTCAGCGCCACTCCACCGTCCACCATCAATGGGCTGCTGGCACAGGCCACCATCTTCGGTCTGGTAATTTCGGGGGCCCATCAACAATGAAATACCCTATTATTTTCAACACGCTATTGACCAATAAAGAAAAAAAAACTCAATAATAAGGTGCACTGAACTAGGCAGAACCACGTCCATATACTCATTCCCACGACAGCCGGTTCTACGTACCGGAATGACTCGGGGTTTCCCCGACCAAGGGCTGTTATTTCACTACCCCCCTGCCTAAACCGCCAGTTATCCTCCCCCCAATAATGTCATCCTCCGAGCAGCTCCTTGCAGCGGGACTGCTCAAGACTCTCCTGCTCCGGGCTGGTATTGAATCCAACCCCGGACCTAGAGAATGGATCTGCTGTGTATGCTGGAAGAAAATTTATGTGAAACGTTCACATTCGGTACAATGCTCTAACTGTAGCAGATGGTTGCATCTAACTAGTTGCTCCGGACTAAATCCCTCTACTCATAGACCCGCTAGTTTTTATAAAACTTTTGTGGCCCCTTGCTGTTCACGTCCTATGACGTCCAGTGGCCGTCGTCGATCAAGTATCGCTCCGCCACATATGTCTGACTCTGTCACATCAGTCTCCACGACTAGCACTAACAATGCACATCAGCAAGTAGACCTTTCGAGCGGCCGCTCACGCCCACAGGCGTCAGCAGCTCACAGCTACTCCCTACGTAGCACTTCCCAAGTGGATTTGAGCAATGCTGAGCGTCCGCTCTCTCCCACCCCCTCGGTCAGCCCCTCTTCTTCCAGCATTAGCACGAGTATAAGCCACAACCATCAGCTCCTGGTCCCTTATACTACGTGCACTGTTTGTCGGTTAAGATTATATACGCCGTTGGCATCAGTCAAGTGCAATAACTGCCTTGGCCTGTGTCACCTGCTCATATGCTCTGGACTCGCGAACAGGAACCTATGGACTGATACGTACGTTGCGCCATGCTGTCGAGCTACGCAACCTTCAACGTCGTCCGACTCGCCTCTACCTTCTGGTAACGCGATTCCTTCGACTTCAAGATTGCGCCGTAGTGCGCGACCCAGCCTATTACCACCTAGGCATACGCACCAGTCCTTGACCCCCAGCATCAACTCTGCTCCCCCTACACACTTCGGTATCCTGCAATTTAATTGCAACGGCCTAACTGGCAAAATTGTTGAAGTGACAAATTTAATGAAGCGACTGAACATCAAGATCGCGGCGATCCAGGAGACAAAGTTAGGTGGAAGGTCGTCTCTTTTGACCTGCAACGGGTACAATGTACACCGTTGTGACCGTGCGAGAGGGCTTGGGGGTGGTCTGGCATTCATCACGCATCAATCTGTGCAGTATCGTCTATTTGAGCCTGACATCGACCCGAGGGACACCACCTTAGAACGTCAAGGTATGGTTGTCCGGTCAGGCGATGTCGACCTTGAAATCATAAACATTTACGTACCTCCTGTCACCTGTTGTCCCAGGGATTACCACCCTGACATTCGTGCGTTACTCAGGGGCGAGAACCGCGTCATCCTTGGTGACTTCAACGCACACCACGACCTGTGGCACTCCAGCCTGCAGGCCGATGGTAGGGGACAGGAGCTGGCTGACCAAATAGATGATTCGACGATCTGCACGGTAAATGGGGATGCCCCCACTAGAGTGGCGGTAAACTGCTCTAGCTCGCCAGACATCACCATAGTCAGCGCTGGACTAATAAACTGCGTTGACTGGCGACCGATGCTGACGCTTGCTTCAGATCACCTACCCATAGTGCTCTCTATCGATCGCCCCACCGACTTTGTCACTGCTGAGAAACTCACTTACACTAACTTCAATAAAGCCGACTGGGAGGGTTTTCTCAACACAACAGAGAGCGCCTTCGCTGCTTTTCCTACCCCGTCTGACGTACGAGAAGGGGAAAAGGCGTTTCGTATGGCCCTAATTTCAGCCTCCCACCAACTCATTCCGTCAGGTAGAATAAAGGAAGTGCGTCCATTCTTCCCCGCAGAGGCAGCGGCCCTGGCAAATGAACGTGACCATATTAGACGCCTTGACCCTACGGATCCTCAAATACGGGATCTTAATGCGGAAATCAGACGCTTAGTAGATCAACACAAACGCGCTAAGTGGGAGGAGCACCTAAGGTCTTGCAACCTCTCGGCTGGAGTTGGCAAATTATGGTCGACGGTGAAATCTTTGTCCAACCCGACTAAACCTAACGACAAAATATCCATCGCCTTCGGTGATAAGGTTCAGTCGAAGCCAAAAAGATGCGCGAGCGCCTTCTGCCGACAATTTGTAATGCATCCTACGTTGAACAAAGATATTCGCCGAGCCACCAGGGAAGCGCACAAACACAAAAACAGCGATGCGCCCATTGCCATCTCCACAACAGAAGTTCATGAGGCTATTCGGAGATCCAAGAACACCAAATATATCGGCCCCGATGGCATTTCCATGCTGATGCTGAAACACCTCGGCGACGAAGGCATAAGATACCTCACACAAATTTTCAACCTTTCCCTTTCCACCTTTGTTATTCCTGAAAGATGGAAACAAGCAAAGGTGGTCCCACTACTAAAGCCTGGCAAGCCAGCTGCCGTAGGGGAGTCATATCGCCCGATATCTCTCCTCTCGCCAGTAGTGAAAGTGTTGGAATCCACCTTGTTGCCGTACTTCACCGCAAACCTGCGGCTCGCCGAACATCAGCATGGATTTCGCAAAAATCACAGCACCACCACCGCGCTGAACGCCATAACCACTCAGATAGGGGACGGACTAAACCAAAAGCGTCCAAACCACAGGACAGTGCTAGTTGCGCTTGACTTGGCCAAAGCTTTTGATACGGTCAACCATGCGCAACTAATGAAAGACCTTGAAGATTCGTCCCTTCCTCCCTGTCTTAAACGTTGGACTGCAAACTATATGAGTGGTCGTCAATCGTCGGTTGAGTTCAGAGGCGCAAGATCAAAACCCAGAATAGTTAAACAGGGGGTGCCACAGGGTGGTGTCCTATCCCCGTTCCTGTTCAACTACTATATATCGAAACTTCCCCCCCCACCAGAGGGTGTCTCGATCGTCTCTTACGCCGACGACTGTACGATTCTGGCAACAGGCCCCTCCGTAGAAGAACTCTGCTCTCGAATTAACTCATACCTCCCAGCCGTGTCCGAATTCTTCGCCGGGAGAAACCTTTCATTGTCACCGAATAAGTCCTCGGCCACCCTATTTACGACGTGGACAACGCAAGTGAACATGGAATTAGACGTCTACGTTGATAGTGTCAAGCTACCAACTGTCTCACACCCCAAAATCTTAGGGGTGACGTTTGATAACATGTTCAAATACGGCGCTCATGTAACAGCAATTGCCAATAAAGTCCAAAGCCGTAACAAAATCCTCAAGTCCCTAGCTGGCAGCACTTGGGGTAAAGACAAAGAAACGTTACTAGCTACATATAAAGCAATTGGCCAGCCGGTACTGAGCTACGCGACGCCTATATGGTCGCCGGGGCTAGCTGACACACACTGGACGAGGCTACAGGTCTGCCAAAACACCGCCCTTCGTACCGCCACTGGGTGTCTTCTTATGTCTCCTGAGCATCACTTACATAATGAAGCGAAAATGCTCGCCGTTAAAGAGCATAGCGAGATGTTGACCAGGCAATTCCTGTTCAACTGTTGCAAACCGCAGCATCCGAACGAACGCCTGATCAACGAGGATCCGCCCCCCAGGAGCATAAGGAGCCATCTACGCAAACACTACGATGAGATCCGGCACTTGATGCACCGGCAGGCCCTCACCCTCATCCACACAAATTCGGTAAATTCCTATGTTGGCTCTCTCCCGGTGAACGCCGTTCTTCAGGCAACAACACCACCCGTTGCCGAAGAGGAGCGCGAGCTGCCTAGGGAGACTAGGGTGATGCTGGCCCAACTCCGGTCTGGATACTGTAATAGGTTAAACTCTTACCTATCCAGACTGAACCCCGACTTGCCTAATGTCTGTCCGGCATGCGGCTTGTCCCCCCATACTACTAACCATCTTTTTGTCTGCTCATCCGAGCCTACTCTTCTAACACCCATATCCCTCTGGTCCTCCCCTGTTGAAGCCGCTAGGTTTTTAGGACTTCCGTTAGAAGAGTTCGATGACAATATTGGGTAAGGTTGATACTGACTACCTAGGCAGGGCAAAGTAGTGTTAAAACAACAACAACGTCCATATACTAACCGTTCTTTTTCATCCACAACAGGGATCAAGCAGCAGACGGCAGAACCAAGGAGATGGCCGAAGGTTCTCCAGAAATTTTATCTAAGAAAAATTTGTTTAAATATACATACACATGTAAAGTGCGCTAATCTCGGATTGGCTGCCGGTGGCTACCCGCGCGTTGATCTCACTATTCAAGGTTGCTCGCCGCAAGGGGGCCGTCATGTTTAGGCCACCGGCCTAAATATATCGGTCGTCCTACTTAGGTTCGTACCGATAACTGCGCGCGCTCCTTTCGAACCTAACGAAAGTAAGCATTCGCCGGGGGTACCGACCCGAAAACCAAAATATAAGCTTTTCTTTTTTGCATCGACCGTCAACCAAGTCACCAGCAGCCAAACCAGGTAAATACTCTGTCCATCCATTTTCCACTGTTCACTTTTATTTATTCATTTTATTCATACGAATTTACCACCAATAAACCAACTTGTAATTAATTAATTTGAAAACTCGGTGTTTACTTTTTGTACTAACTCGCCACATACTTCTTTTTCTTCTGCTTCCATCTACACTTATTACGTGCGAGCGCGCCCTCCCTTGCGACGTTTCCGCCCGTAACACTACCATAAAACAATTCGAGTATTAAAAGTACTATTTGATTTATTTAAAGAAAAAGTATTATCATTGCAATGGTGTTATTCGTTTATCCGGATAATATCCCATTTGCACTTTAAACCTTTAATACATGTATGTATACATACATTGCAGTTGCGCAACCTGTTTATTTTTATTTCATCGTTTATAACTTACGATAGCTTTTCTCTTTTCTAATTAAACAGAGCTTTACTTAAAGAAAAAATATCTGGGAAAAAAGTCTATCTGGTTGAGCAAAAAACAATGTATGATGCATTTATACCAAATTTTATTGTGATTTTGATTCTGTTGTTGCAATTGCTTGATCCGTTCGTGAGATATACGTAATTAAAGGGAGCCGTGTTTTTGGTTTTTTCGAATAACGGTAAATTGAAAATATCTCGAAAACGGTACCATAGAATCAAAATTGAACTCAATTTTCGAAATCAGGAGGTGGGTTTACATACGAATTTCATAACGGCGTCTTTGGTAAATTTTGTCTGTCGACCAGTGTAATTAATAAAAAAAATTATTAATAAACCCCAAAAACAATAATTTTTCGCTGCAGAAAAAATTATTAATAGGTCTAATGCTTTCTTTAAGTAGACAAAAGCATTTTGACATTCTTCTGTCCATTCGAAGGGAACATTCTTTTTGCAAAGCCTACTACGGGAAGTCGTCTTCTGCGACGTGGATTTTATGGTCAATTAGAAGGTCATTGCCTTTTAAATCTGCTTTAATTTGCCTAATTGCTGCCAGTCACTCCTGTTTCAGTGCCCCCAATTACTCTTGTTTCAACGTCTTCCAGGTGGTATTCCACCCTTTTTATGTGTATTTTCTTGTTCAACAAGAGTCATTTCTGTTTCAACATCGTCCAAATGTGAAGTATTCCACCCTTTTAATGCGTATGTTCTTGTTCATCAGAGTTAATTTGGTGTTTTCCGCGTGTGGCCGGTTCTGTGCTGCCAAAACTGTTTTTGAAAATTAAGCTATTATTTTAAGCTATGTGGAGCGCCGTTGTATCCAATAGCCTTCCATCAGTTGGTCTTCGTTTTGAATAAAATTTAAAATTACATGTGAATAAAAATTAAGTTAAACCATTCACCAGTGGATCTTTTTCGCTGTTTTACGACTAAACTGCCAGGAGCGCCAACGAAAACCTGATGAGTAGCGAATAGAATTGATTCTCTATTGAAATTTCTTTCCTTTTTATACATTTTGGTTACACTAATACTTACGTACTACTTAGCCTATGAATGTGTAAAACTATGAAATGCCAAGGGCTTTCGGCCTATAACTAAGCCCAAAATCCAAAACTTTTGTGCGTGACGTTTTCAATTGAGGTTATGGTCATTTTACGAATTATGGTTTCATCATTTTTGTAACGACCTGTTTAAAACAAATATCTCAATAAAAAACGTCTAACAAATGTTGTAAAAACAACCTATATACAATAAAACTATTCATCTGTCGACCAATAAAAGCAACACTAGGGTTTTAATTTCGGTTACTTAAATAAATGCGTATAGACTTCTATGCGTGCGCAAACGTATGGGAGCAGAATAGTCTCTTATAACTTCGCAACCGAGAAGAGGAGGGAAATCGGTCGATATGATCTTGGTTCGCCGGCTTCACTGGTTTTAGTGGGAACTACTATCGCCTGTTTTTCAGATTTCAGCGATGACAAAAGTAGTTAGCGAAAGGTTAAAGAAAGCCGGCAAGTAGCTCTGTGTTTAAGCACTTTAATGGCAATTCTGTCGGATCCGACGTACCTAGAGTATTTGGTCTTCATTATCGCTCCTGTGTTTACGTTTGTGTGCACGACGGATGGCTTGTCGCTTGGTCCTATTAGCTGATTGATGCATTCTGAATTGTCTGCAAAAGAAACTCGCTTATTTCCTGGGGTGCGATTTGACGCTGTCGCCAAATGTGATGGCGGCCTTGTCGTTGAATTTGTCGGGATTGATAGGGTCTTGTCCATAATTTGCCGACTCCGTCGCAGAGGTCTTATAGTTCACCGTCATCAAAAGGCTAAAATGCTCCACGTTCAAGGCATTTGCTTCTGAACTGTCAAGACCTAGTCATCCAAACCGACAAATAGTGGATAAAGCTCCGCCCTCCAGAGACATAAGGAAACATCTCCCAAAGCACTGCCCCACAGGCCTTAAATGACCTCCACACTGAGTCGGTAGACAGATCTCGGCCTGTGAGTCACGTTAAGACATACAACCTCGCTGAGGAAGAACGTGACCTTCCGAGGGAGACTACAGTCATGCTAGCACAACTTAGGTCTGGGTGTTGTAATGGGTTAAACACTTACATATCCAGACTGAAACCCACCATGTGGTATGGCCCCTCATGACACGCAACATCCCTTCTCCTGCTCAACTGAACACACTTTCTAACACCACTATCACTCTGATCCAACGCTGTTGAAACTGCGTGTTTTCGTTATGCAGGGCGAAGGAATAATAGCAACAACAACCTTGCGGTCTTATAGTCCACCTTGTCGTACCTTTGTCGGTGTAGGTTGGGCAGTCGAGGAGCGCTCTGCATAGTCTGTAAAGCCGTCCGAGTCCACTTTTGTAAAGTTCATGTACGTCTGTTGTTCAGTAGTTATGAAGTCGGTCGGCCGGTTGTACCCCTTGGCTATTGCTTAATTGTCATACGCCATAACATCCGAAAAGGCAACTGCTCACCCTGTGGGGTAGGGGCTTAGAATATGCCCGAGGTAGGCATACCAGTCGTAAGAGGCGACTAATATTCACGAAGGTAATGACGTGCAACTCGATGGTTGATCTACGGACAGCGGGAGTAGATGGTATAGCTCCCATTATGCTGCAGAAGACTCATGCAATCCACAGAGACCGCACTACTCGAGGTGGTGCGAATAGTCGAGAAGTCACTATTATACAAAAATTGACTCTAGCTGCGTTCGTTGATGTGGAGGACGCCTTCAACAACGTGGGAGCTGATGCGATATCAGCAACACTCGTAAGGGTAGGGGTGGAGGAGCCAATAAGGAAGTCGATCACGTCCCTACTCCTTAACCGCGAAATATCAGCCGAGCTAGGAGGGGCAAAAATTTGGAAGCAGATATGTAGAGGCACACCGCAGCACGGGGTGCTCTCACCTCTGCTATGGCTCCTTACTATGAACGACATACTAATGCAACTCACCACAAGTGGGGCAAAAATCGTGGCGTACGCCGACGACGTGGCGATCCTAGTCTCGGGTCCCTTCCCTTCCGTGATGAGCGAGATCATGGAAAGAACGTTAGCAAGACTAAGTAGGTGGGCACATAATTGTGGCTAAGGGAGTCTGGGTTCTGGATGGATACTCAGCAGGGGCACAGTAGTATTCTTAACAATCTTCCAGCTGGCACCATTAACGCCAGGACCGACTTCTATCCTCACATGCTGCTGTTTGAGAGCAGGGCTATTACTACAATTCCACGTAGGAATGATTAGAAAAGGGGCAGGGTCGAAGTTGACAGCGGCATCCAGATCTACACTGACGGTTCCAAGATGGCTTCAGGTGTGGGGACCTAGACATTGCAGTATCATTAAGTTTCCCATCGCATTGCAGTGTGTTTCAAGCAGAGGTTCTTGCGATCTTGCAGGCCGGCAGATTACTCAGGGACCTGAACACAACTGGTAAAGTCACTATCTTTTCAGACAGCCAAGCAGCAATAAAGGCATTAGCAGCACCACGCACCAGTTCGAACATGGTGCATGGATGTAGGCAAATCTTGGCTGCACTAACTAACCTTGAGCTATCCATTACCTGGGTTCCGGGCCATAGAGGTATCGAAGGTAATGAGAAAGCCGATGAGCTGGCGTGCAGTGGCTCATCGGAGGGTGATGAGGAAGCAATCAATATAGATATAGCGGCACCCTTAGCAGTAGCCAAGGGAAGCAAAGTGTTACCGGAACAAAGCACAACTGAGACGGAGACACACCACTAGTTGTGCAATATGGTTGGCTGTAATAAATGTCACTACTACATAAGTAGGTTAAACGAGTTTTTTATGGCATCAAAACGGCTTCTAAAAGCTACTTGGGCGACCTGAGTCGCAGCCATTCTACCTACCTACCAATTGTTTCTTAAACATCATCATCATCAACACCTTTGAGTATCTAAATATTTGGCCAAACTTGGAATTGAAAGCAACTTCGATTTTGTCCAAAACTTTGCCATTCAAACAAATTCAAAAAGTTCATCTGTATTTGGCGTTTCTATCATTTACATGTTTTTATATACATATTTATTTGCGGAAAATTTTTCTTCATCAACGAAACCAGCTTTTCAAACTGTTGTGGTGTTGTGCGTCTCAATCTATAAACTGCATTTTTATAAGCGCAACCGAAAGCCGCCTACGGAGAAAGGTGTTCTGCATATAAATACCATGGATTTGGGCGTGAAATTGGGATCAGGCCTGGGTCGATTTTTGCTTTTCACTGAAACAATGTTTATTTTCCCCCTTCGGATTATTGATACCACGGTCAAAACGCGTCTTTTGATACCTCTCCCGACATTTTTGGACGTGTTTGAGCAGTTGACGTGGATTGTAAAGTAACTCAGATAAATATAAATAAGTCGTTTCTACTAACTACTCACTTTTTTTTATGAATCTTTTCGTTAAAATAATTTTTTGTGCGGCGAAGAAAAATAACATTCGACTAATTTTAGCAGTTTTGACGAAGCGAATGTGACTTTTTCGCCCCTGTCAATTCGAAAAATTCATCTTCGTTAATTATTCGCCATTTCTCGGCGAATTCCCTACAGATTCACAACCCACAATTCGAGGACACGAAATTCGCAGAAATTTCAATTCCCTTCGCGTATATATTGGTCGTTGCTAAGGCGCCAATTAAGTTTCTAGTTACCTGGTTGTATTGCTAAAAACTTAACTCAGGTTGAACGTCAACAAGGTTAACAATTTCTTTATCACTTTCAGTTTTGACCATTAAATAGACCAACTAACTTACTAAACACATAGCTTTCCGCATTAATTGCTGACTGTTGTTGGTCATAATTTGTAACTGACGGTCGTTTATCATAATTTGTTGTTAACGCGACGTTCTTAATCCGGTGATTCGGTGTCAGCGATGTTGACCCATAGTGTTTAGCTATCTTACATTTCATGCCTTTCAACACGTTTTCATTTTATTTACGTTGATCTTTGCGCTTTTTTTCCTAGCCAATGCAATGTAGCATCAGCACCTACATATATATGGTGTTTGAATCAAAAGAAAATCTTTATTCTTCTGTATTTTCCTTATATCCAGGGCATTCGACGGGCTATATCGAAGATATAATTGTCAACTTTATCCAGTAATTCTGCTTAATTTTTAAGATTTTTTTGATTACTAGAATTTGCATATTTTTTCCACCCTTTGTAAAGTGTTTTCAACTTTTCACTACAATTTTTTTCTTGCGTTGTAGGAATAAGCGCCTTTTCTCACAACTTAATCGTGGCACCAATCCTATATTTCATACTGCTTTGTAGACACATATTTTTGTTGCGCATTTTGTAAAATAATACCTGTTTCGTTGATGGCAACTTGGACTCTAAAATAACTTCCTTCATATTTTCATTCCACAGTTTAAGTTTATTCCCAAAATCATACTGGCTAGTCTTGGTTTACATTAAGCTATTCGTCTTTTCCATTTTTTTTTGCAAATTCGTTATAGGATACACTATTCTTTAAAAATAAGCTGTGCAAAGTTTCACTCGAATTGCATAACTTTTAGAACTAGCGCGTTCCATTTGAAAACCATAAAAAACTATATGCACTCTAGGTTTAGCAGATGATACACAACAAGTAAGAAAAGGGCTGTGCCGAAGGCTTTATGCCTTTCATAAATGCGCATAATTTAAGTGCCTGATCCTTATTACAAAGCGGGGCCCGCTCGCAAAATTTATCATGAAAGCTATACAAATTGATAGCCGTAAACTTGGTTCACATTCATTACCTGAAAAAAGTTGCAGATAACGAATTAGAAGACAAAACTTATGAAAAAGCTTTAATTAAAACGCCACCTTCGTATTTCGTATTATTCGAAAAATTTCCAGTTCTACATATTCGACCAACCAGTTAAAGATATTTTAAGGCCCCAACAACCTACCGTATTTATCTTTGCAATGGGACTATGAGCTTAAGAGTTACTGGCAAATATATTTCAGAAATCGGGCACATTTTCCATCAGCATCGTCATTAACATTAAATGACACTTAGGTCCGGTTTTCAGTCGTTAGTTAAGCTCAGTTTAAACTAAAATTACTTCGACTCGGCATAAATTTAAACTCGAATTCAATGGGATTTAAAACGTGTTGAAAGGCATGAAATGTAAAGTGGCTAAACACTATGGGTCAACATCGCTGCCACTGAATCACCGGATTAAGAACGTTGCGTTAACAACAAATTATGATAAACGACCGTCAGTTACAAATTATGGCAAACAACAGTCAGCAATTAATGGCGAAAGCTATGTGTTTAGTAAGTTAGTCAGTCTATTTCATGTCAAAACTGAAAGTAATAAAGAAATTGTTAACCTTGTTGACATTAAACCTAAGCTAAGTTTTTAGCAATACAACCAGGTAAATAGAAATTTAATTGGCGCCCGAGCAACGACAAATGTATTTTGCATATTGTCCCTTGCGAAGCGAATTGAAATTTCTGCGAATTGTGGGTTGCGAATCTGTAGGAAATGGCGAATGATTAACTATTATGAATTTTTCGAATTGACAGGGGCGAGAAAGTCACTGTAACGTAACATCGCCCTTACGCGATATTTTGTAACAGAGCAAAATAAGGCCCTGTCGGTAATTGGCACTACGGTTAGCTTTTGCTGAATCGCAGCCAACTGCCGACAGGGATACGAACGATTGAAGCCTAAGTTCATAAAATATTGTATTTAACGCATAAGTCAGTTAAATAAAAGCGTATAAACTATGTATCACATAAAATACGTGTACGCGAACCAAATTCAATAAATATAATCTGAAATAAACAATAAAGAGATAAAAGTGCAGTGTTTTAATTGCTGGCAGATGCACCTGCGTGCAAGCGTTAGTACACGCAGCGCCATCATGGCCGGCAACACCATGCTACATGGCGACTGTGACCGTGGGACGGAGCCCTACGTAAATGTATACAAATTACATAAATTACAAAATCATACGAATTACAAAATAATACAAAAAAATGCAAACATAATAATAATATAAAATTTTTCAAAAGAACAATACAAACAAAAAAATTATAAAATCCAAAAAATTCATAAAAGTTTCAAAACATAAAACCAAAAATCCAAAAAATTGGTTAAATGTTAACAAAAATTAACTTACAAAAAAAAATTTGTTTAAATTTTTATAAATGCAAAAAAAAATTATAAAACTTACAAAAATACGCAAAAAAAATTATAGAATTTACAAAAGTACCAAAAAATTATAAAATTTACAAAAATACGTAAAAATTATAAAATTTACAACAGTACAAAAAAATTATAAAATTTACAAAAATACGCAAAAGATTTATAAAATTTACAAAAATATGCAAAAAAAATTATAAAATTTACTAAAACACAACAAAAAAAGTTATAAACTCTCGAAAACAAAAACACGAGTGAAATTTCAAAAAAAAACTCAGTTACCAGCGTGGGAAAAAACGGACGATTTTGCATATAAAATAAATATGAACTAATACGTAAAATTCAAATTATTAAATTAAAACAGAGATAATAACAAAAACTAATAAAAGACACATATGGAAAATAATTTAAACGGAGATAATATAAAATCTAATCCAGCAAATAAGCAAATAATTAAAACGAAAATAAACGAACTAAATTTAATAAAGAAACATAAGCGGATAATAATAAATTACAGAGATAATAAGGAAAAATTAATAGAAACAAACTATGTATATACATAAATAAAACGAAGATAACTTTAAAGGAAAGTAAAATCTGTACCAAGACCACACCACCTAAATAAATATATATATAGACCGCGGCATAACGGTCCATGGCATCACGCCACGAAATAACGGCATACCACTTAGTCACGATAAGCCGGCGGCAGCCCAGTGGAGAAGTGAAAAAAAACAACCAACAAAGCCAGAAGCAACGGCAGAGCAGAACAGGAAACAGGAAAAACGGTATCAAAATTGCTGCAGTGGCGGTGACATGGTCTGGTGAGGCGAGTTATGTATATGAAATATACAGTTATATATATATATATGAATATAGTTATGTACATATATAATATATACATATGTGAATTTGTAAAAGTGTAAAACACTTCATAACATTTAATGCATTTTTGAGTGAAACGGTGCGGCCGTCCCATAAAACATATAAATACAATTTTGAGTGCAACGGTGTGGCCGTCACGTAAAGCATATATACGTTTTTGAGTGCAGCGATGCGGCCGTCACGGTAAACATTTATAACTTTAAAACATTTACAGCTTCCGAACATTTATATTTTTCAAACATTCATAGCTTTAAAAATTTGCAACTGTCAAACATCTATATTTTTCAAACGTTCATAACTTTAAAACAATAACAAATTTCAAACATTTATATTTTTCAAACATTTATAACCTTCGAAAATTTACATTATAACGTTTCCAACATTTATAACATTTCAACATATAATAAATATAAATTTGAAACAAATAAGATCAGCTCTTTGTACGACACACGGTAGCACACTCTGCAATTCAGGAACTTTTTCATCAATTTGCCTTCAATTTAGACCGACTCATTTCCACTTAACTTATTTTATTACATTTCCCGAATATTTCCATTCAAGCTAAGTTTTCATTCAAACTGTTCTACTGCTAGATAAACTTTATCGAATTTTTTTTGCTGATGTCAGATATTGAGACTAAATTCAAAGAATTGAGAAAAAATTTCTATTAGGTCAAAAAACGCTTTCTAAATACTGGTCGTCCATTATCGACAAAGCAAGAAAAGTTAGATGAATACAAAAATTCCTTGATAGAAGCATATAATAACATTTTGGTAGAGGCTAATGTGCATTTTGAGAATCAGGTTAAGCCATTTGTTGTAAGTCTAATCCTATCACGTTGTAGAGAGCAATTAGCTAAATGTTTTGCAAAACTAAAATGTACAATTAAAGTACCAAATAATTGCAGCGATTCAGTAGAAAATAACATTTTTAACTCAGTTCGTACATTAGAGCGTTCCACAGACATTCATTTTCAAAAATCACCAATTTTTTCGAATTTAAAAAATATAGATAGTCATTCAGTAAAATCAATAGATGGCTACCACAGAGCAAAAGAAAAGTTTTATCTCGATGTGTGCTCCTATAATTATGGAAAACTACAATGGTGATCCATTAGCGCTAGACTCCTTCATTTCATTTCATTTATTTAAAAACAATAATTAGTACAATGAGATTTTACATCTTTTGTAGTACAACAATAAGTATGGTAATTGTAATCATGCCTATTACGGTAACCGGCGGATGCCATTCCCGCGAATGCTATCCGATTCGCACTCCCTTCCCTTTTCGAATTTTACATTATTACCATAACCGTCGGGGAGCTGCTTTACCGACTCACCCAACGGATTGTGTCAAATGCTTTTTGACATTTCATTTATTGTCTGTTGTGATTGAAATTTTGTGAAAAATTAAAATATTCGTCAAGAATGGATTCAGTTGCGTTTTATTTAAACTCTGACGAATCGGGAAGGTCTTCAATGAGGGTCAGAAGGCTTGTAAGGGATAGAGCACCATATATTTTCGAGCTGACCGACGTCGAGTAAGTAGTAATAAATGTGAATTTGTGATGAGCCTTGTGGGCAATCCTTAGTTGAATTATATGCGATCACACAATTTCTCTTCTTCAAAGGTTCATTAAACAATTTCGGGTTAACAAAAGTGCATATAAGGATATTCTAAGGATAGTTTGCAATCAAATTCCTCCAGTTATCAAATCGACAGCAATAAATCGAGAACAAAAACTGTCGTTATGTCTGAGGATACTAGCTGAGGGAAGTTACCAAAATGCAGTAGGCAAAGACTACATGCTCGGAATGGCACAACCAACAGTTTCGAGGGTATTTTCACAAGTTCTGGATATTTTGGAAGATGAACTGTGTGAAAAGTGGATATATGTAAGAATGAATGCCGATGAAGAAATGGAGGCTCGGAACTACTTTTACAACAAATCCAAAATTCCCGGAATTGTTATGTGTATTGACGGCACGAACGTAAGGATAGCGAAACCTTCGGGAGCAAATTCTCACCTTTTCTATAATCGGAAAGGTTTCTATAGCCTGAATGTACTTGTAGTAAGTGTACAAATTATAATTTGCAACTTTTATTTGAGTTGTTTTGAATTATTTTAGATATGTGATCATAAGCAGCGCATAAGATACGTTAATGCGAAATACCCTGGGTCATCACACGACTCATTTGTGGTGCAGTGAAATAACTCCCAAATGAAATAACTCCCAACAAAAAAATGAAATAACTCCCAAATATTTTCCATGCAAGTTGGGACTTATTTCATTATGAAATAGCTCCCAATTCATTGGGACTTATTTCATAATTTTAACTGGGAATTATTTCATAATGAAATAACTCCCAAATGAAATAATCCCCAATAAAATATCTTTGGGAGTTATTTCATAATTTTTGGAAATTGGGAGTTATTTCATTTTTTGGGACTTACTTCATTGTTTGTAATCCAGGCATTGGGAGTTATATCATTTTTAATGGGATTTATTTCATTTTTGTTGGAAATATTTTTAGCGAACTAACGTAATTGACATTAATTCCCATTTAGAAAGCGAACTAAAGTCAGTACATTTTTTTTATATTCCAAATTTTCATTTTTCATTATCACCTTCGACTTATGATCATTATATCATGAATCCGGGATTTAAAAAATGAATCTGCGATTGACTTAGGTCAGATCCCCAATTCGGGGCGTGATCAATGGTATTTATGTGCAGAACTCCTTTCCGCGTTGGCGGCCTTGGGCCGCGCTTCAAAAATTAACCCTGGGCTCCGCCATTCCAACTCCGGGTGGTTGCCATAGCCGTGTGCACGAAAGCATTAAGTTAATTACAAATATACAAACGTATATATTTATATTAAACGTAATAAGTATAATCAAACTCGACTTGGAAATTACAGTCGCGAGTAAAATAAAAGTGATCCCTATAAAATCGCGGTAAACTAAAAATTATTATATAAACACAAATAAACATACCAGTTCTATATTGATTATACAACATCAACTCAGTAACGACTGAAAAACTACAGTCGAGCGCAAAAAATAAGCACCGATAAACAAAAAGGTTGGGTACATTAACAAAATACAAAACAAACATCCAAACATCAAAACATCTATATAAATAGAATCATATCAGAAATTCCGTAGTAAAAGAGGTTCAGCTTTGACTCAAAATGTCAACGGACCCTAAATCACCTCATCTATTATTAGATATACCCAAAATGGGTGAAGATGAAAAGCATCAAGGCAGCCCTGCTGAAAGCACCCGTTCAAAACAGGGTGCAAAGCAAAAAAAGGGCAAAGATTTTTCAGCTGCAAAATTCATTGCAGAAAGTGACAGTATCATAAGATACTGCACAAGGTTTTCCTCAATTGCTATATAGGAAAATACAGAATCGGTTCTTGAAGTGAAAGAAAAATCACTTGTTAGATTTTGGACACGGCTCAGAATTGCCAGAAAATTTCAAAAACTCGGCATACTCCAAATACGAAAACTGCTTAGACCAGTATGAAGAAACTAAGGCTTTGATCTTCGATCCACTCAAACTTCTTAAGCCTATAACTGCACCTACTCCACCCCAGCGAGTAGAGCTGCCCCAAAAACAAGAAGCAAGTTCAGGCATATATCTCAAAGTGCCAGCCTGTGATACTGAAGTCTTTCATGGGGGTTATGAACAATGGACGTCCTTCCGGGATATGTTCTCAGCCGTGTACATAAACCACCCAAAGCTATCACAGGCGCAAAAACTATATCATTTAAGAAATAAAATAAAAGGTCAAGTAGCGGCTATAGTAAAACAGTTCGCACTCAATGATGACAATTTTAATCTGGCTTGGGAAGCGTTAAAAGCTAGATATGAAAATGAAAGAGACTTGGTCGATAAAGAAATAACGACCTTAATGAATTTACCAAAAATTCAAAAAGAAACAAGAGAGGAATTTCTGAAGTTACAGTCGACAGTAACAAACTTTTTATCGGTTCTAGCAACCCAAAACGTCCCCACTGAAAACTGGGACCCCATTCTGGTCAATATCTGTGCTGCCATTTTACCAGAAAAATCACTAGTTTCATGGGAGCAATCGCTCTCATCCCGTAAAAAATGCCCAACGTGGCAACAAATGAAAGATTTCCTCACCACCCAGTTCGAAATTGCAGAACGGGTAGATAATAAAGCAACAAAGCCGAAAAACTCGAATGACCAAAATAGAAGCTTCTTTAAACCCCAAGCCAGTAGTCATAATTCGCACAATAAAAGTTTCAATAGATCTCAATCGTTCACATCTGAACAATATGGTACGGTTGGTAGCGCTTGGCGTGCGTTCCCCGCTTTGCTGCCGTCCACATGCGCTCCGCCTATGCGCCATTTTTAAAGCCGCAGCAACGTCAACAAGTAGCGCAAGCCCACGGGTACGGGTACTGCCTAAACTGCACTGTGGCATGCCACGGCAGAGTGCACTTCGGCGGTCATGTGCCACGTGTGCGACAGGCCCCATCATACGCTCTTACACCGGACAACCGGGCTTAGTAACGTGGTGGAGACCCTACAGCAGCTGCAATACTCTGCTAGGCTGCTAGGCTTTTGTAAACATATCATAATTTCGCAAATCACGAGCAAAACGTTCACTTAGCGCCTGAGCCAAAATACACATATTTACGATTTAAAACTAAAATTAATTTCTTTTATTTATTTAAAGTACGGCAGTAAGTGCAAAGGTGAGTGCAGTGAAGTGTCCCGAATTATATAAATTTAGTTAACAAAAATTTAAAGGTAACAACAATGTGTGCTCACTGTTGGCAAGAACAAACAAACAAAAGGGAATTAATTGAAGTGGAGATAAGTGCATTGTGACGTCACAGGGCATCATAGCTTAGATGTTAGAATTTTCTAACAGCGGCTTTGGTGCAGACACTGCTTCATATCCCAGTGTCCGAAAAGGGATCTGATGATGAGCTTGGAAACTTTGAAACATGTAATCCTATCCATCGCTGTGATTTAACAATGTAATTTTTCTCCAATTATCAATTTTTCCCAAAAACTGACAGTTAAAATTCATTACGAATTATTGTTTCTCTGTGTCTCGAGCTTGCAAAACTTACAAATATGTAAAAACAAGAAAGACCGCAAAAACCAACAACAAAATATTAAGAACCGTAGCACGGGTTTACGTACATAAATATCTACAAACAAAAAAGACCAGCACACACATTCGTTCGTATGACCGACGGTCTAACAACAATGTGTGCTCACTGTTGGCAAGAACAAACAAACAAAAGGGAATTAATTGAAGTGGAGATAAATGCATTGTGACGTCACAGGGCATCATAGCTTAGATGTTAGAATTTCCTAACAGCGGCTTTGGTGCAGACACTGGTTCATATCCCAGTGTCCGAAAAGGGATCTGATGATGAGCTTGGAAACTTTGAAACATGTAATCCGATCCATCGCTGTGATTTAACAATGTAATTTTTCTCCAATTATCAATTTTTCCCAAAAACTGACAATTAAAATTCATTACGAATTATTGTTTCTCTGTGTCTCGAGCTTGCAAAACTTACAAATATGTAAAAACAAGAAAGACCGCAAAAACCAACAACAAAATATTAAGAACCGTAGCACGGGTTTACGTACATAAATATGTACAAACAAAAAAGACCGAAGGCCGCCAATGCGGAAAGCTGTTCTGCACATAAATACCATGGATCACGCCCCGAATAGGGGATCTGACCTGGGTCAATTTTAGGTTTAACACTAATAACTTTTTCCTAATCAACAGTTCGTGTTGCTCGCGTAAAATCCTATGGGCGTTATTTCTCATTAAAAAGGAAATAAGAGCCATGGGCTTTATTTATATTTGCATATGGGCGACATTTCCATTTCAAAAGGAAATAAGGCCCATGGGCGTAGTTTCCTTTTTGAATGGGAAATAACGCCCATGTATGTTTTTTCCTTGGACGTTATTTCAGTGCATCGTAAATGACTATTTCAATATACCATCAGATGGTAAAGATTTTCGCAAACACAACAAATTTATCATAAATTATTCAAATAACAGCATCGCTTTCTGGGCAAATGGTGAAAATGTCAATATGCCAATAATTCACGGAACAGAATGCGACATGTGTATAATACCAACTAGATGGGAAGTTTTTCGAATTTTTGACTTAGGTCACTCAACAACTCCACTTTTTGTTGAATCTTAAGAATAACAAAAAGGTGTATTTACAGCAAGATGCATTACAAC
Source organism: Sphenella marginata (assembly GCA_951509765.1). Classification (NCBI taxonomy): domain Eukaryota; kingdom Metazoa; phylum Arthropoda; class Insecta; order Diptera; family Tephritidae; genus Sphenella; species Sphenella marginata. The sequence goes on along the minus strand of OX608080.1, from coordinate 71,819,214 downwards.
TTCTGAAAACCCTGTTTTATAAATAATGAATACCACTAATGACATTCAATTTATAAAGAAAAATTCTATTCGGACCGAAAACCTTTCGAATTACCACGTATATAAGATTAACAAAACTAAATCAGATGATAAACGCATTAACGAGGTAGCTTTGATTTTTAAAAATCAAATATCCAAAAATGCTCCATCTGAACTTTTAGAACTTTGCATACAATATGCCGACATATTCGTGCTTGATAACGACAAAATGACATTCGCCCCTATTACGGTTGTCAACATCAATTGTCACTTCGTATTAATATCAACATCACGTCGTATCAATATCAACGTCGCGTCAATGCAAAACTGGTATTTACTTCATCAATGTATTGACGTTGACGTGTTATCGATAATTTAATAGCAAAACTACGATCCTTATACTTTTGACAGTTGTTTATTTACAATTTGTTGCGCATATAATTCTGCTTAAGATTTAAACTTTTGTTTAAAGATGTTTTTTTTACATTATAAGCCGGAAAAAGCAACTCAAATCGCGGTAAAACTTTCCATCGAACGTCAAGTGTAAATACACGTCCAAAAATCTAGGTAGAGGTATCAAGAGACGCGTCTTCACTTCCGTAACAATAATCTGGAGGGGAAATCAGATATTTTTAGAATTTTGCGAGATATTTGCAGTTAAAGTTCACAATTTTTCTGCCATTTTCATGTGGTTGTTGCAATGGCACATTAGGCTTAGCCAAAAAAGTGAAAAAGTGTGAGTACCGTGGCACGTTGCTACGGTTCAGGCAACCACCCGGAGTTGGAATGGCGTAGCCCAGGGAAAGGTGTTCTGCACATAAATACCATGGATCACGCCCCGAATTGGGGATCTGACCAGGGTCGGTTTTTCACTAATAACTTTTCACTGAAACAAAATATCGAATTTCCCCCTCCAGGTTATTGTTACGGAGGTAAAGACGCGTCTTTTGATACCTCTCTCGAGATTTTTGGACGTGTATTAACACTTGACGTTCGATTTAAAGTATTACCCAAATCGCAAACGTTTGTGCTGCCACCTCTCTGAAGTTGGCAAGACAACTTTTACTTAGCAAAAAAATATATATTGGATAATTTGCCGTAAATTAGCCGTAAATTATCCGTGGAACAAAAAAATTTGCCGCGACCATATTTTGGAAAATATCGTGTGGCACGCTAACTTCATGTGAAGTTAGCGTGCCACTTTTGGAAAACTATCTTAGACAACAGCTAGGAAAAAAATTCTTACGTCTAAATTTGCCGTAAATTAGCCGTAAACTATCTGCAAAATAAAAAAATTTGCCGCGCCTTTATTTTAGAAAAAAAATTTTTTGCTAGTGGAAAATAATAAAATTACGAATAAAATTTAGATAATAGATGTGTAAAATATGTGCATGTGCATGGTTTTGTTCACAATACGCATAGAGTTTAACGCTGCTGTGGTTTGTAGGCGCTGTCTTCATTGTGTTCAGTTCTAATCCCGTTAACGAGCGACCTTGGAAAGCACGTTATTATGTACAGAAGTGTCTAGGTAGACAGAAAACAATTCATAGCGATACCATTTTCGTGCAACTGCTAACTCTTTTTTATTACTAATGAGGGTGCGAGTTTATTGCCACTCAAATACAAGCAACCTATGAATCCATTTTTCTTGTTATCAACACGAAACGCTTATATTGCCTTTAAGCGAAATTCTGAAATCAAGCACACTATTTTTATACCTTTCATGAACATGAAATGGTATTATAACTTTGGTCCGACGTTTGTAAGTATGAGAAGAAGAAGAGATAGACCCACCAATAAGTATATAGAAATGATCAGTGCGACGAGGTGAGTTGATTTAGCCATGTCCGTCTGTCCGTCCGTCTGTCCGTCTGTCTGTTTGAACGCAAACTAGTCCCTCAATTTTAGAGATATCTCCATGAAATTTTGTGTGGAGCCGCCATTTTGTATTATATTAATCATTTGACGGAACCAGTAAGATCGGACCAATACAACGCATAGCTCCCATACAATCGATTGTTCCGATAAACGGGTTTTGGCCTATAACTCTTGCAATTAAAAAGCTATTACAGCGAAATTTCGCACGTTTAGTACATATTATATGCGTAATGTGTGTAGTGAAAATCACCTAGATCGGATCAACATAACATATAGCTCCCATATAATCGATAGTTTCGATAAATGGGTTTTGGGCTATAAATGTTGCAAATAGAAAGCTAGAAACGTACAATTTTGCACGTTTGGTACTTATTATATATGTGATGTGTGTAGTGAAAATCGTACAGATCGGACTTACATAACATATAGCTCCCATATTACCGATTGCTGTGTGCTTGTATGCTGTGTTGTAGCTTGTTCAGTTTTAATATACTAAGGTGCTAATCTTAAGTCTGTAACATATTTTGCTATATTATGGCAATCTTTGTCCTCGCGAACTAGCGGTTTTTCTTCCATACAAATTTATGTACATGCGTAGTTTTTGTATGTACATATATGGAAGAACAACCACTATTTTGCAGAAAAAAAATCATAAATCAGCAAAATGTTTTAGAGACTTGAGATCAATATATATTATAAAATCTAATAAGCTACAAAACTGCATACTCAAATAAATTCTGAGATATCTGAGAAAAGACTTGAAAATTTATAAAAAAGTCTTTGAATTTTGCATAGATTAACTTTTATAATATTAACGTAATTACATCTTTTTCAATATGCTAATATCTCGATATACTTAAATGCCAAAATAATCCCGCACAGTAATCTTTAGAAGTTCAATAATTCAAATCGGCAGTTAATTACACAGTTCTACAGTGATTTTATACTTTTTAATCGACCTAGTGGAGATTGTTCATCTAATACACAAAACAACGTTAAAAAAAAGCCCAAAATCTGCTTTTAAGGTCGTAAAAAAGTTTCCCAGTGTTTTCGTGTAAAAAAAGTTAATTGCTAGCTGTTGTCTAAGATAGTTTTCCAAAAATGGCACGCTAACTTCATATGAAGTTGGCGGTGCACTACCAAAAAAAAAATTTTTTTTTTCTAAAATAAAGGCGCGGCAAATTTTTTTATTTTGCAGATAGTTTACGGCTAATTTACGGCAAATTTAGACGTAAGAATTTTTTTCCTAGCTGTTGTCTAAGATAGTTTTCCAAAAGTGGCACGCTAACTTCATATGAAGTTGGCGGTGCACTAACAAAAAAAAAATTTTTTTTTCTAAAATAAAGGCGCGGCAAATTTTTTTATTTTGCAGATAGTTTACGGCTAATTTACGGCAAATTTAGACGCAAGAATTTTTTTCCTAGCTGGCTTCTAAGATAGTTTTCCAAAAGTGGCACTCTAACTTCATATGAAGTTTGCGGTGCACAACCAAAAAAAAAAATTTTTTTTTTTTTAAATTTTTTAAATATGCCAGTTAACTACGGCTAATTTACGGCAAATTCAGGTGCAAGAAGTTTTTTCCTAGCTGGTGTCTAAGGTGGACTTTCAAGGTGGCACGCTAACTTCACATGAAGTTAGCGTGCCACACGATATTTTCCAAAATATGGTCGCGGCAAATTTTTTTGTTCCACGGATAATTTACGGCTAATTTACGGCAAATTATCCAATATATATTTTTTTGCTACGTAAAAGTTGTCTTGCCAACTTCAGAGAGGTGTGCTGCCTTACATAATCGTTGTATTGACTTTAATGTAGAGTCATCAAGCTACAATTCATCATCCGAAGCTGAAAATGTTCAAGATGGGTTTGAAGTTAATTTATCTGACGACTTGCAAAACATGGAAGCTTCGCAAATACGTCAACAAATTAAAGAAAGCTTTTTGTAATGCGTTTTTGGTTGTTTTTATTAAAAAATATAAAATACTTCAGTATTTTCTGCATAAAACAAAAATATTATTCTGTTTTCAAAAATTAATCTTTAAACAATGCAATTCATGCAACTTCCACTTTTGGGAACACCTTGAGGCATTCCTTTCGGGTTAAGCTGCTTGCCGAATTGAAGAAGGTTGGCAACCTGCTCCTCCAATGCGCTCAGCACCAATTGCCTGTAGCTTCCTCCTCCTGTGGCACGGCATTCCTGCTTGTTGTGCACTAGCTTTTGACCTTGCACTTCAGATCCCTCCAAACCTTTAAATTCACAAAAAGTTAAACCATATAATTTTAAAAATAAGTTGTATTTTACCCTTTGCCAACCCGCACCATCCCTGAGTGGTGGACCGAGAGCATTGATTGCACTTGCATTATCCATTGCGACTTAAACTTATTGGGAACTGTCGCTTTGGAAAGCCTTTAACAAGCGCAGGATTTTTTTCTAGTTCTAAAATAAGCTGCGCAAATTGGGTGTTGTTTGTTATTTTAATTTGTCTCTCCATTTTCCTGAATTAAATAAAAACTAAACAAATAAAGTGTGTAAAAAGGTATAATTCAGAATTATTTTACCAAATTTTTACAGCAGAATATTTAATTGAGCGCTTGTCGTCACCAAAAACTGTGTTGACAAGTTTTATGTTGACACCCTTCAATAGAATATCACTATTGTTGTCGTAAATACCAAAAATAGTATCAACAGCTGTCAATAGTTATCGAAATTGACAATGTCGATACCAATTCGTCAAGGGGCGATTAACTAATTTTTATGAGCAAACATTACGAATAACAGACAATGAGACGTATATTAAAAATTATCGTTTACCATATTCTCAGCGGGAAGAAATAAACGAACAAGTTACGAAACTATTAGAAACCGAGTTAATCGAAGGGAGTTATTCAAACTACAACAGCCCAGATTTATATTGGAACGATTTTTCGTCATCCCTTGTAAATTTTTGTTTGAACGAAAATAAACATAGGCTTACTTAATACTAACATTAAGTACTTATGTATAAGAGATTCATTAGTAGAGATAGCATTAAAGTGGAAAAGAAGGTAGATAATGGATAAATACAGTCAAACAATCTCACTAAAGTAAATTACTCCTATTCAGTTCAGCTTTAACACTTTCAGGAATAGAATTCCAAAGTCTTACAACGCTGACGAAAAACATTCGCTCAGATATAAGGGATTCGTATGTAGGTACAACCAACGTATTGTGCCTCTGTGGCCTGGTTAGCTGCGGCTTGTCATACAGATACTTAGGGGTCTTCCACTCTAACAACTTAAATACAAACCTCTACAATTACGATTACGAAATACAAACATGCAATTTTGTGCCGAGACAGAATCTAGTTTACTGTAAACTAGCTCTGAATAAGTGAAATGTGGTAAGATTAATTGCATAACTAGTTTACGTCGTGTTCCTTGAGGTGTGAAGAACAAGGAAAGCCGCAATCTACGAAGTATAACATAAACCTTGCTAACTACTCTATTAACAGGCCTTCACAATTGAGCTTACTGTTAATAATGAAGCCTAAGTTCTTAATCTTATCAACTGATTTGATGGCAACTGAGCCAATCCATAGCTGTGGAATATCCTCTAATGCCACACCATTTTTAGATATAGGGATTACAAACGACTTGATAGCATTTAAACAAACTGAATTTTGTTGCGCCCACAACAGAATAGAAGATAATGGTGGAAAAGCTTACAGAATATAGCTTTTTTTTTATATGTAGATGACATTATCGTTATTGGCTGTAACGAATCACATCACATTAAAAATGTAGCCAAAGTATTCGACACTTGTAGATCGTTCAATCTTAAACTTAATCCAAATAAATGTAATATTCTCAGACCCGAAGTGACATTCCTAGGTCACAAATGTTCATCCGAGGGTTTAGCGCCAGCCGATTCAAAAATAGATGCAATTAGAAACTATACCAAGCCAACAGATAAAGACGCGATAAGACGCTTCGTTGCTTTTGCAAACTATTACAGACGTTTCATTCAAATTTCGCATCTCTGGCAGCACCTCATAATAGATTGAGTAGGAAAAAAGTCGAATATAATTGGGATAAAACATGCGATGAAGCTTTTGATGTATTGAAAACATCTCTAAGTCACCAAAGATTTTGCAATATCCGGATTTTTCCAAACATCATTAGAGTAGACGCTTCCGAAGCCGGTTGTGGAGCTATACTCAGCCAGGAACAACAAGGCAACGATTTACCAATATGTTACGCTTCAAAATCTTTTAATAACGCAGAAAAGAAACAAGCGAATAATTATTAGCGAAAAATTACAAGCTTTAAACGTTTATGACAAATATTCACATAATTTTTCAATAACAATTCCTCGTATCCAGGGACGGGGACTTTTATTAATTTTAAAATAAATGTCCAAAGAAAAAATGTTATTTCTGGACTTTTATTCTTATCCGGACAAAAATAATCGGACAACTCGGACTTTTATTTTTAAGTTATTATCGGACATTTTAAAAAAGCCAGGAAAATTAATTGTGGCCACGATATTGATCCTTGAAATCCTGGGTTGACAGAAAATTTAAAAATTTTCTTCAGGGACATTATCTAACCCCAGACTTTTATGTAATCAAAAAAAAAAAAAAATAACTTTTATTTTCCGTCCCTGCTCGTATCAGATCCGAAATATTTAATGATAAAAACAGTAAACAATTTTTAAGAATACGCGCGCATATATGTATAGCATAAAATAAAAATTTTACTAGATTTTGAATTTTCAAACGAAATAAAGAATTTCGATACCTTACTTTCGAGGCTAGAAATAGAAGCCGGAAAACTAAAAATTAAGCAGATAGAATGGCCAAAGGATGATTTAATTTCCAAAAATAGTACACAAAAAACTTTAAAAAGAGAGAGGAAATAAAATTTTAAAAGATTTAACTCTTATTTTACTGGATCCAATTATAACAATTAATGATGAGGAACAAAAATTAAAATTATTAACAATATATCACAGTGATCCTATCTCCGGAGGTCACTGTGGAATTAAAAAACTATATGCGAAATTAAGAAACAAATTTTATTGGAAAAACATGGCAAAAGATATAGCAAGTTACGTTAAAAAATGCGAAAAATGCCTTTTAAATAAAGTAAAATTCAGAATAAAGAAGAGCTAGTTTTAACACCCACTCCTAGTAAACCTTTTGACTTTGTCGTAATCGACACGATAGGTCCTTTACCAGAATCCACACACGGTAACAAGTTCGCAGTTACTATGATTTGTGATATGTCGAAATACCTGGTAACAGTTGCAGTACCAAACAAGTCAGCAAAAACAGTAGCTTCAGCAGTTTTCGACAGTTTTATTTTAACCTAAGGTGTTATGTATAGCATAAAATCAGATTTAGGAACCGAATACAAAAATGAACTATTTGCAGCGCTATCCCAACTTCTTAAAATAAAACATAATTGTATTGTATTTATTTTGAATATTTTCCTGGCACAACAATTTTTACAAAATTATTTTACAGTACCAGTCATGTATAAAATTAAGTAATAACAATTATAAGAAAGAAAAACAATATTAAAATAAAACTTAGTCTAAAAGAGCTTAAGCTAATAACAAGAGCTCGAAGAGTTGTTAAGGAGTTAAGGACAAGTTGAGGAGATGATTTAAGAGAAAATAATAATAGAAAAAAATAAATAGAAAAGGGCAAGTAGGAATGTAAGTAAAGTTGTCAATGAGAGTAAAAACTAGGAGCGGTTATAAAAACATATTAAACTTTTCTTGAAAAGCAGTGCATTGCTTATAGTCCTAAATCGGTTTGGTAGAGAGTTCCAATGACATACCGAGGTGATGAAAAATTGGCGTTCAGACGTTCGCAAACGGTATATAACGTGTGTGAGAGCCTCAGACCGAGTCGAATGCAAAAAGTTAAGCCTTTGATATAAGTAAGATGGTTCCTTCGTGTATATTATTTTGTGTAGTGTGGTCAGCGTTCTTACTTTTCAAAGATTGTCGAAAGAGATGTTTAGCATCTTTTCAGCGTAGTAAGAGACGTGGTCAAGTCTGTTTAAACCAAGCATCGGCGCTTCATAGATCTTAAGATCAGACAAACATGTTACGCTCTTCACACAGACAGGTTGCGCTCTTTGCCTACCAAACGATTTAGTCGTCGCTGAACAAGTGTCAAAACAACATCGCGCATGGTTGTCGCATATTTGCGCAGCGAATGTGACAAATATGTATGTACGTACTTATAATTGGAGGGAGTAGTAAAAATTATAGGGGTAGTATGTAAATAAAAAAAAACTTAATAAAGCATTAAATAAAAATTGCAAAGGGATTCATCATCATAAAATATTTGCTTGCCATATTGCGCATATGTGCTTGCATGTTGCTGTCTAATAGGGCCTATACACGATGCGTCTGAGTCAAGAGTCATCTGTGTACATGTTGACTCGCCGTCATTCTGGGTTCCCTTGCGTCATTCATTTGTGAATAGTTTTCATTGCATAAGGTTCAAAATGAATATATCATGTATGTATGTATATACTTCCATGAATTCAAGTAAAAACTTTTTGTTTTCCTTCATAGAGAACTTATTGGCAGACATTTTTGAAATTAAAATACATTTTTTCTTCTCGTTATTTATTTTTTAAACGGTTTTTCAATTGACTTTCAAAATTTGACGGGCGAGTCACAGCAAAATATCAAACTCATTTTGATTTTCTTGAGTCATGCCAGAGTCATGTCGGTGTAGCTACTACATACACATTTTCACTAATACACCTAAATTGACTCTTGACTCAGACGCATCGTGTATAGACCCTATAACAAGCGAATGACGCGAAAATCAATTGGTTTGAGCGATCAAAGCGCTCTCACTAATACGCATGCATTTACAAATCTGCCGATGCTTGATTTAAACCGTATACATATCTAGCAATGTTGTTGTAAACAACATTTAGTTTCTTTTTGCTCACATAGTCACAGTTAGAATAAATCTCACAACCATAGAGCAGCGTAGGTATTAAGTACGCTTTAAGGCCGGTTCATTGGTGCAGTAGTCGTATCCTTAACGTAAGAGAAAAACCAACATGCATTTGGTCGGTAAAGTTACGTTACAGATAGTAGCACCAATAATCGATTACATTGTTTCTCATAAGGTTGGTCGAATCAGCTGTTTTATAAGGTTACCGATACGTCACCTCTGAACCCGACTTTAGATAGAAGTAGTCGGATATGTAAGGGAGTGAAATACTGTGTTAACCATAGTGTACGAAGCATTCCGTACACTTTTCCTACCGTACTAAAAATGTGGTCTTTCCATGTCAGTGTTTTGTTAAAAATTACTCCTAGGTTCTTTGCTGTGTCGACATACTCAATCACAGAGTTATCAAAAATAATATTGTCTAGGCCATTAGTTTCGAGCGCCTTCCTATGAATGACAATACATTTAGACTTTTTAGGGTTTAGACATAGGCCATTCATGGAAGCCCATAAGCCAATTTGAGTCAAGCCATTATTTATATTATTTATACACAAACTAAGGTGATCACAAGGACAACATGCATACAACTGGACGTCATCAGCATAAATGTGAACATCACAATGCTGAAGTACGCCAGGCAAGTCATTAATATATAGAACAAATAACAAGGGACCGAGGATTGAGCCCTGTGGAACACCTCTTAAAACCTTTAGGAAGTCAGACTTTCTATCACCAACACTTATTGCCTAAGTTCTGTCGCTAAGATAGGATTTGATAAGCGCGGTAGCGTGAATGGAGAAGTTAAAAAAATTTCCCAGCTTTTTACATAGTAAAGTGTGGTCGACAGAATCAAAAGCTTTAGAGTGGTCTAGGAGAGTTAGGAAAGCAGCGCAGTTCTCATCAATTCGCTCACGGATATTTTCTACTACAGATATAAGAGCGGTAGTACAGCTTCGCTTTGCTCTGAACCCAGACTGATGGTCTGTTAGAAGCTTATTGATATTTATGTACGAAGCAATCTGCCCATGCAAGATCCGTTCAACGACTTTGGAAAGGAAAGGCAGTATTGCTATTGGCGTAAACTCGTTATTTTGTTTACGTATTGAAAGGATCTTGGCAGCAGGAAATACGCTAGTCGTCAAAATCGAGTTGACTAAGTGGGTTATGTGGGGAAGAATTCTTGGAAGAATAACTTTGACGAATTTTGCACATATACCATCAAACCCAATGGCGTCCGGCTTAATAGAAAGTATGGCTTCCACAACGTCGCAATCCTCGATGCAAACAAACTGAAGAGGACTAGCATTGACATTAACACGAACACAGTAGCTATCAGTACGTATATTATCAGACGGAATTGACGGTGTAACAAAATTTTGATTAATGACGTTAATATCGACATCGGGAGGGACAGATAGATCTCCTTTGGACTTGCCAATGCCGATTTGCTTAATTTTTTTCCATGTGTCCCTCGAATCCAAAGCAAAACTAAATTTGTTTTTGTAATAACCTTCTTTGGTGGATCTTGTGGCTTTATTGACAGCACGCCGTGCTGATTTAAAGCTATTATGCATCTCTTCTGTCTTGTTTTTTTTCCACCGCGAGTAGGCAAGATTACGGAGGTTAATAAGGTGTTTCAGCCTATTATTAAACCACGGATTATTTTTGTTATTTACTAATTTATGTTTGACAAAATGGCGGATCATACCAAATTTCATCGGGATATCTCTAAAATTGAGGGACTAGTTTGCGTTCAAACAGACAGACGGACGGACGGACAGACGGGCATGGCTAAATCAATTCAGCTCATCGTCCTGATCATTTCGGTATACTTAATAGAGGGGGTATCTCTTCTTCTTCTCATACTTACAAACATCGGACCAAAGTTATAATACCATTTTATGTTCATGAAAGGTATCAAAATACTCATAAGCATGCAATAAGTAATATCCACATAATATATTTAATATATATGTATATATTAACAGATAAGATAATAAAAGTCTATATTTTGAAAAATAAAATTGCCATGAGTGGACGATTGCTTGAAAACAGAAGGTACACCCTTATTAGAAAACACTCGTCCACTCAAAACAATTTAAAATATTGTACAAGAAGAATATGGGGAACAAATGCAGAATAGCTCCAACTCTCTCAAAAAATAACAAAATATTGGGTTCGATAGGTATTTTTATAACGAACATAACGGTGTATTTCTTTTTTGGTGCAAACAACAACAACAAAAGTTATTCAAGGTCAAAGTTCATAAAACTAACTTTTTTGGATCTAAATTCCTCCTAAAGTACTGATCCGATTTCCAAGATTTTGGCGTATTGGATATGTCTTAAATATGTAACTGCAAAGAATTTCCTAAAATAATCCAATTTTCTTAAAAATGTCTCCAATTTTTAAAAAACTTCATTTGTTTTAATTTAATTGTTATTAACTATGTGTAAAGATAATTTAGTAACATGGGAATTAATTGAAGTGGAGATAAGTGCATTGTGACGTCACAGGGCATCATAGCTTAGATGTTAGAATTTTCTAACAGCGGCTTTGGTGCAGACACTGGTTCGCATCCCAGTGTCCGAAAAGGGATCTGATGATGAGCTTGGAAACTCTGAAACATGTAATCCTATCCATCGCTGTGATTTAACAATGTAATTTTTCTCCAATTATCAATTTTTCCCAAAAACTGACAATTAAAATTCATTACGAATTATTGTTTCTATGATCTCAAGCTTGCAAAACTTACAAATATGTAAAAACAAGAAAGATCGCAAAAACCAACACCAAAATATTAAGAACCGTAGCACGGGTTTACGTACATAAATATGTACAAACAAAAAGTCCAGCACACGCATTCGTTCGTATGACCGAAGGTCTAACAACAATGTGTGCTCACTGTTGGCAAGAACAAACAAACAAAAGGGAATTAATTGAAGTGGAGATAAGTGCATTGTGACGTCACAGGGCATCATAGCTTAGATGTTAGAATTTTCTAACAGCGGCTTTGGTGCAGACACTGGTTCGCATCCCAGTGTCCGAAAAGGGATCTGATGATGAGCTTGGAAACTCTGAAACATGTAATCCTATCCATCGCTGTGATTTAACAATGTAATTTTTCTCCAATTATCAATTTTTCCCAAAAACTGACAATTAAAATTCATTACGAATTATTGTTTCTATGATCTCAAGCTTGCAAAACTTACAAATATGTAAAAACAAGAAAGATCGCAAAAACCAACAACAAAATATTAAGAACCGTAGCACGGGTTTACGTACATAAATATGTACAAACAAAAAGCCCAGCACACGCATTCGTTCGTATGACCGAAGGTCTAACAACAATGTGTGCTCACTGTTGGCAAGAACAAACAAACAAAAGGGAATTAATTGAAGTGGAGATAAGCGCATTGTGACGTCACAGGGCATCATAGCTTAGATGTTAGAATTTTCTAACAGCGGCTTTGGTGCAGACACTGGTTCGCATCCCAGTGTCCGAAAAGGGATCTGATGATGAGCTTGGAAACTCTGAAACATGTAATCCTATCCATCGCTGTGATTTAACAATGTAATTTTTCTCCAATTATCAATTTTTCCCAAAAACTGACAATTAAAATTCATTACGAATTATTGTTTCTATGATCTCAAGCTTGCAAAACTTACAAATATGTAAAAACAAGAAAGATCGCAAAAACCAACAACAAAACATCTAGATTATAGAAATATGCTTGACAATTAACTTGAAGGTGCGATTCATCACCTTTTGGGGGACATTTTTAATGAATAGAGTTCTCTTTGATGCAACCAAAAAAAAAAGGCTGTTTAGAGAATACACTTTTAATTAAAGGAGACAATAACAAAATAATTTGAAAATAGCCGCGACTCACCACCTAACGTGGTGGTCCAACCCTGTTGAAACCGCGCATTTCCTTGAGACTGATGACAGTTTTCAAAGTGATCGTGCAACAAGAACCTCTGGTTCGAATAATCCAGATGCTAGAATCGTATTTTCCCTTTTTATTATTCCTGCCTTGTGCCCTATATCCGAATTCTAACGCTTCCCTATCTGAACTCAGTGTTATGTTCATAATTTCTTTCAGGCTTTCACGCATTTCTGCTACCAAGGTCTTCTTTGTATCAGCAATCATTTCTTTCAAAATAAGCAATACCTCATTTCGTAATTCTATCCTCTTAAAGTGGCTTGGCCTTGCAGCCCAGCTAGGGTTGCAATTATTAGATGGTGGATGCAGTGCGCGGCGGCGGCTCCTGGAACTCTTCGGGTCGTTGACTAGATCTCGCCTGAGTGTGGTTTTTTTTTGTTGGTAAACTCTGGACTCCTTGGGTATTGATTGTTATTTTTGTTGTTGGCTCTGTCAGAATTGAGATTTTGGGCGTGGGTATAATTAGGGCTATCACCCTTAAAATTGCTATTGCTTGCGATATATTTTCAATTTCGCTTTTCACGCGCACCACTATTTTAATAGAAAAACTTTATAATTGTACCGGAATTTAACACACCCGCTATACCGCCTTGATCTTTGCAAAATCTTCATCTCCCCTAAATCGCCTATGTCACTCCCTTTTATACCCTTTTTTCTATTTTCCGGTTATTTCACCTACTGTTTTAGGTATTATAATATTCGGCCAATCATGCGGTACGCTCCGGTACAGCCCGACTGTCGTGGTAGTGATGTATGATGGTAATGAGAGGCATCATTTCCGTAGGTAGGTAGGTAGAATGGCTGCGACCCAGGTCGCCCAAGCAGCTTTTAGAAGCCGTTTTGTTGCCATAAAAAATTCGTTTAAACCTACCTATATAGTATGGATATCTGTTACAACCAACCAGAGTTGTTGATAAACTCGAGGATGTTTGAAATCCCTATCTCGTATATACGATCCAAGTTCCCCAAAAAGGGGCTCCCAAAGGATTTCATTTGCTTTGAGGCCAGAGCCGGGCATCTGCACAGGAAATGCTCAACGGTCTCTTTGGCATCGATGTCTTCGCAGCTTCTGCAGTAATCATGGTGCGGAGTTCCCATCTTTTCCTCGAGCGTGCCTATCGCCCAGTGACCCGTCCTCTTTTCGCTATACTCATCACCCTCCGATGAGCCACTGCACGCCAGCTCATCGGCTTTCTCATTACCTTCGATACCTCTATGGCCCGGAACCCAGGTAATGGATAGCTCAAGGTTAGTTAGTGCAGCCAAGATTTGCCTACATCCATGCACCATGTTCGAACTGGTGCGTGGTGCTGCTAATGTCTTAATTGCTGCTTGGCTGTCTGAAAAGATAGTGATTTAACCAGTTGTGTTCAGGTCCCTGAGTGATCTGCCGGCCTGCAATATCGCAAGAACCTCAGCTTGGAACACACTGCAATGCGATGGAAGTCTGAATGATACGGCTATGTCTAGGGACTCCGAGAAGACGCCGGCCCCCACCCATGAATCCATCTTGGACCCATCGGTGTAGATTTGGATGCCGCTGTCAACTCCGACCCTGCCCCTTTTCCAATCATTCCTTCTTGGAATTGAAGTAATAGTACTACTCTCAAACTCCAGTTTGTGAAGATAAAAGTCGGTTCTGGTATTTATAGTGCCAGCTGGAAGATGGTTACGAATGCTACTGTGGCCCTGCTGAGTATCCCTCCAGCACCCGGACTCCCTGAGTCTGAGTGCGGTTTGCGCCGATGTACTCAGTATGTGCAAGTCTATTGGAAGAAGGTTTAGAATCGGATCCAAGGCCGCAGGGGGACAAGTGCGCAAGGTCCCGGTGGCACCAACACATGCCGCCCGCTGGACCTTTTGTAGGCTGATGAGGTTGTAGTTCTTCCGGAGAGCTTCCCACCATACTACAGATCCATAGGTCAGCACAGGCCACACCACCGCCTCGTACAACCAAAGCACCATCTTTGGCCTTAGACCCCATTTTTTACCAAACATTGATTTGCAGGCGTAGAAAGCGACACAGGCCTTCCGCAACCGCTCCTCAATGCACGCTTACGTTTAGCTTACAGTCAATTATGAGCCCCAGATATTTAGTGCTAGTAGATAGGGATAGCCGCTGGCCATTTAATTTCGGTAGTTCAAAAGTAGGCGGCTTGTACTTCCTCCGCGATTAAGGAGTAGGGACGTGATCCAGTTCCTTATTGGCTCTTCCACCCCTACCCTTACGAGTGCTTCCGATATCGCGTCGGCTCTCACGTTGTTGAAAGCGCGTTCCACATCAACGAACGCCGCTAGAGTAAATTCTTTGAATAAAAGTGACTTCTCGACAGTCCGCACCACCTCGTGTTGTTCGGTCTCTGTGGATTTTCCCCTTAGATACGCGTGCTGCGCTTCCGAAAAGGGGGTGTCCTGAAGAAGTCCCCGTATGTGGATATCTAATAATCTCTCGAAAGTTCACCTCGTGTGATCGATTGCGCTTTGCCGATTGTTTTGGTTTGGATGGTTGTTGCTGTGATTGGGCTGCTCTCGTAGTCCCTGACTACTGCCTCGCACCATACCCTGTCCTCTGCGTCTCGCGCGTGGACCGCGCCAGCCTCTTCATTCTGCTTGATCTTCTTCAGAATGAAGACAGCCCTGTGATACTTGGCTTTCTCCAACGTACCCGACAATTTCTTGGATTTTCTGGAAGCCACTATGGCTGGTGCACTTCCATTTCCCTTATGTGAATTGGATGTTATGGAATTGGATGTAATAGGGGAAGAGCATGAATTAAGGAAGCAAAATATGTTTTTGGAGAATGAGATGCTTAAGTTGCAAATAGCATTAAAAAAGAGAGAGTTGGGAACTGAAGAATAGCTTATTTTTCAATAACTATTCATCAAGTGAATAGAAATCCTGACCAAAGCATACATATGATGAAATGGATTTTAAATTTGTTATTGTTTAAGGTTATTATGTACCTACCAACCTGCACCTGAAGGTCATGTAAATAACGCTTGCAACTAATGCATTTTTATGTGATATTGAAATGAATTTTCCAACTAGACATTTAAGATATAATAATATATATTTAAAAAGACTGAATTAAAACTGAAATTGAATTTGCTATAAATTGCGTCTTTCATTGCGATGTAGGTCCTTGAAGTATTGGGTTACTAAAATTGTTCTCGTTGAATTGTTAGCATTCCATGTTTCAGGTTGTCTGTTAATTGGGACCGATAGTGTAAAGTCCACACCGCCTGATACATCGTAAAACCGCAGTAGCAACAATAATACTGTGCACTTTTCGATGGTTTAAACGATAAGAGTGTTAAGATCGGAAAAAGTCTCCATAGCTCCTTTCAACGGTACTGCGTATTCTGATTAACGATTGGTTAAATAAGTTTTCTTCGGGGGTTTCCGATCTAGCTAAAGCAGTTACTAGAAACTATTTGTTAGGATATCCACACTATCTGCAATTATCAAACAATCGTAGAAATCACCGCCTCCAAAGTGCGATATATCCTTGAGTTGCTCAGTATATTGTAGTCATGAGCGGAACCGAGACACAATATTTGTTATTTTAAGATTTGCATCGCATGTGGTTTGGACATTTCTATAACGATACAACTCTGGATTTTCTCCGGAAAATCGTTGTCATCAAAAACATTGAATTGGTTCGAGTGCGTACCCCCCTTCTCCTCAGTATTGTAATAGTGAGAATTTCGTTTATTTCTGCATCACTATAAACACTTTCGTCAGATGATATGTCTATTATTTAATTTCAAATATACTTTTTTCTTGCGTTCAGTGAAATTTTTCACTAACCAAAATAATGAAATATGCAAACACCTGACAGGTTAACTAGAGTTTAACCCTGCCACATCGGCCGCTTAAACTTCGTTTGAAGTTGGCTACATAAGAAGCTTAAGCTCAGTTTAACTGACAAATTGATTTAAAATTGCACTGAAAAACCGGGCCTTAGAAGCAGTTATTTTAATGCGGTTTTGGAGATGGATCGATTGCGAAAATTATATGTCCAAACCATTTGCAAGTCGGTTTATAAATATACAAGTTATAAGTTTACAAACAGTAACTGTGTTACTTAATGTTAATGACGATGCTAATGGAATATGTGCCCGATTTGTGAAATAGATTTTCAAATAACTCTTAAACTGATAACACAATTGTTATGGTATCGCTTCAAATGGAGCAGTAAGGAAGGCGGTCGGCATGATCTGAGGTCGCACTGTGGCTAGTCATTGTCGGCTGGGGTGGGCTCTTGCTAACCTTACCGTCCTGCGCCATAAGCAGAGAAAAGGTCAAATCATGCCTTTGAAAACGCGGGGAAAAACGCAAAAACCGCGTTAAAACAACTTTTAAAACAACATCCGGTTAAACCCGGATGCCACGGACAGACCGTTGACATTCAAAATTCGAAAATTCAAAAAAAAAACCAAAATAAAATGGGCAACTAAAATTTTAAATCAAAATTGAAACCGAAACTGTTAAAACGAAATAAATTCAAAATGAACTGAAAACTAACCGAAAAATAAGCATTTAAATAAGTCGAATGGTAACAAAAAAAAACCCAGTAAATTCGAATAAAAAAAACCTGAAAATCAAACGAATCGGAACGACCGATTACCACAGCTGAAAAAGAAATAAACAAACATATAAATCAAAAGGAATTAAGGCCGAACATATAAGGGGGCGCCGCGGGTGTTGTTGCGACGGCCGGTGCTTGGCCCACCCTCATCCATGGCCATCGATGCACCTAATATCGATGGCCCCTTACCTATAATCCTACTGCCTTCTAATTAAACGGAGACGTCAGCATTCCCATTTTTATAAAATTTTTATTTAAAGTTCATTTTTATGTACGTTATCTTAAAATTATTTATTAAAAAAAACGACATTTAATTTATTTCAATAACTCTTGTTTTCTTTTCTTCTGCTATCCTCACAAATTACACTTCTATTTATAAATTGTATTCTTTAATTAAACTTAACTTTCCTTCGCTTATTTATGTATTTTTGTTTTGTTTGCTTAATTTACTTTTCTTATTATTATTGTTATATTATTAAGTTACTTTATTTATTATTTATTTATTGTTACGTTATTTTATTCATTATTTATTTATTATTATTATGTTATTTTATTGGCGGCCTTTAGTTTGTTATAGTTGTAGTTTGTTTATTTATTTATTTATGTATTTGATTAGTTGTATTAAAGTATATTTTTAGGTATTTAGTTTATGTATTTAATTAAATTTATTTTATTTCATGTATTTAATTTAATTTTTATTTTATGTATTTAGTTCTATCTCTGGTAACATATATTGTTCTATCCTATGTTATTTATTTTATTTTAATTTTATTTATTTTATTTCATCTTATTTTATTTTAAGGTATTTTTAATTATATTTTATGGTATGTATTTTAAATAGATTTTTTTTTTCCATATTTTAGTTAATATGATTTCATTTTATTTTATTTCATTTAATTAATTCCAATTCAGTTCAATATTTTCTCACTTATTTCCTATTGGTTTTCAATATCTCTTATTTCTATATTTAAGTAAATTTTTCCCTCCTTTTGTTTATATTACAAAAAATTTTTCTTTTCCCTTTTTTTTTCTTTAGTTAAATCTATTAATCTAGTTTAAGTTCTTCTGACTTTCCTTTTTCTAAATTATAATTTTGAAATATACATTTTTTTTTCCTCAAGTTTTTTCTTTTCAATTACTTATATGACAAACTAACAATAACAATATGACTAATCAAATTAGGTATAAATCAGATAGGTCTCACCCGGTCGTTGCAGTAGGCCGTTTGTGGGGCACTACTGGTGTTGTTGTTGTTAGTGTTGCAGTAGCCCGTTCACTTGGGCGCTACTGTTGTTGTTGTTGTTGCCGGTTGGACGGTGGGCCTATATGAGGTCGGCCCCCGCTATTGTTACCGGTTGGTAATGGCTGTTGATGCCGGGGTTGTACGGCGGGCCTATATGAGGGCGGCCCCCGCTGTTGTCACTGCAGGTGGTTACGGCTGGTTGTTGTCACCGGTTGTTGTGACCGGTTGCCGATGTTTGTGCGGCGGGCCTATATGAGGTCGGCCCCCGCTATCGCTAATTCTGGTGTTTGTTGTTGTTGCGGCACGCGCGATTGTGGTGCGCTATTGTGGTGAAGCCCGCGGTGGCAAATGTTGGTATTTGTGGCGTAAATGCTGGTAGTGTTGCGATGGCGGCGCCCTGTTGTAGTGGCGCGCGCGATTGGTCGTGCGCGATGATGGTGCGCTGTTACAATGGTGGCGCGCGATGATGGTATTGCAATGGTGGCCCGCGCGATGATGGTGCGCTGGTATAGTGGCGCGCGCGATGATGGAGCAATGGTGACGCTGTATGGTCGCGCTATTGTAGCACGCGTTCGTATGCGTGACTATGTGAGCGCTCGATGCGGCGCGATAGTGGCGAGTTGCGATGGTAGCGCGAGCGATGGTGGTGCGCGTTGCAATGGTGGCCGCTGTAGTAGTGGCGCCTTGTTGTAGTGGGTTTTGGTTATAGGTGTAAAATATATTTTATTTTAAACATATGTATGTTTATTTTAAATCACATATAAACGTCCTTGTTGTTTGTATTAATTAATTACAATACAGTACACTTCTAAACTTTCGTCCATAACCCGAGAGCGGAATACTATTTTGGTTCAAAGTATTTATTTGCAGGAAATTCCTTAACGCACTTTTCAAGTTTTTAATTTTTCGCTTCTTATTTTTTTGCAAACTTCTAATCTTAGTTCACTTTAAACTTTTTTTGTTTTTATCACGGGGCACGACCGATTCGTTCGATTTTGTAATACATTTTAAATATCAGAAAAAGGAATTTAGTACTTTTACTCTTACTACTATTTTACTCTTTAGTTAGTTTTAGTAAAGGTGAATTTTCACGTATGGAACAAAAGTAGAAATTATAGAATATTGACAATGATTAATTATTTGACGGGAAAGTTTGAAGTCAGGGAAAAATTTAACTTATCAACAAAAAATCATATTATGGTACTATTAAATGGGAACATAAAGCGTAATAGATTTGAGTAAAGTGGATTGAGTATTGAATTTACTACAATTTTAATTAAGTCCGAACCCAAAGGCACGCTTTCGTTGGCGCGCGAAAAAAGGAAGGTTCTAGAACTTGTGTTTGGTGTGTTCCCTTGGTGGTCCGCGGAACCCGACGTTACTGGGTTTTAGGATAGGAGACACATGAAACTCCTTACTCGACCCTGCCATGGATAATACTATAATACACGAATATTGCCGCCGTTAAAATGGTTAAACTCCCACTTTACAAATGCTTTCACCAATTACTAATACTTATTGCCGCCTTTGGTTGCACCTTGTTTTGGCGATATGATGGGTTATTCATCGAGTCAAGGTCAGGAATCGGGACGGGATTCCATGTATCTCCCACCCTACTAATTGATAATAATAATAATAATAATAATGCCCAACGGATTACCCACCATATCCCGCCCGACCGGCGCGAGGGGCGCATCCGCATGACGCGCGGATTGTTCTCTCGTGCCGAGTCTTTGAAAGGCTTTGGTTTGTTAATCGTCGAGATCTAAAACTGCTCAGCTACAGAGAAAACCTCATCAGCTAAGTAAAAAAGATTACACAATTAATAAATAATTAGTTGACAACGAAAATTTATTGTTAAGAATAAAGATAAGAATCAAAGGATATGAAAAAAAAAATTGTTGCTATGTATTTAGGATAGAAAGCATCGACTTTTTTATGCTGTATAGTGAGTCTGAGATATCGAACGTACCAGAATGAGAATTATAATCTTGACACAAACAACGAAAAGGCTCATTTAATTCAAAATTAGTCCGGCACTGCTTACAGATAAGTGGTTTAAAATGTCTTGATATGCGAGAAGGTACATTGAAGTTCACTTCGCTCAAAAGAAACGGGCTTACGATTGAACCATTTAATAATTTAATCATGAAGACAATTCCAAGCATTTCTCTCCGACTAGAAAGGCTGTGAAGATTAATTAGTTTTAAGCGACTCGTATACGATGGCAAATTATACAAGGGATCCCAGTGAAGATCTCTTAAGGCAAATAGTAAAAATTGTTTTTGAACTGATTCTAAGCGATCCACGTGGACCTGGTAACGCGGGTTCCAAACAATAGAACCGTATTCAAGTATCGGTCTGACTAATGTAGTACAGAGAGTTTTAGTTACATAAGGGTCGCTAAATTCTTTAGACCATCGTTTAACAAATGCTAGAACGCCTCTAGCTTTATTGACTGTTACGTTGATGTGGCAGTTGAAACTGAGTTTGTAATCCATAGTAACCCCAAGGTCAACAAAATCATATATTTGCTCAAGATTGTAATTGTTAATTGTATAGGAAGCTGGCTGTGAAATTCCTCTCGAAAAACGCATGTATTTACATTTTTTTAGATTAAGCGGCATATAATTTAAATCGCACCAAGTAACTAGTGTATTAAGATCCGATTGAAGCTTATTGCTATCTTCGGATGATGCGAATGACATGAAAAGCTTTACATCGTCGGCATACATTAACATTTTCGAAAATTTTATTACTGTAGAAATGTCATTTATAAACAACAAGAACAGAATCGGGCCCAGATGGCTTCCTTGAGGAACTCCAGAGGAGACACTAATAACATCGGAGTTTTTAAACACTACTTTTTGTGTTCTGTCACTAAGGTAAGAAGAGATCCAGCGATTGAGACCCGGCTGGAAACCCAGCTGATCTAGTTTATGAATAAGTAACGAGTGACACACTTTTTCGAAAGCTTTGCTGAAATCAGTATAAATAACGTCGGTGTGCAGATTTTTTCTAAAGCCATTTGAGACATGATTTGTAAATTCAAGTAAATTTGTAACGGTGGACTTTCCCTTACAGAACCCGTGTTGACAGTCAGAAATCAAGGTAGAGATAGGATTCGTAAGCTGATTGGTAACAATAGCTTCAAACATTTTTGGGATGGCAGACAGCTTCGCTATGCCACGATAGTTCTCTATAGAAGCCCTGCTTCCGCTTTTATGAAGCGGTAGAAGAAACGACTCTTTCCATGCTGTTGGAAAAACACCACACTTTAGTGACAGATTGAACAAATTGGTAAGGGGTTTGTAAATATTGTTAGAGCACTTCTTCAAGAAGCATGTAGGAATCCTATCAGGACCACATTTAAAAGATTCTTTCAAGGTTTTCAGATAAACAAGAACATCATTGGCGCATATAGTTGGACAATTAGTTAAATTGTTCCCATGTAGCTCATAGGGATAATTTACAAAGTCAGAATTGGTGACGGCAGAATAGTTAGAAGTGAAAAATTGCGCAAAGAAATTTGCGATATCTTGATTATTGCTAGATAAAATGTCTTTATATTTCATGGCTGAGGGAAATCCCACTACTTTTCGTTTAGAATTTACGAAATCATAAAATGACTTCGGATTGCGAATAATGTCTCTTTTTGTTTTAGAGATATAGGCTTTATAGCACTTTTTATGCAAGTCGATGTACCTCTTACGTAGAACAGAATACAACAAGTAATGTTTGTTTAACCCCGATTTCTTAAATAATTTGAAAGAACGCGTTTTTCTATTTTTCAACATCATAAGCTCTTTAGTAAACCAAGCTTGCGTTGGATAATCATATGTTATTTTACGTTTAGGAACAAACTTCTCAAATAAGTAGTAAATAGTTTGATTAAAGTGTGAAACATTTGAATCGATATCGCCACAAAGCTCAGGCCAAGTTAATTTAGACAGTTCTCTATTTAATTTCTTATAGTTGGCTTTTGAGAAGTTAAAATCAAAGTTACTAATTGAGCAGCATTGTGTACATTGGCCATTACTTAAGGTTTCGTGCAATATTTCCATAGAAGGGTGGTAGACGTCTTCGGGTAAAGCCAACGGATCACAACGATTTACAGAAAATTTGTTTTTATCATCAACATAAATTAAATCTAAGATTTTACCAAACTTGTTGGAGTTAACATTTATTTGACTAAGGCAGAGATCGGAAATTCCATCCAAAAAGTCATTGAAGCCCAGTTTGGATGGATTTGGAATAATGTTTCCATCAGATATGTTCCACGATATATGCGGTAGGTTGAAATCACCTAAAACAATCATCGAGTCAGAAGCTTTAGTCAATAAGTTAACAGTTTTGAGCAGAGAGACATGCTGCATGTAGATTGAAAGATCAGATGCTGGAGGGATGTAGCAAACAGATAAGTACATATACACGTTCTCTAGCTGGATGCGGACGCATTTAAACTCAATGGAATCCGTGTTAGGTACATTAATCTCCTCTGAAGGAATGGAGGAATGAACGGCAATTAGAACACCACCTCCGACCTTGTTCAAGCGATCATGTCCATAAACTTGATATTCGTTACAAAAAAACTCGGAATTGAAAACATGCGGTTTTAGCCACGTTTCGGTAAAAGCAATAACGTTATAACTGCAATGGAAAGATTTCAAATACAGATCATTTAATTTGGTATTTAAACCTCTGACATTTTGGTAGAAGATATTCACGGACTTAGAACTCAGTTTTTTGACTCAACATTACGAGAGATTTTAGCTACGTTGTCAACATTTCTGTTCGGCCTGTACTCAAATTCCTGCACAAGAGCCCCGGGAGGCCAAAAAGAATTGTCCAAAAGAGAGTCAAAATCTTTTCCGGATACGTCAATTTTAAACGAAGACATATTCCGTTGGTAACCGAAATTAAATTTTCTAACAGTGAAGGTTTTATCTTTAATCTTAGAAGAAATATGGTACCTCAAATCATCTTCAGTAGTGTCTGGATGGAACCGAGACACAAAAATCGATTTTTTTTGAGGGACCACAACCAGCTTTCTAACAATCGGTTCGGACTCCATCGCAATAGTTGGAGGTTCCAGGGTTTTTTTATTTGTTGACCTTGGGGGGGCGTTTTTGGACGTTGCCCGAACAACCGTACTAGGTACTGGAGATGCCAAATCTATAAGTTCAATGGCTGGAGGCAAGCTCAGCGCCGTTGATGTAGTAGGCAGATCAACCGAACGTCTGCTCGTGTTTTCGCGATTGGCTTCGCGATTTTCAGGGCATTCCAAATCTAAAACTACAGGCTTTAAAGTCTTGAAAATATTTTCATACTTCTTGAACTTTTCAGTCAGCAGTGAAAAATCTTTGGCGATTTCAGAAAACCCGTTTCTAATGTGCCTAAAGGTTTTACATAGCTCAACTTCCGACGATCGACATTTAGCACAGGACCAGCGCAGGCCTTTGCCGTCGTTAATTAAGTCAGCTATCCTACCAGTTAATCCGGCGCATTTTGCGTGGACAAGTCCATCGCACAGCCAGCACGCTACAAAGCGTTCGGACTCGCTTTTAATCTGACAATTTTCAAACAAACACGACATTTTTTTAAAAAAGTTAATTAAAAGAAATATAAAAAATTAAGAGATAAAAAATTTAGTTTTATGAAAATGAAAGTGAAAATTAATGTTATCAAATCACAAGAAAAAGCAACCCTGACAGTTTGAAGGGCACAGAACTGAGCGAGCAGTTTTAGACACACTGTAATTGACGTTTAATAAACCACGCAAACAGCTGTAACAAAAGAGAGATTAAAAAAGCAAATCAGCACACAACAACAATTGCAATGTAAAGTACGAGCCTTTCAAATGCAACAAATAAAATATGCAAAAAAAAGAAACTCGGCACACACAAAATCAGTGTAATGAATTTAGATAATTTATCACTATTCAAAGCTTTAAGTAAACTTTTTCACACCAAGTTGTGAAGCACATTAAATATTTAACTCTTTTTTAACTTTAAATGTAACTTTTGATTTTTAGAATATCAAGAATCTATTTAATTGTTAAAGAAAATCACAGAGAAAATAAAAACACAACTACACAGCTAGACGTTTGCGTATGATGAATAAATAGTTACCCAATGATATACGTTAATTTCCCCTACACAAATTAAATGCTATTTACTTAATGTCAAATGCCATTTAATTCACTGTCATTTTTTCGGGCAATCTGGTTTACCCTACTATTTATTTCTGGCCACACCGAGAACACACCAACCATTTTATGGAACATTTGGTGCTGCCACCTCGGCAAAAATCACGCCACTTCCCAGAATCTATCGATTTATGTCAAGCCGCAGGGTGAACCTAAACTGTCACCTATCCAACCGCAGTGTTGTCATACCCATCAATTTGAATAAGGGAAAATGACTATAAGTTAGAAGTAGACCATAACACAATTCAAAAGATTTTAATAGCAGCTTGTGGGGGCAATATGTAGAACTGCAGATATTTTGAAGATGGCGTTTTCTCACTTTGTAAGAAACGATAACTTGGCGAAATACTAAAACCCATAGTTTTTTTTTAATTTTTGTCTTCAGAGTCGTGGTCTGCAAGTCTTTTCACGTAGTAAATGTGAACCAAGTTATGGCTATAAATTTTTTTATTTGATCTGCTGCAACGCGCCAGTTCTAAGAGTTTTCCAATTCGAGTGAATTTTTGAACAGCTTATTTTTACACCATTATGCATCATATTCAACTTAGTACTCGTATACATACATACACGGTGAGCCTGACACGACTAGAAAATAATTAAAAGTATAGATTTTGATTGGAACTTTTTCAACAAAAAAATTAATTTGTAGTGTGTTTTCCCTAAATGCTGGAAAGTTGCAAAAGTCATGCCTATCCGTAAGTCGCAGAACGAGTGTAGACCTATAGCAATATTGCCGTTCCTCTCTAAGATAGTGGAACGAATTATACATAGTCAGATCACTACATATGTGCGCGATAAGAAACTTAATTGATCGTCAGTCTAGGTTCACTTCAAAAAGAAGTTGTACAACGGTAATCCTTTCTGTAATAGAAGACATCCGAGAGCGATCTGACGTGAATTGCGTAGCTTTCTTAACCCTCCTGGATCATTCAAAGGCCTTTGACTCGGTAGACCCTACTTTACTTTGTAAGAAGCTGGAAAATTTATAAATTTCTCCACTCATGCAACGGTTCTCATCAAATCTTATCTTGGCGAAAGAACTCAGGCTGTAAGTATAGGTGACAAAATGTCAGATTTTTTAAGTGTTTCAAGAGGTGTCCAACAAGGACCAATAATTGGTTCTCTGGTTTTTGTCTTATATATATGTAAATGACAGATATGTACATATATGATGATGATGTGCAACTGTACACTTGTTGTCTTTGCGATCGTACTATTTGGTGTATTCGTAATATAAATCATGATTTGAATCAATTTGGCTTATGGGTTTCTATGAATGGCTTATTTTTAAACCCAAAAAAGTCGAAATGTGTTGTTATTCATAGAAAATCGTTTGACACGAATGGCTTGGAAAATGTCATGATTTAATTACTAGAGGTTAGTTCTGTAGTGCCAGATTTTGACAATTGGCGCCATCTTGCTCCCTGAAAAGTTGTCATTTACATTTTGGGTTGCCTTTTGTAGAAATTATTTAAAAATAGCAGCTAAAAATTTATTATATAACAAAAATGCTGCAGAAAAAAAGTTATTAATAGGTCTATAGCTCGTACCGAACCAGGATACTTCAAATGTAAAGACCAAAAACACAAGCGTGTTGTTTGTGTAAAATCTCAATAACAAAAAAAACCAAAGGCACATGGTTGGCAAACTGTGACACCAAAACAGTGTTGCAAAAAATCCATCATGATACCAAATCTTAACGTCAGATGGCGTGTTGGTTCATGAATTGGTAAAAGTTGATTGAACAGGGCGTTTAGAAGGCAAAAAACCCAGCGTATTGTTAGCTTAATAGTTAGCAATGCGTGCCAAAAATTTCTCTGATGAGTGAAGTTAGCAACTTCCGAAATGGATCTATAAGAAAAGCTATGGCGGTTGTCTCTAAATTTTTCCTGTTCAATTCAACAAAAAACTTTTAATAATTAATAAAAATTATTAAGAAACCCAAAAACGACAATAATTTTTCGCTGCAGAAAAAAAAAATTATTAATAGGTCTATTGCTCGTACCGAACCAGGATACTTCAAATGTAAAGACCAAAAACACAAGCTTGTTGTTTGTGTAAAATCTCAATAACAAAAAAAAACCAAGAGCACATGGTTGGCAAACTGTGACACCAAAACAGTGTTGCAAAAAATCCATCATGATACCAAATCTTAATGTCAGATGGCGTGTTGGTTCATGAATTGGTAAAAGTTGATTGAACAGGGCGTTTAGAAGGCAAAAAACCCAGCGTATTGTTAGCTTAACAGTTAGCAATGCGTGCCAAAAATTTCTCTGATGAGTGAAGTTAGCAACTTCCGAAATGGATCTATAAGAAAAGCTATGGCGGTTGTCTCTAAATATTTCCTGTTCAATTCAACAAAAAACTTTTAATAATTAATAAAAATTATTGAGAAACCCAAAAACAACAATAATTTTTCGCTGCAGAAAAAAAAAAAATTATTAATAGGTCTATAGCTCGTACCGAACCAGGATACATATAACAAAAATTTTAAAAAGGTTGGTTTCAGAAAATATATTCGTTTAAGTTATTATTTAGATTGACTTTTGGGAGATCTAATGGTGTACGTTTAAAACGTGATTTCCGTTATTTAGCGACTGCTTTGATTCGATTTATGTTATTTTTGACAAAAAAAAAATTCAGTTCGTCCTTATTATTAAAAAACTCCGCCCTCTAGTCTGAAGGTGCAGTGAAATAACTCCCAAATGAAATAACTCCCAACAAAAAAATGAAATAACTCCCAAATATTTTCCATGCAAGTTGGGACTTATTTCATTATGAAATAGCTCCCAATTCATTGGGACTTATTTCATAATTTTAACTGGGAATTATTTCATAATGAAATAACTCCCAAATGAAATAATCCCCAATAAAATATCTTTGGGAGTTATTTCATAATTTTTGGAAATTGGGAGTTATTTCATTTTTTGGGACTTACTTCATTGCTTGTAATCCAGGCATTGGGAGTTATTTCATTTTTAATGGGAGTTATTTCATTTTTGTTGGGCATATTTTTAGCGAACTAACGTCATTGACATTAATTCGCATTAAGAAGGCGAACTGAAGTCAGTACATTTTTTTTATATTCCAAATTTTCATTTTTCATTATCACCTTCGACCTATGATCATGAATCTGAGATTGGCTTAGGTCAGATCCCCGATTCGGGGCGTGATCAATGGTATTTATGTGCAGAACTCCTTTCCGCATTGGCGGCCTTCGGCCGCGCTTCAAAAAATAACCCTGGGCTACGCCATTCCAACTCCGGGTGGTTGTCATAGCCGTGGCTACCGCCACGGTGATGTCCTTCCGCGTCCCACTCTTTTCTCACAGGGTAATGTGATTACAACAACCACATGAAAATGACTTTAACTGCAAATATCTCGCAAACTACCAAAAATATTGGTTCAGCGGAGTTATATTCATGCTCCTGGGACCAAAGCGCGTCTCCTGATACATATCTCAACATTTTTGGTTGTGTATTAGAAATGAGATTTTTTTCAACCGTTCAAAAGTTATTTGCAGTTAAAGTTCACAATTTTCTGTCATTTTCATGTGGTTGTTGTAATGGCACATTAGGCTGAGCCCAAAAAGTGAAAAAGTGGGAAACGTGGCACGCGGAAAGACATCACCGTGGCGGTAGCCACGGCTATGGCACACACCCGGAGTTGGAATGGCGTAGCCCAGGGTTATTTTTTGAAGCGCGGCCGAAGGCCGCCAATGCGGAAAGGAGTTCTGCACATAAATACCATGGATCACGCCCCGAATTGGGGATCTGACCTAGGTCACATTTTCGCCTGCGGCGCTACCTCGTCGAATCTCAAACCCAAATGCCTCAATGACATTAATTCGCATGTCCAAATCTGTCCTGTATTTTTCAAATTTCATTGTAACTGATTATTTTGTAAAAATATACCATTTCAAATTTTGATTTGGGATTTGTTTCATTTTTTTGGGACTTATTTCATTTGGGAGTTATTTCAAGTTTTTGGGACTTTTTTCGTTTGGGAGTTATTTCATTTTTTTGGGGACTTGTGGTTTCATTGTGAAATAACTGCCAAATATTGGGAGTTATTTCATTTCCTTCTTTGGGAGTTATTTCATTTATTAAAGTTGGGAATTATTTCATTTTTATTGGGACTTATTTCATTGGGAGTTATTTCATGGGAGTTATTTCATTTGGGAGTTATTTCACTGCACCTAGTCTGAAGCATAAATGTGCAATTATTCTTAGTTTGAGTTAATAAGTTTAGTGTATTAACCATTGAAGGCTCTAATTTTGACCGAAACCACAATATTTAGCAATCCATGTTAACCGAATGAGCCGAAAATTATTTACCTACATTTTTATATTAGCAGATTTATACTTCTGGAAAGAGGGCAAAGATGCGTACATATTTTGATTGTAGATACGTATGTGCATATATCTTTATTTTAAGGTTTGCTGAAGCAGTGACCCCTTTTTATTGTTTTTTAATTGATATTAGATAAAGTTTGCACTGATTTATACAGTGATGGTATGTGATGACATCCCTACTAGACCGGCCTAACCACACTCACTAATGCATGCAAGCGAAAATTGTAAATTACTAACACACAGAAAGCCTTCTTTTAAACTTTGCTTTTTCTTTGTCTTTCTCTTTCTTTGAAAGTGTGAGAAAAATGCAACTGCGTCTTTAAAATATGTAAAAAATATTAAGAAAGGAGTTTAGCAGTGAAATTACAACTAAAACGCCTTGATAAGGAAAGTATATAGTGCTTATAATTGTTATTTAACAAGTGAAGTACTGTTTTGAATATTTATGCTCCAAATTTTTATACTTTCAGAGGGACGAGCAAATCAAGGAACCTTTAGGCAAATGGAGTAAAATTATACCTTTGCAAATGTTTAGTGATAGAAATATGTATTTGAAGAATTTACTGATTATTGTGAACGTGAAAATTGTACAATTTTGACTTATGTTAAACAATAAAAAGCAAGTCTAATAATACAAACAATTGTCTTTTCATAGTTAGCTATATATAAAGTTTGCGTCATTCATAACCATTAGCACTGGCTTGCGTTTGCATTATTCCTGACTGCTAGCGCTAACCAAACTTTTCATTATTGATAACATGAGTGAAGAGTGCAGATTTATGTGGTTTTACATGCGCTAGAATGAGATGCCGTATACGTACGTGTGCAAAAAACAGCAAACACACGGTTAGATTTGGCACACTGCTCTGCAGAAACTAATGGAGAAATATATGTAAAAATAACGCAAGCGCAAGTTAGGCCGAGAGGTTATCTGACTCAAGTTTTCTACTATTTTGATTTTTCTACTATAATTTCCTTGACAAATTCAAAACATACTCCACTTTCTTTGCTCAGCAAAAAGAAACCCAGAAAATGGGAGTCTCAAAATTAAACGTCAGCTACAGAGCCAACCTCTAGTAATTGAATCATGGGAAAATGTTATGTTTGAAAATTCGGTTATTGAATACGTTGAAAGAGGAAAAAATCTAGGTATAACTTTTAACAAAACTTTGACATAGAAAGATCACATTTTTAGTGCAGTAGGCAAAGTGTATGGTATGCTCCATTTACTATGGTTAAGACAGGATTTTACTTCATTGCATATCTGACTACTCTTAGCGAAAGCGTACCTAATACCTACGCTCCTGCATGGTTGTAAGATTTTTTCAAATTAAGACTATGTCAGCAAGAATAAGTTAATTGTTGTATACAATAACATTG
This sequence comes from Sphenella marginata, assembly GCA_951509765.1. NCBI lineage: Eukaryota > Metazoa > Arthropoda > Insecta > Diptera > Tephritidae > Sphenella > Sphenella marginata. Next base: position 71,788,623 of record OX608080.1, on the reverse strand, counting down.
CCAGACATGTATTTGGGTTAAAAAGACTTGACCACGTCTCATACTACGCTGAAAGGTTGATTAACATATCTTTTGATAATCTATTAAAAGTGAGAACGCTAACTACCCTACACAGAATTATACATATATACGAAGGAACCTCATTACCTTCATAGGCGGCTCATTTTTCGTCCACTCTTAATGTTGTAAAAGTGTCCTATACGTAGAATTTGTAATGCAAGTCGTTTAACGCACTCCATGAATCTCTTTTAAAGATTAAACATTCTACCTGTAAGACACTTATGAGAAGTGGGTATTTACGAACTCCAATATATACTTCAATCATGTAAAGAAGCAATTCTCACACTAATGTTGCAGTTCCTTCCTCTCGCACAACTATGTTCGATACATACCATAGTATCGTGTAAGATTTTTAATAAACTTCCTAGGGATATACAATTCATTTGAAGAATAGGCGTTTTCCTAAAGCTGGTAAATTTATGGCTACTTGGTTTAAGCCATGACGATATTGACATTCTGTTACGGCCTATCATATAATCGGCTTCCAAATAAAAATATTGCAACATCTTTTTTATTTATTTATTTGATCAAACAAACACACAACCTTAAGTTATTTTACAGTGTTTGTGCTTATGATAAACTTAAACTTAAGAATACAAAAAATTTACGCTCAGTTACTAGGCAGTTTTACTTCATGTTAATTAGGTTAAGCGAACGAGCTGATCTGGCAAATTGAAGACGTTCAATAAGATATATAGGTTCTTGACTTGTAATAATCTTATGCAGAAGATTCAGGCACTTTAGCTTCAGTAAGTTATCAAAAGTAATGGACGCTATTTGTTTGGAAAAATGAGATATGTGTTGGTAACGTTTTACACTATAGACGTACCTAGCGATATTATTGTAGAGGGCATTCAGTTTACCGCGGCACAGACTATCACAATTGGCATACAATTCGCATCCATACAACAAAGTTGGTATCAGATATGTTTTAGCAATCGGATTTTTACAGAAGTAAAATTCTGGGTGACCCAGAGTGATCGAAGCATGTTATAGACCTTGCCTATTGCACTATAAATTTGGTTGTTCCATGTCAAAGTTCTGTTAAATATTATTCCTAGGTTCTTGGCAGTGTTAACAAATTGTATGATGCATTGTTTAGTTTTACTTCGTTAAAGCTATCGAGCATTGTGTATCAGCACCTATCGAGTGTAAGTGTCTTCTTGTAGATTACGATACACTGCGATTTATTTGGGTTTAAGAGTAGGCCATTATCACTTGCCCATTTGTTAACGTATTCTAAGTCAGTGTTAAGATAATTTATACACCTATTAACAGAAACCAAAGGACAACTAACATAAAATTGCACGTCATCTGCATAGACATGTATATCGCAATACTTTAACACACTCGGAAGGTCATTAACATATAACACAAACAACAGTGGGCCGAGGATCGAACCTTGAGGAACGCCTTTGGTTACCGATAAGTAATTCGAAATGATGTTTCCGGTGGAGACAGTTGCGATCGATCACTAAGGTATGAACTTATTAGGCATAACGCTGGCGGGGAGAAATTGAACAAGTTTTTCAGCTTTAGAGCTAGCAGAGAATGGTTCACAGTGTCAAATGCTTTGGTCTGGTGCTAAATTGTTGTTGATGTTAAGCCTGATATCCTCCGAGACTTTAATTAGCGCTGTAGTACAGCTTCTGCCGTTTCTAAATCCAGATTGGTTGCGATGCACCAGCGAGTTGCGATTCAGAAAAGAGTTTATCTGGGTATGCATTATTCGCTCAAGGACATTGGACAAGAATGGCAGTATTGCGATGGGCCTATTATCGCCGTTGGACTTTTTCATCGGAATTATCTTGGCTACTTTCCAACAATCAGGAAAGACAGACGTGTTCAAAATAGAGTTTAGGACAAAAGTAACATGCGGTAAAATTTTTGGTAGCAGGCATTTAAAGAATTTAGGATTAATGCCGTCTAGACCAGTAGCATTGGATTTCACTCGAAGAACAGACTCAATGACTACACAATCGTCAACATTGGAAAAGGAAAAACCTGGTAACATTCTGCTCGAGAATTCACTGTATCTTTCATGGCACACATCACTAGCACAGCTGGAGGACTGAATAAATTGCTCATTGAACTCGTTTCCATCTATGTGTTCAGACGTGTCCCCATGTTTCTTGCCGATTCCATATCACGAATATTTTTCCACGTTTTCTTCGACCCCACCGCTGTACTAAACCGAGTCTCATAATATTTCAATTTTTGGAACTTGATTGCCCTATTGACTTCTCTTCTGCATTCTTTAAAAACATCATAACTTGAAGAACATTTGGACCGTTTCCACTTACGATATGCTAAGTTGCGCTTGCGAATTAGACACTTAGGGGTATTAATTGGGATAAAAGCAAGAGTGTGCATGGCTGATGAGAATTTGTTTTCGCGCAGCAAGTCACTATTGTCACAACATTATTATAAGTCAAGGTAAGATTTCCAATAAATTCGATAAAATTGTCAAAAGCAACGTGTTTGTTTGGTCTGTAGACACAACCTATTAAAATTTTTTCATACTGAGAATTAATTTTGATGAAAATGTACTCGATTGTGGATGAGGCCTCTGATGTGCATTTAGTTTTACAACTTAAACCATGTCTTACAAAAATAGCTACCCCACCACCATGAAAAATTCTGTCCACTCGAAAAACTTTATACCCATCAACGCTAAGCAATGCATCACTGAGGCACTTAGAGAGCCAAGTCTCTGAAACGCACACAACATCAATTTCTGTTGACTCAAAAATATATATGAATTCGTCTATTTTAGGTAATAGACTTTGAGCATTAATGTGGCATATTTTTAATCCATTTCTCTGCTTATTTAGAATGCGTATCATGCTGTAGGTGCTGTCATGGCCCTTAGAACGCAAACAGCTGTTAGAGAACAAAAGAGCAACATTTGCACTGCGCTATGACTCCAAACAAGCTTACATACATAAAGTAAAATACAAAAGCGGAGGCAATGAAATAAGGGAAAATAGGTGAAAGAAGAGGGGGAGAAGAGCACAAAGTGGTTTTAAACATAATTATAGAATAACTATTAGGACTTAATATTAAGAGAGTAAGAAACAACTCGAGAATCAAAACAAACCCTAGCTAGTACAATTATTCGATTGCATTGTTGTGCTCACAAGAGCATTCACATCGTCTCTTGTGCAAACCAGTTTGGCTTCTACGTTAGGTTTTAGTCTGATGTACACTTTGCCTCTTAGTGAGAAATCTGACACCAAACGTTTTTTTCTCCGCAGCTCAGAAGCATATGACATGACTTCGCGCGTCAACTTGGGCATACCCTCATGCACATACACACGACCGTAGCCCGGTTGGCCGAAGTCAGCAAGTGTCAAAGATCTCTTGCGGGTTTTGCAGAGTGCAGCGATTGATTTTAGCAACTGAGTGCGATCATGTGAGGAGCAAAGTTTTATTACAATTGGCGCGTTCGTTTTGATTTGCGCATTTTCCTTTGTTTTAGCACTTCGTGCTCTGAAAGCAGTTTTGTGTTGGACTGCATTACACAGTTTAGTGAAAATTTCAGACAATACCAGGAATACCGTTTATAACGACGTCGGTCGCGACAGCGCTGCTTTGTATCTCTGTAAGCTGAGCACGCACAAGAACAAGTTCACCACGTAGGGTATTAACCTCGCTGCACGATAAAGCATAGTTTCAAGTTTGCCATTTCGGCAGCTAGCTCATCCATTTTTTGCATAACTCTTTCCTCGGAGTTCTTTATTGCCGCAGTCAGCTCTATAATAGAGAGTCTGAGCTCATCTATTCCCTTTTTTCTCCTTTTATATTTTTTTTTTTTCAACAAGTTCACTTGTAACTAGCTTGTTTTGTAATCCACCTTTTGAACCTATTTGTATTTAATTTAAATATGTACATTTTCTTCAATTAATTAATTTAGTTTATTTTAATAATTTATTTTTATCAATTTTATATATAAATAACTGCGTTTAAATAATATTTGTTTGCACCCCACATTTCTCAACTTCTATTGTAATCATTACAAGAAATGGCCTTATCACTGTTCTCATTTTGCCAACCCAACGCCATTTGTTATTATCTTATTACATATAGTTAAATGTTAATTCATATTCCATGTTAATTTCTTTAAATTGTAAAAGATTAATGAATAAAAAATAAAAATGAAATTCACACCGCTATGACAATCACCGTCATTACCGCCGTATTATATCATGCTTGCTGCTATATTACGGTGCGGTGAACTGCACCGTCTTCTTGCTTCACATGTAATTATTTTTACATTGCATTGTATTTAACAACGTATTCTATCGGTATGTAAGGACCAGTATGTAGCGGTACCGCTCTCGAGGAAACCAAAGCTTTACCGATCATATACATGCATGTTTTTTTTTCGTTCTGCTTAATTGGGTTTTATGTACACAGCTCACGTGTATGAGCCTAGACATTTTTGAGTATACGAGCCCTGTTTAAGTGTGATAGAAAGCGTATATGTTTGTTCTACATGTATATGCACGTACCAGGGCTCTTAAAAAAAGTCGACTTATTCGCATAGTCGGTTAATCAACTATTCGGTTGCTTAGCAACGACTACTGGAGTATTTAATTCGCTTCGACTATTCGACTTTTGTTAAAAATCTAATACCATTAACCGACTTTTCAATAAAAAATAGATGTATATGAATAAAAATTTCAACATTTTCGTAGGAGGGGTCTTACCGTGGCAAACATCGATAGCCGTTTCTTCTTTTTACCAACTAGCGCCAACTAAAAAAGCACGGTATCGCAAATCGGTATCCACTTGGCCCTTCCAGGATCAGTGTGGTCTCCCACTTCATCTAACACCTCCGACAGGTGCCGATAAAAACACCTTCTGGTTCAGCATATCGTCATTAGTTCGCACAATATTGCACTGAAAAAAAAATCTACAGTAAACGGCCGTCAAATTGATAGTAAACCCTGTCATTTTTCGTCCAACAGTGGGTAATATAAATTTTGAAAGTGAGCCCCTATCATTCTTCGAATAAACTATCATATTGACATGAATTACTGTAAATTTTAAAGTGGACTCATATCATTATGCAAAAATCACATGTTTTTACTGCCAATTTTACAGTAAATACTGTAATATTTACAGTATTACCATCAATCGCTTGAAAGTGGTTTTGATATGTTACTTTCAATGTGCACTTTCAACTTTTTTATTTCAGTGTGCCTATCCTATGAAACCGCTGGCTTTTAATTCGCTGAACTACATACATATGGGTGTTTCCTGCGTCACGGACGTTCCTTTCGGAGACATATTTTTTGTTGTAAAAACCATATTTGCGTTTGGTTTATTGTTATTTTTTTTTAACGTATTTGAATCAGTGCTCCCTGACCGAAAACATAGCAAAATTTTGTCGAAGTTGTTACCCTACTAACTAGAAGCACATTTAAAGTGGCTATACGGACGTTCCTAAACTAGAAGTCATATGAGAGATAACTGACTACTTTTACGAAATTCTGCGAATCTAGTAGCACTACAAAAAAAATAAGGTATGAGTGATTTTTAGAAGAAATAAAGACAGTTTTAACTATGCCAATTTTAATTTTTGCGAAGCACTATTTAGATTAGAAATCTCTGTTTAAACTTGTACGGATGTTCCAAATTTTTGCATACGGTTTTTTTTTTTTTAATTTTTGAAAAATACAATGCATCTAATATTTTTAAAGTTTATATTTCAGTTTAAGATATGTAGCTGTTTAAATTAATATTCAATACAATGGGACTGAACAATAATAATAACTAACAAAATTTAAACAGTATATGGAATTGATAAGGCCGTACGTCGGGCAAGTCAATTTTTTCCGTCTTCACAAGAAAAACTGTGAAGCCCTTGAAGTCCATTTATTCTAATAAGTGGAGGCCAACGTTCGTGTAGAGTCTATATAAAGCAGGGATGGACATATTTGCGGCTCCTAAATCAGTTTGAGTGCAGCGGGTGTTAGGTGAGACGTTTGTTTTTTTTTTCAAACGGTTTTGCATTAGTACGAAAACAAAAACATACATTTTTTGGCAAGAAATACGAAAAGTGGAATAACCATAGGCTGAAGTCGACTTTATGTTAAGCAGCGCATTATTGACATCCATTTGGCCTTCACATACATTTAATTATATGAAAGCCGATTCATTTTGCAATATATGCCTACAAATACTTAAAAAAGTATTAGAAAAACGTGCTAATGCACATTTCTCCTACAATCGTAGGAAGAAGAAACCCTTTTCAGACGTGTTGTATATATTATCCTCTTCCTGCATTCTTCGCCCCACATACCTGCACTTGAACGTCCTTCACCCTGCACCCAAATGTGCAAAGCTCGCCCGTAAGTGCAAAATACTCGTACGAGCCGTTTTGGCCTTCGCTGATATAAAAGATATTGATTCCACTTTGTAACTTCCAATATTTTATTCGACAGGATGTCTCTTTTTATTCTTGATATTTATTTTGATCTCAAAATGGCAACTTGTCAGTTTTGCTGGCACAGGAAGAAGAAGGGAAGTCCGTGAAGTTAGCCGCGCTTCCTCCTTTTACATTTTCTTTTTATCCTCGACATCCTATGCCAGGGTTGCTTATATGAATAAAACTTAAAACTAAACATTACCAACTTAAGGTAACATTACAACTTATATGTTTTTTTGCGCAAGTATAAAAATTTGAGGCAAATATCTTCTTTGTTGTGGGTAAGTTTGTCACTGATTATTGCAAATGATTCGGTTTTGCCATATAACCTGCCAACACAATTAAAAATTGTTACTTGTCCGTAGCTTAAATGAGCTGATTGCACTTCATCTTGTAAACTAAGTCTATAGTTTTCTGCAAACTCGATAAAATAGCCTCGAGTATGAAGATATCCATTTCAAATGTACACATAATTATTAAAAAAAAAAATGTGCATACGGACGTTGTTTTTTAATATCCTTACATTTCTCAATACCAGCACTTTTTATAAATGTTTTTCATGAAATAGAAAGACGACACAAAACTTACAGACAGAAAAAACTAAAGTTACACCTGTTTTTTTTTTTTCAAATGTACAGCATATTTTGAGTCCGTATGCTTTGAAAAAATCACATATTTCAATATTGAATTATACTTAAACTAGTAAATTGTAGAAGTGATTTTTTTTTTATCAGTATGAATGATTATGCGACATACCAAATATGTCTATGAAATTCGTTACAACCTTTGTTTAGGTTAAGCTATTCACCCCTATTCTGCATTTCGACTTGGATCGAAAATTTCTCCGCTTGGCAACTTTGGTATTCTGCGTTTCAATTCCGCTACTTTCAACTTCGAAACTTCCAATTCTGCTAATTCTGCACTTCGATCGTAGCTCCGTTTTTCTACGTTGGAATTTTGTTGGCGGATAACTGCTTGTTTTTTATTTTGCAAACAATTTACGATTAATTTTCGCGATTTTTTGTTGAACTTCTTAAAATTTAAGTAAAACGCGTATGTAAAAGTTGTAGAACGCTCGCTATATTTTGTTTTTGTGCTCTAATGATGTTTTTTGATATGTTTGCAGGGTAATTGTTTTCGACCGGTGCCGAGTGCTAATATTTGTCCAAAAATGTAGGGAGGGAACTCAAAAGACGCGTTTCGATGCCAGGAATGTGAATCCGCCTACGGAGATCTAATATTTTTGGACGCGCATTAGCATCGGCACCGGTTGTAAACAAGTACAAATTGGACTACCATTCAAAACACCAAAAAATATTACTAACGAAATTAAAACTAAGGTAATGCCTCTGACTTTGCCATTATATCCAAACGTGCACCGGCGGCCACTCCACAGCACCCACTCATACTCTGTAAACTTCTTTGTCAGTACCGGGGCGGCCAATGTCTTCCTACAGCGAAAAGTACCACCTGCGGTCAGACTTAACCCTGACATGTCTAATGTTTGCTCGGCGTATGGTGTGGCCCCACGATGCGACGCCAACCATCTGTGTACCTGGTCGACAAAGCGCACTCTTCTAGCACTAGCTCTATGGAAAATACCAGCTACCTACTGACGATGTGGTAACATCCACCAACAGTGTCCTCTTGCTTTTTGTTGGTCCTTCCTTGTCTGCTACAATCAGTCAATTGATCTATAAAATTTCACTCAATTTATTCAATAATGCTCAAACATATACAATTAAGTTTATAAATCATAATAAAGCTTTACTTTTATTTCAAAAGTAATAATTTGTGTAATTTAAATTGCTTTGTTATGTTTCAATTTCACACATTCCAAGACAAACAGCTGACTTCGAAAAACGTATCGCTCTTCCTCTTTTTCTTTCGATCCAAGCGTAACTCAGAATTCATATTTACGATTCAAGCGGAGCGTAGAGCGGGAACGTAATTGTAATGCAGAATAGGGGTGATTATAGAAAGTTTTTTGAAGACGAGGCTGAACTTTTTTTTTTAATAATCAAGAGTAGTTGAAAAGTTGCTCATATCTTTGTATGTGGCTAACCAATTGGAATAATATTTTAAAACATGAAAGACGACGTGAATAGCTATCGATAGGAATCAAACTAACTTTCTTAAATACAACATCGTTGATATCTTGGTTGACAATTTTCAGGAAACGCCTATGTGTAGGTATCAACTTACAACTTGCCATCAAATCTCAAGGGCCCTTAAATCTTTACACAGCCGCTTCATCAGTATAAGAAAAGCTATGGCGGTTGTCTCTAAATTTTTCCTGTTCAATTCAACAAAAAACTTTTAATAATTAATAAAAATTATTAAGAAACCCAAAAACAACAATAATTTTTCGCTGCAGAAAAAATTATTAATAGGTCTATAGCTCGTACCGAACCAGGATACTTCAAATGTAAAGACCAAAAACACAAGCTTGTTGTTTGTGTAAAATCTCAATATTAAAAAAAATTATAAAAAAATCTGACTTTTTTTAGAAATCCATTTTTGCGCGGATCGTTTTTGAACCGAAATCACCTAAAAAAGTGATATTCATGTGGTGGTATGCCAAATTTTTCGTCAACATTTGTTATATGCCTACTGGTCATGTTTATTAAAATCTACTAATCAAAAGTATGCGGTTAACCGATACTCGAAAGTGCTCGGTTAGTCGAGTAACAGTAGACTATTCGAATACTGCTAGTCAACTTTTGTAGTCGACTAATATGATACCCAAATAATTCGGTTAACCGACTAACGAATAGTAAGAGCCCTAGTGTTTACACGTACTATGTATTTGAACTATGATTTGTGAATTGACGCTTATGACGCTATTTTACTAAATATGTTTATTCAAGTTTTAATCGTCAAATAACTTTTGCAGCTTTCGACTTAGCAAAGGAACAGAGACAAAATTTTGGAGATGATATCACTTCTCAGTTACGGCTCGCTCGAAAAAAGCGATGGACTTTATTGGAAGAAAAACGAATGTGCCAAGAGATTGAACTTCAGACATATATAAACAGGTGAAATACAATTATTTGCGAATAAGAACAAAATGAATCAACAAATGCAGACTGTGTACCAGATGGGTTCGGCGATGTGTAGCTCAGAGCCGGGCCGATTGCAGTATGCGTCGTCAACAGCGTATCTTTATCCTTCCCCGTGTACAACTTAACATAAATATGAAAGCCGGTTAACATTATCTGCGAATGCTCAGTTTAGAGATACACAAATATAAAGCTATGGCAGGCCCGTGCGCACGGGGGGTTTTGGGGGTTAAAAGCATCCAAAAAGAGTCCGTAATTGGAGAAAATGAACGTTGGAGAGCAGATGAGCGACAACGTTCAATTACACAACTATACACGGTTTTGGATCTGGGCAAGTAAAAGTTGTTTATAAGTCAATTTATGACGCTGAACCCGAATCTGCACTCAGTTTTTTAAGACTGATTTTAGATTTCGAGATATCGGTAATTTTGTGTTTTTGTAGGTATCACTTCATTCAAAAAATCGTTTCGCCAATTTTACAAAAGCGACGAACGTAAGCAATAGCTTGTTCGATAGGAAATTAAAATACGCTTCTAACGACGTGTAATATGTAGGGAAAGGTCAAACATCGCTGAGCAATTTCGAAATTTGGTCGAATTTTTACGATTTTTGAAAAACTTTTGATTTTTAAAATGGTTTTTTTGTACGAAGTTGTGAAAATCAGGATAATTTTTTTTCCCTAAAATTAGTGTGTTTAATAGCAAACACTTTTAGCAAAATATTAGGCATATCCGGCAAAAACCCTATTTTTGGGGATTTTTTTTTGGAACTTTCAACAAAATTCAAATTCATTTTTTAAGATTTTGTCAAATAATATTCATTTTATTAACTTAAAAAAAGTAAGGAAAGGGCTGTCTTCGGCTGTGCCGAAGGCTTTATACCTTTCATGAATACCCACAACTTTTCTAAGTGTCCGATCCTTACTTACAATTACTTACAAACTCTCCAAAAACTGTTAATTTAAAAATACATAGCCAAACTACATTTATCGGAGCAATCGGTAATATGGGAGCTATATGTTATGTGAGTCTGATCTGTGTGATTTTCACTACACACATCACATACATAAAAAGTACCAAAACTGCAAAATTTTACGTTTCTAGCTTTATATTTACAAAATCTATAGCCCAAAACCCATTTATCGAAACTATCGATTATATGGGTGTTCGAACCCACCCGAACGTTCGACACAGCACTAACTTGGCATTAACAGCACTAGCTCGGTATGTACGTCACCAACATTTTTTACATCACCAAATGGGCTGACATTATTCAAACCGTTACTCTCTTTGCCAACTGCATCAAATAAATTATTTGTGTATCACTTTTCATTGCATTCCTATGTTCTTATTATACGAATATTTATACACATATGTATATGCACTAAGCTAAGAACATCATAGTGTAAAACCTTTAACATCGTCACTTCTTCTGAGCAAACGGAGTAATAAAGACCAGCATACAAAGTCTATATTCTTTTTATTTGGAAAACAGGTGGTGCAAAACAGCATCTCCCTCAAAACATTTGGTGACCCCGACGTGATATATATTTTGCGCGCCAGCAAAATTCGTACGCGTTCAATTGAGCATTATTATCAAAATTAAACATTTCGTTGGCGTTTAATTAAATAAATATTTTGCTTAATCAAACCAAAAATTCGCTGTTTTCAATCAAACTGGAATTCGTCCAGTTTTAATTATCCAGTTCGCAAAACGTTAAGCAACATGACAAAGGGCAGTAAATCGAAGAAGACTGCTGAAGCAGATGCAGCATTCAACGACTCCGAATCAATCGCCTTTAACAAGAAGAAGAGCTCATCAATAACGCATCAACTTATGGCACTCAACAAGTCGTTAACAATGCATCGACTTAGCGAGCTAGATGAGGCTGAACTTTCGGTTCATTTGGAGCACGTAGGCAACATTTACGAAAGATTCGAAAGCGTGCAGTCAATGCTGGAGCAGGCCGATCCACGGGAACTAGAAGGAACCAGCCGAGCCGATTTCTTTGATGTTTACGTAGAAGTTAAAGCAAAACTGTCGCGCGAACTTAATATGCACAAGAAACCAAACGTAAGACATTCATCTACCGCAAGGCATTTTCCAATGGATGAGTCACCCACAATTTTTTCTACGCTTCGAAAATCTCGACTTCCGGATTTAAAATTACCAAACTTTAGCGGATCATACATCGATTGGCCTAACTTCTATGCTATGTTCACCAGCGTTATAGACAAAGATATTGAGCTAAGTAAGGTTGAAAAGCTTCAACATCTACGATCCAGTTTGCAAGGAGCTGCTTTAGAAACCATTTGCTCACTCGAACCGGTGGAGGAAAATTACGAGAAGGCCCTAGCCTTGCTGAAAAACAGGTTTGACAACAAATTATTAATTTTTCAGGCCCATATAAAGGCAATGTTTGGTTCCAAAAATGTCGACAAAAGTTCTGCCACCGATTTGCGGGAGTTAAGCGATAAATTTAATTCGCATCTTCGAGCGCTCAACACTTTGGCAACACCGCAGCAAATAATGGATGGGTTGCTGATACAACTTGTTGCCATAAAATTCGATTCAAAGACGCAGGAAAAGTGGGAGGAAGACTTGCCAACACAAACATTACCAAGCATGACTTCATTTACTTCGTTTTTGGAGAAGCGGTGCCGTATGTTAGAGAATTTACAAAGTGCCAAGGTAACCCATTTGCCTAGCAATCAGGTGAGCAAAATTTCAAATATCAATAAATCTACAAAAAGTGTTTTGGTTGCAGCGTCAAGTAGTTCTGTCGCTTGTGTATTTTGCGAGTCAAAGGACCATTACATTAATAGTTGTTTGAAATTTTTGAACCTGTCCCCAAATTTACGCTACAAAGAAGCTAAGCGCTTACAACTTTGTTTAAATTGTTTACGCAAGGGCCATAGTTTGCAACGGTGTAAGTCTAGTCACTGCCGTCATTGCTCATCCAAACATAATTCGCTGCTTCATATGAGCTCTACTCCTTCGTCAATGGTTCCAAATTCATTAGCAACTGAAGCCGCAAACTCGTCACAGCAAACGCTCGTATCTTCGCTTTTTACAAATCAAATAAATAATTATTCAGAATCGTCCATGAACAGTCATGTAGTGCTAGCTACTGCAATATTGTCAGTCAAAAATCGCTCTGGTGGACTTGTACCTTGCCGTGCTATTCTAGACTCGGCTTCGCAAATAAATTTTGTCACAACTCGTTTAGCAAATCAGTTGCAACTCCCATTTAAAAAATCGTCGTTTTTAATCTCCGGCATTGGCGAATCCAACTTGGTTGCCGAAAAGGAGATAAGCATTTTCGCACAATCGCAAGATCAAAGTTACAACGTTTCTCTCACCGCTATAGTCACTCCTAGCATAACCGACTATCAACCAAACTTCAGCCTTTCTTCCAAGTGGAAAATACCATCAAACATCAGCCTAGCAGACCCATTGTTCTTTAAACCCCAGCGAATAGATATGCTCATTGGTGCGGGTTTGTTTTTCGATTTGATGTGCGTTGGTCAAATTCGTCTCGCTACTAACTTGCCAACATTGCAAAAAACCCGATTGGGTTGGGTTGTCTCTGGTGGTGTTTCATACACCAACAACAAATTATCATCTCTAGCTGCTTGCAGCAAAGGCTCAGCCGAAGAACCCGAAAACTCTTTGAACGATATTGTGAAGCGTTTCTGGGAAACGGAAAATATTTTTGATTCCTCCCCCAAGCCATCTGAAGAGGACGATTGGTGTGAACGCCATTTCAAAGAAAATGTTTCTCGTTTGGATTCTGGCCAGTATTCAGTGCATTTGCCAGCGAAAACCAACTTCGCTCTTCTAGGTGATTCTTATAATCAAGCTCTCTCCAGACTTAAAAACTTAGAAAAAAGGCTAGAAAAAAATCATGAGTTGAAGGCTCAATACATTGCTTTCATGAATGAGTATGCATTGCTGCAGCATATGTCACTGGTAAAGTCTCCTACACCCAAAACAACATATTATCTCCCGCATCATTGCGTGCAAAAGTTAGACAGCACAACAACAAAACTTCGCGTAGTATTCGACGGCTCTGCAAAAACAACAACAGGTTATTCCCTCAACGATTTATTATCAGCTGGTCCAACTATTCAGCCTACGCTATTTAAAACTCTTTTACAATTCCGCTTTCGTAAATTCGCTTTGTGTGGAGACATTTGTAAGATGTACCGATGTGTACGAGTGACATCTCCCGACGAATATCTTCAATGCATTTTATGGCGAGAGCATCCGCTAGTTAAGTTAATACACTTGATTTACATAAAAATATAATTTTATTAAAACAAAGATGTATTTAAAACAATTCTAGACTGAAGTTCGTATGTTTCAGTGGAATAGAATACTAACCTATTTCTATGCTTAATCCTCTATTTATAGGCTTAGGTTTCTATTGTTTATTGTTTAGTGATAATCTTCAACAGGAATATTTTGTTTGCTGATAATAGTTTGTTTACTGAAAATGTTTTGGTTGCTGATAATAGTTTATTTACTGACAATGTTTTGTTTGCTGATAAGTATTGGTTGCTGATAATAGTTTATTTACTGACAATGTTTTGTTTGCTGATAAGTATTGGTTGCTGATAATAGTTTATTTACTGACAATGTTTTATGTATGTGTAGTGTATTTTCTGTTACACTAACTCTCCTCCCTCTTAAAATTAAATGTCCTCATTTACAATTTGGAATCTAGAAGTTTTCGTTTTCTTTCTTCATGATCCTTTTGACATTGTATTAGTGCTCTTTGATAAAGTATATTATTTCTCCTTATTCTAAATTCTAATAATAGTTTGGTTACAATGATTAAAAGGGTTATAATTAATATAGTTATAAATGTAGCCTTAATTGGATTTTGTTCAATTGGTACAAATATGGATGATATTTCGTCTAGATTATTGAACTTGTATTCTGATTGAGATTCTAAGTATTCTAATATATCTAGATTTTCTTTATGTTTTTTATGGAGTATTTTTACCATAGTTTCTTTAATGTTTATATATTCTTCATTATTTAATGTTATATTATTCTTGAAATAAATTAAAAAATCTCCATCTAAAGTATCGTTGTTTAATATATTTAATCCGCTAATAATAATGTTTCCGTTACCATAATTAATAAAGGGTGGATTCTTTTCTTTTATCATTTTACACTGAGCATTATTTTTCTCTAATATTTGTATTGTACATTCGTCTCTTTTATTCTGCTTACATATAGTTTGATCTATAAAATCTTTACATTTATTTATTCTTACATATTGATTTCCTTTGCATAAAGCAATATTTTTATCCAAAACTAATTTTCCTTTTTTTGAAGCTAATGAGTATATATAGAATTGTTCACATTTTTCTTTAATTTTTGGGTATTTGTAAACTGTTATAAAGTTTTGTTTGAATTTAACAATTTTAATTTCTGCATATTTTAAAATATTTATAGTTAAAACATTTGTTTTTTCTTTCGCAATGATTTCTGTGATTTCTTCTAAGTCTAATGAAGTTGACAGGAAATTTTTATTTTTTGCTAGATTAATTGTAGTTAGGAGAGTAATTAGTTCATTGTAGACTTCTGTGAGTATTAATTTTTCAGAGAAATTCTTGGGGTTTAATTTCCTTAACATTTTTTCGAAATTACTATTAATTATTTTTTGTATATTATGTCCCTCAATTAACTGATTAATTCTTGTCTGTATCTCTACTTCATCATCATGGTCTGGTGTGCCCGTTACCCATTTTAATATTGTGCCTAATGCGTTTAATCCTCTTCTAAATCTAGTAACTGGATTTAACTGTTTTATTAATATTTCAATTTTTTGGTGTAATATTCTCATTTCAGGATCTGAATCTAAATTATATTTTGAGTTTAATATATTTTGGTAAGGTGTTAATATTTTAGTTAAATTTGTAATGTGATATAAGTGATCGTAGCTATCAAATATAAAAGCTGGATTCGTTTCTATTAATATATAATCTTTTCCTTTCAGATTTGTAATATTTGTGTCTGCACTAATTCTGTTTATGCACAGCAAGATTATTATTATTATGAGTATCATTTCTAGTTCGTACGAATGTTATCTTTGTGTATTATTCTATTATCAGTTGTTGTGACTGTTCTACCGTTATCCTGCTCAATTATTTTTTTTATAAATCTATCGTGTTTTTTATTTCTTCGGCTTGTCTTAACGTAAATAGTATCTCCTTTCTTATAAGTAATTTGTTTGTTTGGTGCCTTCTGCTGAGTGATATCTCTTTCTTGATTGAACTGAATTCTATTTCTGATGACTTTATAGTCGTATCCCCCTCTGTTGAAAAACACGTCCTCGGGTTTATGTCCTGTGACCGAGTGAATGGTTTTATTGTACTGTCGTACTGCTTCGAATATTACCTCTTCGTGTTTACCTTTGGTTTCTTTTACTAGTAGGTTGGTTAGCTCCACTATTGTGCTGTGCGTCCGCTCTACTTGACCGTTCGTTGTCGAATGTTGTGGTGGCACTGCTGTGTGCTGTATGTGTAGTCGATCGTATACAGATTTTGCTACTACGTTGACGTATGTCGGGTCGTTATCAGTTGTTAGGTTCGTTGCGTATGGGAATATTTGTGATAGTATTTCATTCAAATATATGTATGAGTTTTTCCTATCTGGTATTTTTCTTATATAGCAGAATTTTGAGTATCTGTCTACTGTAGTTATGTATATTTGGTTGTCCATAAAAAAGGTATCCATGTGTAAGTGTGTACCTACTTCATTTGGTATTGGTGTTTTTCCGTAAAGTAATTTATTCGGTCGTCTGTCGTATTTACATTTTTTACATGTCTCACATATTTGTGCTGCTTTCTTTGCCATATCTTGCATGTTAGGCCAGTAATAGCTCTCAGAAAGTTCTTTTATATTATTTCTATAATTTCTATGTGCTCTTCTGTGTATTTGTTCAACTATCTCATTCTGTTCATTTTCGTCAGTGATGTCTCTTACTAATGCATTTGCTATTACAAAATTAGTTGTTGGGAAATTTTGTACTAGTGTATTTTTAATTTGATATAAAATTTCTTCTGTAGTGATTATGGCGTTAATATTGTGTGGGTGTAATACGCCTTTAATATCACTTATCAATTGTTCTATAGTGCTGAAGTATATGGTATGTCTAAATTTTCCGAATATATTTTTACTTTCTAGTCTTACTAGTCCATTGTTATTTTGAATAATAATTTGATTATTAAAATGGTTTAAGCTAGTGCCTACCCTTCTTATGGTTTCAGTGGGTGAGCTAAGTTGAGAGTGCTGCGATTCTGAGTCGGTTAATTGATTAATTTGTTGCCGACTTAGTGCGTCTGCAACTATGTTTTGAGAACCTGGTTTGTATACCAATTTGGCACCGTATTCTTCTATTTGGTTTTTCCACCTTTTTAGTTTATTATTAGGGTTCTTCTCTGAAATAGAGTAGGTTAAGGACTGATGATCCGTGTAGATTGTAAGGTCTGATCGTCCGTATAAATAGTTTCTGAGTTTTTGCAGTGCCCAGATTATGGCTAATAACTCCTTTTCGTTCGTGCTATATTTTTGTTCCGTCTCGCTTAGTGTTCTGGATATAAAACAAATGGGATTTCTACCTTGGGATAACACAGCTCCTATGGCAAAATTACTTGCGTCCGTGGTTAAATCAAAGGGTTTATTGAAATCGGGTTGAAAGAGTTCGACTTGTGCTTGTAATTCCCTTTTTAATATATTCATAGCTTTTATGGCTTCCTCATCTAATTTTATTTGCATTCTTTCACTTTGACTTTTCTTTACGAGACCGTTTTCTCCTCTTAAAAATAATGTTAGGGGTTTAGTAATCTTGGCGTAGTCTTTGATGAATTTTCTATAATATCCTGCTAGTCCTAAAAATGATCTTAATTCTTTCAGATTCATAGGCACCGGGTAATTTTTTATAGTCTCAATTTTTTGTGGGTCTACGGTTATTCTGTTATGTTTAATAATATGTCCCAAATATTCTGTACTGTCTTTAAAAAAATGAGATTTTTCGTATGAAATCTTCATATTTGCTTGACGCAGTGCATTTATAACAATTCTTATATGTTCCATATGTTCATCGTGTGAGGATGAATATATTAACACATCGTCTATATATACATGCACGAATTTTCCTATGTAATTTCTTAATATGTCATCTACGCATCTTTGAAATATTGAAGGTGCGTTCTTTAGTCCAAACGGCAGTCTTAAGAATTCATATTTTGCTCCATTTATACTAAAGGCTGTCTTTTCGGTGTCTGACTCTTTGATTTTTATCTGATGGAAACCTGCTTCCAAATCTAGGGTTGTAAAAACAGTTGCTTTACCTAAATTCTGTATTGTCATGTTAACGTCAGGTATGGGATATCTATCGGTAATGGTTTCGTTATTCAATTTCTGGAAGTCTATGACCATTCTTCTCTTAGGGTTTCCTAACTTGTCAGTTCCTTTCTTTGGTACTGTCCATACGGGTGAGTTATAAGGACTTTTACTGGGTTTAATTATATTATTCTCTAGCATTTTCTTTATTTCTTTATTTATAAAATTATTGTCTGAAAAGGGGTAAGGGTACTGTTTCGTCCATATTGGCTCTTCAGTTTTAGTGCGGATCGTCGCTTCAATTGTTGTTGTAAATGGTAAAATAGGGTTTGTTTCCTCATTGATTCTCATAATTTCTTCAACTTCTTTTTTATATTTGCTCTCATCAATTGTGAAATTTACTTGGCTGAAATCTGTTTCTTTTTTCTTCTGTTCTGCTCTCCTGACATACGTCATTTTATATTCGAACAGATCTATCTTAGCTTTCATTTCTCTCAAGGATTGTTCTCCTAATATCATATCAAATTCTTTTAATTCTTCGATTTCATAAAATAATAATTCTTGTCCTAGCATTCTAATCTTCTTGGCTGAGTTTATTATGTTTGAACCATTCAGAGTTCTACTAACAAATTGTTTAACAGGGAAGATCTTTCCATTAGGAATATTTTTTCTAATATAATTTAATGTCGAACCCGTGTCTATTAAAACTAATAGTTTTTTGTTATCATGTAAAATAATCTGAAGACACGGCAGATTATTTACTCGTATAAAAAAGTAGCCCTATTTTCAAATTCACTTTCATCCATATTTACCCATAATGACTGATCACTGTTATTATCCGTTATTTGGTTGAATCTTTGCATTTTCTGTGGTGCTGTATTATATCTGGATGACGTTGGTTGGTGGTTTCGCTTTAATGGTTCTCCTCTATTGGGATTGAAAGGTGCGTATCCTGCTCTTTGTAGTTCATAGTTGTTTCTGAAGGGATTCTGTTGTTGTTGATACTGATTATTAGTGGATTGCCGGAATCTTCCTATTGATGGATCCACGTCCATCGGTGTGGGTTTTGATATTTCCATGCGGGGGATAGGTTGAACTCCTGGTTGATACCTCCGTTCGTTTTGTGGGTGTTTGGGGTAGTTATAAGCTTCTCGTCGTATCGGATTGTTCTGCCTTTTATAACGAATTTCCGTGGCAATTGCGTATGCACTTTCTAAATCTCTTGGTTTTGCTGCATATAATGTGTGTTGAGTGAATTCATCATTTATGCCATTGCGGAAGCAATCTATGGTCATTTCTTTTGTTACCTGCTGTAGAGCGTGAGTATTCCCTGGGTAATCGATTTCACATTTAGTCATTGCTAAATTAAAGATTTGACACAGCTTGCTGTGTAATTCAGATAGCGTCTGCCTTCCTTGTATTTGTCTTTTCATTTCCTCTATGAGGGCGTTATAGCTTCTGGTATCGGAGTAGCTGTAATCTAGGCGATTGAGTATTGCTTGTAAGTGAAATACTGTGCCATGATTCTGTAGAAGAGTAGCTGGTTCTCCTTCGATCTTCGTGTGACGTATTATAAATAATGCATCGTAATATGCTTTGCTATCTCGAAAGGCTTCTATGGGACTCATTGCTGCTATGATGGTTGCCCTCCATGTCCTGTATTTGGATGTGTCTCCGTTGAACACTGGTAGCCGTTCGAATAGTCTCAAATTTATTTCATTGGCATTGGTTATCGTGGGACTTATCGGTTGAAATTCTTTGATTTCAGGAACTTTCGCTTGCTGCAGCTGGGCTAATTGTGCTTCTACAGCGGCACAAGTTTGTTCCAAGGTTGCTAGTCTTGCTTCCATGATGATTCCTCTGCCTTGATCAAAAAATTGTAATCGCCTTCTTCGGAAGTGGTCCAGTTTTATTTTTGGTTCTCCTTGTCCGCTTTTTCAGGACGTGTGGAATTTAATTTTTTAGGAGTTCCTTTTTTCACTATTTTTATGGTTCACTTGTTGAGCCCCCAGTTAAGTTAATACACTTGATTTACATAAAAATATAATTTTATTAAAACAAAGATGTATTTAAAACAATTCTAGACTGAAGTTCGTATGTTTCAGTGGAATAGAATACTAACCTATTTCTATGCTTAATCCTCTATTTATAGGCTTAGGTTTCTATTGTTTATTGTTTAGTGATAATCTTCAACAGGAATATTTTGTTTGCTGATAATAGTTTGTTTACTGAAAATGTTTTGGTTGCTGATAATAGTTTATTTACTGACAATGTTTTGTTTGCTGATAAGTATTGGTTGCTGATAATAGTTTATTTACTGACAATGTTTTGTTTGCTGATAAGTATTGGTTGCTGATAATAGTTTATTTACTGACAATGTTTTATGTATGTGTAGTGTATTTTCTGTTACACTAACTCGCTCGACGAAGTACAGGTATATAAGTTAGATACCGTCACTTATGGTACAAAACCCGCTGCCTTCTTAGCCATACGCGCTATGCACCAGCTCTCGTATGATGAGGAAGAGTCATTCCCATTAGGTGCAAAAATAGTAAGGAGGGATTTTTATGTTGACGATCTCATATCAGGCGGAAATACTATTGAAGAAGCTATTGAAATTAGACGTCAAGTAAAGGGTTTACTTCAACGTGGAGGATTCAACATTCGCAAGTGGTGCTCAAACGAGACCGCTGTGCTACATGATATTGCTGGCACAGAGCGTGAAAGTCTACTGAAATTCCATGATGGAACTGACATTGCAAAAACTCTTGGACTCGTTTGGGACCCAAAGACAGACCATTTCTTATTTTCCTTTTCGCCTATTGTATGTGGATCACGCAATACAAAACGTACAATACTTTCATATATCGCTAAACTTTATGATCCGCTTGGTTTGGTTTCGCAAGTTATTACAAAGGCCAAAATTTTTATGCAAACTCTTTGGAAGGCAAATATACAATGGGACGAAAGCTTGCCCCAAACTTTGCAAACTACCTGGGACGACATTCAAACACAGTTCAGCCTAATGAGCAGCATTAAATTTCCTCGTTATGTCTTGAATCTTTACTCAAGTTGGGAGATTCACGCATTCTGCGATGCAAGCTTGGCTGCGTTTGGTGCTTGCGTCTACATTCTTTCAAAATGTGATGGTATGTTAACATCCCACTTACTTTGTGCAAAGTCTAGAGTTTCGCCTCTAAAGAGTCTAACTATTCCCAAGCTGGAATTGTCAGCAGCGTTGTTGCTTGCCGAGCTCGTGGCACCCATATCACAAGAGTTTCCACAGCCTCATACTGTTCATTGTTGGTCAGACTCAATGGTCACTCTATCTTGGCTTCGGGAGCAACCGTCAAATTTCAACATTTTTGTATCAAACAGAGTAAGCCAAATTCAGACATTGACTGAGGGTATGACCTGGCATCACGTGCCTACTTCATTAAATCCAGCAGACGTTCTTTCAAGGGGATGCACCCCGAATGAACTACTTACATCCGAACTTTGGAGTAATGGACCACCGTTTCTTACAAAAGAGCCAGCATATTGGCCAAATAACATAAATTTTTCGGCTGATCTACCCGAACGACGACGTCGAGCTCTAATCAGTTGCGAAAAGCGAGACCTATCACTCTATTGTAAGCACCATAACTCCTTCGATAAATTGCAACGTATATTTGCCTGCGTTTACTACTTTTGCCAAAAGAAAAGTGCTCGCGGTGATAGCCAGCCACTTACCCCATTGAACATAAAATTGGGAACGCAAATGCTCATTCGCAATATTCAACAAATTCATTTTGCAGCTGAACTCAAAGCACTACAATCTGACGAGACCCTTAGTTCCTCAAGCAAACTTAAATCTTTAAATCCCTTCGTTGACGAGGTTGGGCTTCTTCGTGTTGGTGGGCGTTTACAAAATTCATCATTAGATTTTGAAGCAAGGCATCCCATTTTGATGCCAAGGAATCATCCCGTAACTAACGCAATGACTATTTTCACCGTAAATATCTACATGCAGGACCACAAAATTTACTCGCATCAATTCGACAACGGTATTGGCCTATTGGCGGTCGAAAAGCTGTGGCCAGCGTAATAAACAAATGTATTCGTTGCTTTCGTTTGAAACCCAAGTACCACGAACACATTATGGGCAACTTACCATCCGACAGAGTGCAGGCCAACCGAACTTTTTTCACAACCGGCATCGATTATTGTGGACCATTCTACTATAAGTCTGGAATACGCACCAGGGCTCCGATTAAATGCTACATATCCATTTTCATTTGTTTTAGCACGAAGGCTTGCCATTTGGAGCTCGTTCAAGACTTGTCTACTCCGTCATTTTTGGCAGCCCTCAAACGTTTTATTTGCACAAGAGGCAAACCGCACACTATCTGGTCGGACAATGCCACAAATTTCGTCGGAGCCAAAAACGAGTTGCAAGAATTAAGGCAACTATTTCTAAGCGACTCACATAACAACGAAGTCACAAATCAGTGCATTTCAGAAGGCATCGCATGGAAGTTCATTCCACCTCGCTCTCCGCATTTCGGCGGATTGTGGGAGGCAGCTGTTAAGTCAGCGAAATTCCATTTTCTACGTACCGTCGGTCTATCAATTTTAACATTTGAAGAGCTTCGCACACTCGTTTGTGAAATCGGAGCAATTATTAATGCTCGTCCACTTTGTCCCATTTCAGAGAATCCATATGATTTGGAGGTACTTACACCAGCACATTTCCTCATAGGTGCACCACTCACGAGCATAATCGAACCAGACGTAACCGGCCTTGAAATCAGTCGTCTGAGCCGATGGCAACGTGTATGCCATATGCAACAAGTGTTTTGGAAAAAGTGGAGTAGCTCATATCTCTCACTCTTGCAAGAGAGGATTAAGTGGCAAAAATCCACTGAAGCCATTAAAGTTGGAAATATAGTAATTTTAAAGGACGAAAATCTTCCATCAATGAAATGGAAACTAGGGCGTGTGGAGAATTTAATTCGAGGCACTGATGGTGTAGTTCGCGTCATAGCTATCAAAACAGCCAATGGACTAGTAAGACGGGCTTTAAGAAAGGTCGCCGTGCTTCCTATTGAAACTGATGCTGTTGAAAGCTTAAATCTTCCAACGGGGGGAGGATGTTCGAACCCACCCGAACGTTCGACACAGCACTAACTTGGCATTAACAGCACTAGCTCGGTATGTACGTCACCAACATTTTTTACATCACCAAATGGGCTGACATTATTCAAACCGTTACTCTCTTTGCCAACTGCATCAAATAAATTATTTGTGTATCACTTTTCATTGCATTCCTATGTTCTTATTATACGAATATTTATACACATATGTATATGTACTAAGCTAAGAACATCATAGTGTAAAACCTTTTCCATCGTCACTTCTTCTGAGCAAACGGAGTAATAAAGACCAGCATACAAAGTCTATATTCTTTTTATTTGGAAAACAGGTGGTGCAAAACAGCATCTCCCTCAAAACAATGGGAGCTATATCTTATGTTTGTCCGATCTAGGTGATTTTCACTACAAACATTACGCATATAATATGTACTAAACTTGCAAAATTTCGCTCTAATAGCTTTTTAATTGCAAGAGTTATAGGCCAAAACCCGTTTATCGGAACAATCGATTGTATGGGAGCTATGCGTTGTATCGGTCCGATCTTGCTGGTTCCGACAAATGTTTAATCCTATGCAAAATGGCGCCCGCTTGCAAAATTTCATCGAGATATCTCTAAAACTGAGGGACTAGTTTGCGTTCAAACAGACGGACGGACAGACGGACATGGCTAAATCAACTCAGCTCGTCGCCCTGATCATTTCGGTATACTTAATGGTGGGTCTATATCTTCTTCTTCTCATACTTACAAACATCGGACCAAAGTTATAATACCATTTCATGTTCATGAAAGGTATAATAACAAATCAGAAATGAAGATTGGTGGAACTTTGCCTTTTGTATTGTTTAGTATCTGTTTCGCGTATTAGAGTCCAACAATAGTCGCTCATCATGCCTTCATCCCAAAATCCTTGGTATCGTCTTTCAATTTTGGCTAGATCTTGATGTAACCGCTCTCCCTGTTCGTCGCTCGTATCACCCAAATTTTCGGGAAAGAAATCGAGATGGGAATGCACAAAAAGGAATCTTTAGAGACATCCGAGCTCCAATCTTTCGATAATATTCCAACATATCGCCAATAATTTCCTCAAAATTAGGGGATTTGTGATTACCAAGAAAGTGGTGAATGATATTTTGAAAAGATGCCCACGCGGCTGCTACATCGGGCGTTAAACATTTTGTAAATTCTTTATCAGCCATTCGTTTTCTAATATCAGGTACCACAAATATTCCTTATTTGATTTTTGCGTATGACAATTTAGGAAACAACTTGACTAAGTACTGAAAAGCCGGTCCTTCACGGTTTAATGCTTTGACGAAGTTCTTAATAAGGCCAAGTTTAATGTGAAGAGGTGGCAGGAAAATCTCTTGTGGATTTACAAGTGGTTCAGCGGAGATGTTTTGCTGTCCAGGCTCATATTGAGTACGACTTTGCCATTCTTTCCTCACATAATGATGTTCAGTTGCGCGGCTATCCCACAAGCATAAGAAACAACAAAATTTGGTGAATCCAGATGGCATCCCAGTTAAGATGCAAATAAACTGTTGAAATAATCACCCTTATCGCGAGTTATATTTTCACCCGAAAAGATTCACAGTTTTTGTTCGTGTTCGAAAAACATTCCGCCTTATTGCCAACTCTTTATTCGGGCGAAATGAACAACGGAAAATGGCAAATTTATTCACTTTTATTTTAGAGGCGAACAAGAAACAAATTGTACGCATTTGTATGTTTTGAATATTAGATATTCCTTTAAAGTAATATACTTTTATTTTTAATAGTAAATCAATAAGTAAAGTCCAAAAAAGAGCACGAAATGATTACAAAAGTGCAGTTTAACATTCGCCATTTCTATTGCAGAATTGATTTATGTGTGCTGTAATGGATGTTTTGACGTTTACGTCATAAGCGCATCCTAAGACTTCCAGAATTGGCAGCTTCATATAAAATCCCTACGCAAATTGGCGCTTCTCAGGGAATGCAAGCTATCCACTGTACAAAGCGAAGTACTCCAATTTTTTGTTTCAATGACTCCAAGGAGCTACCAAGAATATCTAGAAAATATTTAAATGCTGGCTTATTTAGGGCAAATTTCATAAAAGCTGGTTAAGCCGTACAAAAAAAGTCAATTAAACTCCGGTTAGCGGTTACCGGTTTTTACCGGAAAACTAGTAAAGTAACAATTAATTTGCTATTCAAAACTGCAAAAAAAAAACAACTTTTTTCAACGCACTTAGCTCCAAATTGCCTCCGGATTGTTCTCACACTTGCATTCTCCTCGCGTTCAATCAGTAACAACCTAAGGCCAACACTATATATGTTTTTGAATAATTTTTTTACTTAATTTTTGTAAAATGTACAATTCTTTACAAAATTCACAAAATAGCACGCAAATTTATTTGTTCACTATTAATTCGAAGTAGGGCAACAGCTGATTCGAAGTGAACATTCGTTCGCCCGAACTTGACGATAGGCGGAACTAGTTCGCCCGAACAAAAAAAATGAAGGCGAACACTTGTTCGGGCGAACTCTGCGATAAGGGTGAATGTAAAAAATAAGTGTTTTCGATTTAATTGGAATTAATGTTTATACCTTTAGATCACCACATTTTTTCCATTTACATATGATCATTGTATTTGATGATGCACGGGATTTTCCGCATGGTTTCGTAGCATTCCTTCGTTTGTACTGCATGAGCAATCAGAATAGATGGTTTGTTATTCCCGTTATGGAGAACAGCAGCTTTTAGGCTGCATTTGAAATGAATAAAAGTCATTCGTTTCGATAGTAGGGTGCATTGATTTCATTAAATAAACCATTAATATCGTTACAGAAACTTATGTTGTCTTCTTTTTTGAAGAACGGTCGAAGTGCCTCATTTCTGTTTCTGTATACAGTAACTTGTGTTCGAGAGTCTAGATTTTTCCATTGCTGCAGCCGTGAGGCTAGCAACTCTGCTTTTTGTTTGGACAAACTCAAGTCACGAATCAAATCGCTTAGTTCATCTTGCGAAATTAAATGTGACCCTTCCATGTCAAAGTCGCTTTCACTGCTCGGGGGTGATGGAGTTAAAGTTTCCTGGACGTTTGCACTTATACTTCGATAAACTGGCAATGGATCATTAGCAGTACGTGGAACTGGCTTGGATACTGATGATATATCAGGATAATTATATTTTGCTAATTTTTTTGCATTTATTTCATCAAACAAAAGTAGCAATCATCTTCATGGTTTTTAGGTTCCCTCCAGAGCGCTGGCTTTGAAAAGGAAAAGTACTCACGTTCTCCCAATGACCACTTATACAGCTTTGGTTTGCATGCGTTACAAATAAATTTCGGTCTCCATGACTTATGAGTGTCTGCTACTCTGAAACCAAAGTAGTGCATATACGCATCTTTGAGCGCATTTGTTATTATGTTGCCACTTTTAATCATATAACCACCACATACGTAACAAAAACACTTTGGATCAACTTTGCAACACTGTCTCTGCATTTTTATTTTTATATAATGGTTTAGAATATATTTTAATTCTGAGTCTTAAACTATTTTACATTTGCTTATGTACTAAATCTTAAAACTATGTTCCTAAACGTTCGTAATGTTCTATTGTTCTATTGTTTGCTTGTTGAAGGACATTGCTTGAATATTAAGAAACCATCTGTCTTGTATGAGGGTTGTTTATACTTATTAGGCATGGGACTATTCGAATAAAAATTATTCGAGTAGACAAAACTTTTATTCGGCGGGTACAAAAAATTCGAATAGTATTTATTCGAATTTTTTATTCGTTTATTCGAATATTATTATTCGTTTATTCGAATAGTACTATTCGAATATTTTTGTTAATAGATTTTTAAAACGATATTCGCTGTTTTCTTTGCTTGTACCTAAGAGCGTGCATTTATGTTTTGTATGTTTTGGATGTACATATGTGTGTATGTTTGCGTGTACAAAGATGTGCCCAAGCAGTAACAATATTTCCTTCATTATTCGAATAGTGGTAACGAATAGTTGTATTTATTCGGTTAATGGTGGTTGAATAATTTTTGGCTTATTATCTTAATAATTGTGGGAATAATAAAATACAATTATTTGTAATAATTGAAGCTGTAAATAGACATTTACTATAAAGTTACATTACATTAATATGTATTTGTACATTTATATGTATGTTTATTGCATTTACATTTGCTTGGTAAGTTTTGTGTTAGGGCTTCAAGCAAGAGATGCCCGGGGCGAAAATTCATTATGTATACTGTTTATTATGGTAAGAAAAGGACGGGTTTGTGCTGATTTTCCATACACAAAATAATACTACCTGCTTCCGATTTTTTGTTAAATACTCATATAAATGTACTTACATACATACATATGCATGTACATAAGTATGTAGGTAGGTAGGTAAAATGGATGCGATCTAGAAAAGGTCGCTCAAGTAGCTTTCTTAGAAGCCGTTTTGATGCCATAAGGACTCGTCGAACCTACTAATAGTAATGCGGATGTATCTCTACAACCAACCAGAGTTGTTTATAAATTCTAGAATGCTAGGGATCCCTATTTCAGACACCCTCCCTAGATTTTCCAAAAAAGGGGTCCCGAAAGATTTTAATCGTGATCTAGCTAGAGCCGGGCATTTACACAGGAAGTGCTCAACGGTCTCTTTGGTAGTGGTGTCATTACAGCTTCTGCAGTGGTCGTTATGCGGAATACCCATTTTTTCCGCATGCGTTCCAATCGGCCAGTGACCTGTGCAGACCGCTATAAGTTTGTACGTATCCGCCCTGGACCTGCCTAGGAGACTCCTTGTTCTCCTCTGGTCGTACTCCGGCCAGGTGGCCCTTGATATTGCACACGTAGCGATGCCCCTCCACTTACGCTGTGCCTCACTTAGGTAATACTTATGGATGTCTCCCTTTGCTACTGCTAGGGGTACCCCCGTCTCGAGTTTGCTTGCTTCTTCCCCTGATGAGCCCCTACGTGCCAGTTCATCAGCCTTCTCATTACCCTCGATTCCCCTATGACCCGGGACCCAGGTAATGGATATTTCCAGATTATCGGCTAGCGCTGCCAATGCTTGCTTACATGCATGCACTACGCTTGAAGTAGTATGCGGCGATGCGATTGCCTTTATCGCCGCCTGGCTATCCGAGAAGATAGTAGCCTTACCAATTATGTTTCTTTGCTCGAGCGCTTTGCATGCCTGGCAAATCGCAAGAACCTCTGCTTGGAAAACGCTGCAATACGAAGGGAGCCTGAATGCAGCAGAGATATCCAGGCTTCCCGAGAATATACCAGCCCCCACACCCGAGTCCATCCTGGAGCCGCCTGTGAAGATTTGTATACCCCTATCACTTATTATCTCGCTCCTCTTCCATTCATTCCTGCTTGGAAATGCTGTGATTGCATTGCTCTCAAACTTCAGTTTGTGAGGAAAATAATCTGTTGAGTTGCTAACTACTCCCGCTGGGAGATCGCTAAGGATACTGCTGTGCCCTTGCTGAGTATCCTTCCAGCACCCAGACTCCCGGAGCCTCAGTGCGGATTGTGCCGATATGCATAATATGTGCAAGTCAATTGGGAGCAGGTTCAAAATAGGATCCAATGCCGCAGTGGGGCAGGTGCGTAAAGCCCCGGTGGTGCCAACACACGCTGTGCGCTGAACCTTTTGCAAGCTAGTGAGATTATAGTTCTTCCGAAGAGCTTCCCACCACACCACCGAACCGTAAGTCAGCACCGGTCTGACTACCGCTTCGTACATCCACAGCACTATCTTCGGCTTTAGACCCCATTTCTTGCCAAACATTGATTTGCAGGCGTAGAAAGCGATACAGGCCTTCCTCACCCGCTCCTCGATGCACGCTTTCCAATTTAACTTGCAATCAATTATTAGCCCCAAATACTTAGTGCTGGGAGACAGGGTTAGCTGTTGGCCATTTAGCCTAGGGAGTTTGAAGGTAGGTGGCTAGTACCTCCTCGTGTAGAGAAGAAGCTCCGTTTTATCCGGATTCAGCCTAAGGCCACTTTCCTGTGCCCACCTACTGAGTTTTGCCAACGTTTTTTCCATAATCTCGCTCATTACGGAAGGGAAGGGACCCGAAACTAGGATCGCCACGTCGTCGGCGTACGCCACAATCTTTACTCCATTTGTATTAAGTTTTAAGAGGTTCATGGTAATGATCCAAAGTAGAGGTGAGAGGACGCCTCCCTGTGGTGTACCTCTACATACCTGCCTACTAGCCTTTGCTCCCCCGAGCTCTGCTGATATCTCACGCTTTTTAAGCAGGGACGAGATCCAATTCCTGATTGGCTCCTCCACCCCCACCCCCACCAGCGCTGATGTTATTGCTTCGGCTCTTACATTATTGAAAGCGCCTTC
This sequence comes from Sphenella marginata, assembly GCA_951509765.1. NCBI lineage: Eukaryota > Metazoa > Arthropoda > Insecta > Diptera > Tephritidae > Sphenella > Sphenella marginata. The sequence continues at coordinate 71,759,193 of OX608080.1, read as the reverse complement.
CACCTCGACAAACGCCGCTAGTGTAAATTCTTTAAATCGAAGGGATTTCTCCACTGTCCGCACTACTTCGTGCAGCGCAGACTCCGTAGATCTGCCACTTATGTACGCATGCTGCGCCACTGAAAGGACAGGCCCCTCCAGGAGTTCCCGTATGTGTAAGTCCAATAGCCTCTCAAATGTTTTTAGCACGAAGGATGTGAGACTTATTGGCCGGAAATCTTTGGCCAGCTCGTGCCCCCTTCTTCCAGACTTCGGAATGAAAACCACCCTTGTTTTCCTCCATGTGTCCGGAATGTGGTTATGAATGATGCACGCAGCGAAGATCTCCTTCAATTCCTTAACCAAAGATGTCTGAGTCTTCTGCATCATAATCGGGAGTATACCGTCTACTCCCGGTGACTTATATGGTGAGAAGCTGCTTATTGCCCAGGCAATTTTGTCTTCTGCTAGAAGTTTGTCTATAAACATACCAGGTGCCTCCTGTTGCACCCGTTCCCTATTCTGCTCCGCATCTCCGTCACCGTCCGGAAAGTGAGCTTCTATAAGAATGTCAAGGGTTTCCGCCGCTGATCCGGCCCACGTGCCATCTGCGCGTTTCACAAAGGTTTTGTTTGAGTGCTCCCTGGCAAGGATTTTCCCGAGCCTTGCTGAGTCCTTCGTGGACTCAATAGACTCGCAGTGCTCCTGCCAGGATTTTGCCCTTGCAATCCGCACTGCTTTCTTATATTCCCTCTGGGAGATCCTATACTGCTGAAAATCTCCCCTAGTGTGGCAGTCATTGAAGACTTTTCTCATTTTTGATCTTAGTTCGCTAAGGTTTTTGTCCCACCATGGGGGGAAAGTCTTCTTACTCCTTGATTGTGGACAGGAAGCCTTGTAGGCAACCCGAAAACTACTTTCTAGAGACCTAACTCGGTCGTCCAGAGAGTCTGGCGATTGAATGGGTATTTTGTTCCTACTGAGCCTATCACTGACTATTTTTTCGAATAGACCCCAAGACGTCCGCCTAGGATTCCTATAAGGTCTCTTTATCTCTCTCTCCCAGTCTATTTCAAAGAGGATCATACGATGATCCGACAGGGAGATCTTTTGCGAAACCTCCCAGTTTCTTACCAGAAGTTCATGGGAGTCAGATGATATTGTTATGTCGAGGGCTTCTTCCCACCCTGCGAAGTTCTCCGAACCGGGAAACACAAAGGTGGGAGAGCTGCCCTTGTTACATAAACGTAGATTATTAGATAATAAGAATTCAAAAAGAGACTCAGCCCGCTCGTTTGTCTCGCTGCTGCCCCACAGCGAATGCCTTGAGTTAGCGTCACAGCCGATGACGATCTCTTCTTTACATGCCAGTTCCTCCGCTAATTGTTTCACCTCCTCGGGAGGTGCGGGCCGCTCGTGAGCCATGTATGCGGAGGCGAACGTTAAGCTCCGTCCGCCTCTTGACTCTATCCTGACCACTGCAGTGTCGTATGTGCTGAAAATAGGTAAGAAGAAAGCATTAATGGTATCCCTAACGAGGATGCACGCTCTCGGTTTACCTTCTCCATGTGTGTAAAACAGGTTGTAATCCCTGGTATGGAGGCCCTTGACTCTTGACCGCCATACCCAAGGCTCCTGCACCAGGCAGATATCTATGTCCTCCTCCCTTAGGAGGACCAGAAGGTTATCCGAGGCAATTTTGGCGTGCTGCAGGTTTATTTGCGCCACCCTAATCATCGGATCGGGTGGGCGCACCTGCGTCGGAGACCGACTCAGAACCAGCCCCGGCTGGCACCGCCAGGCTAAGCTCCCCCAGGAGCTTATCGGCGTCGTCAATCTCCTTTAAGTTGTTGTCCGGTGCTACTGTTAGCTACGTTAGCTTGTTTCCCCGCTTTTCAAGTTCCCCCAGGGACTCGTTATTTATCAGCAGTAGCACCGGCTGACTATTCTTCTGCTGATCTTCTACTTTAAGGATTTCCCAGTCGTCCATCGGGACGCCCACGTTCTGCACCTTAGGGCAGTGGATGATGCTCCCCTCATCCAACTTCATCCTGGGTAACCAAATGCGCGCCCGGGGCCTTCTGGGAATTTCCGAAGCGTTGATGATCTTAAGCGTAAGGCCATCATATGCGCCGCTGATCTTAGCAACGCATCGCTCTAGAAACTCCCGGGAGAACCCGTCCGCGCACTTGACTACCCTGCAGCCTCGGCAGATCTCCTCGCAATTGTATGTCGGCACTGGGGTTCGATTCCCCATGAGGTGCTCGACGACCATCTCAGATAGCCGTCCCTCAATGGAGGTCCAGACCGCCAACACCCGCCTTCCATTATTGCTTGCAGCATCTACTAGCGCTACCTGGAGGTGGTCCCTGACCACCTCACTGTAGGTGTGCCTCGCTGCAGCACTAGTGGAGGGGTCCTCATTTTGTTGGCCGTATCTGCCCCTTTTGCCATCACGCTCGTTCACTTCATGTGACCGATTTCGCTTGGCCGACTGTCGTATTTTTGGTTGATGCTGTTGTGGTTGAGCAGCGGGTTTGGTTGCGAGGGCGGCCTCGTAGTCCTTGACCACAGCCTCATACCTCACCCTGTCCTCGGCATCTCGCGCGTGGACTTCACCGCTCTCCTCATTTCTGCGTATCTTGCTTAGTATGTAGAGGGCCCTCTGGTACCTAGCTTTCTCGATGGTGCCAGAGGACTTCCTCGACCTCTTCTTTTTGGGAGCCACTGTGGCTGGTGCGCTTCCCTCTTTGTTGGTAGTCATTTGGCTTGGAAGAACAGGGGTACTGTGGCTGGTACCCTTGTCCTCCTTGGTTTTGACGCTCCCCTGGCTACTTGCCAGGAGATCGTCCTCTGAAAGCGTTCCCAGAACGCTCTCCTCCTCATCCTCTCTGTCTTTGTTTGTTTTTATGTTTGTTTGTTTTAAGTCCATGTAAGTCCCACGAGTAGTATGGAAGGGGTTCGTCCGCCCCGGCAGAGCCAATGTACCGGGGTAAGGCACTTATACAACCGACCTTGCCCGGTTATCGGAGGGGACCGTACGCGGTCAGCTATTCGATAAACACCCGCTGACCATTCAGCCCGTCGGCACGGTGCCTTCACACCTTGGGCTTAGGGTGGCGTTGGCGCGGATATCCTAGCATTCCCTGCATCAACCGTTGGTGCGTACACGTACACGCCGCCTGTTGCTGTAGGAAATAAAAGGTATTCCTCTTAGTTCGTCTCGCATTAGGACCCATCCACCAGGAGTGATCCCAATACGATACTTAAGCCCCTTCTCCACGACAAGGCGACCAACACTGAAGGGGAAGTATGTAGGTATGGTCATGGAAATTTGCGAACTCTTTGTATTGAATGGGCTGGTTAAGGATGATCATTAGTAGGTAGATTTTTTATTGTGTTTCATCAACTGAAGAATTGCAAGCGCGACTATTTGTTTTAAATTTGGGTGTCTTAACTGGTTAACTAAATGAACACAAAGGACCTGCTTGCATGAGGGATTGCGAATTCACCCGGCAGTAGCATGTAGCTATTTTCTTCTGTTGTCTTCCCTTGAAAACCTTTCATATATTTTAAGCAATGATTAGGTACGTATGAAAAAATTTAAGTTGCCGTATACTATGTGCTAAGATGCTAAATTTATGTACATGTACAAAAAGTGTTCAACGGAAGTACCTTAAATAAGAGCAAGGACTGGTTTTTTTCTAAACACAACAAAAAATCTACCTACTAATGATCATCCTTAACCAGCCCATTCAATACAAAGAGTATGTAAGCATGTATGTAAGTACATTTATATGAGTATTTAACAAAAAATAGGAAGCAGGTAGTATTATTTTGTGTATGAAAAATCAGCACAAACCCGTCCTTTTCTTACCATAATAAATAGTATACATAATGAATTTTGGCCCTGGCATCTCTTGCTTGAAGCCCTAGCACAATACCTACCAAGCAAATGTAACTGCATAAACATATAAATGTACAAATACATATTTATGTATAGTAACTTTATAGTAAATGTCTATTTACAGCTTCAATTATTATTATTCCCACAACACTGTACAAATGGCTATTTAATTATTAAGATAATAAGCCAAAAATTATTCAACCACCATTAACCGAATAAATACAACTATTCGTTACCACTATTCGAATAATGAAAGAGATATTCCCAGCAAACCGTATGAGCTCAGAATGAGCGCATAAAGCACTCTTTCCTCTGAGCGCTCACACTCATAATGAGCTCATAAAACAATCATAAACAGTCATAAAACGCTCATATTTGAGTGTCATTTTCTATGAAACTGGTCACTCATAAAAGAGCTCTCAGTTTCATGCATAAAGCAGTCTTTTATGAATGAATTTCTGCACGCATTTAGAGCTCTAAAACCAGTTTATAAAAGAGTCTTTTTTGACCTTTTTCTCCACGCATTAAGAGCTCTAAAACCAGTGCATAAAAGAGTCTATTTTGACCTTTTTTCCACGCAGTAAGAGCTCTAATTTCATGATATTGCTTATTATTATATTTATTTATAAAATTAAATCTAAATCTAAACACGTCTTCACCTTTTCAAAATAACAAGCAAACTAACTTATTTTTCTTTATTTTGCATTTCACATGTTTATATTTACTGTTACCGAAAACGCTCATATTTATGTGCACGTGCAGAAAAGACTCATAAAACGCTCATATTTTTGCGCACGTGCAGAAAAGACTCATAAAACGCTCACATTTATGCGCACGTGCAGAAAAGACTCATAAAACGCTCATATTTATGCGCTCGCGCAGAAAACACTCATAAAAACGCTCATATTAGAGCTCAGAATTAAGAGCGCTCCGAAGCTGGTTTGCTGGGTTCCCAGCAAACCATATGAGCTCAGAATGAGCGCATAAAGCACTCTTTCCTCTGAGCGCTCACACTCATAATGAGCTCATAAAACAATCATAAACAGTCATAAAACGCTCATATTTGAGTGTCATTTTCTATGAAACTGGTCACTCATAAAAGAGCTCTCAGTTTCATGCATAAAGCAGTCTTTTATGAATGAATTTCTGCACGCATTAAGAGCTCTAAAACCAGTGCATAAAAGAGTCTTTTTTACCTTTTTTCCACGCAGTAAGAGCTCTAAAACCAGTGCAAAAAAAAGTAATTTTTGATGTTAAATAGTTCTATGTATGGACCAAAAATAAAATAAATAAAAAATTAAAAATAATTCAAAATATAAAGTATTATTTTATTCATTGACAAAAAATATTATTACTAAAAAAATAAAATTAAAGTGAAACACGTCTTCACCTTTTCAAAATTACAAGCAAACTAACTTATTTTTCTTTATTTTGCATTTCACATGTTTATATATACTGTTACCGAAAACGCTCATATTTATGGGCATGTGCAAAAAAAACTCATAAAACGCTCATATTTTTGCGCACGTGCAGAAAAGGCTCATATTTTTGCGCACGTGCAGAAAAGACTCATAAAACGCTCATATTTATGCGCACGTGCAGAAAACACTCATAAAAACGCTCATATTAGAGCTCAGAACTAAGAGCGCTCCGAAGCTGGTTTGCTGGGAGGTACAAGCAAAGAAAACAGCGAGTATCGTTTTAAAAATCTATTAACGAATAAACGAATAATAATATTCGAATAAACGAATAAAAAATTCGAATAAATACTATTCGAATTTTTTGCAACGAATATTTTTATTCGTTTATTCGAATAGTGTTTATTCGAATATTATTCGAAAAAAATCCCACTCCTAATACTTATCTTTCCTCAAGTGGACTGTATGTGTGTACATATGTGTGTGTATGTGTGATAGGTTTAGGTACCTTATCCTGTTTGTTTTGTAAGTATGTATGTACGACAATATTATCTTAAATTCTAGTGGACTGTATGAATTTACTTATTTTAGAGCGCGCGTAGTTATATGTTCATACTTTTATGAACATCCCAGCAAACATTAAGGGTAGAGGACGATTAGAAAACGACTCGAATTCTAATGTTATTTTCTAAGGTAGATGGTTAGAGAACAATTTGTGAAACTGTCGCGAATTATAGCATTCTCGACAAAAAGGGGACTTAGTTCTCGATATCGAGAAAAAGGTTAGTTGTCGATTCGAATTCTAACGTGAAATTCTAATGGGATTCTAATGAGAAATTTCTAACTGAAATGAAATGAAATCCAATTGTTCTTGTTTAATTCTATTTCGATAAATTTATTGCTTTAAATATGTTTGACATGTTTTAAGCTTAAATATCTAATGGGAATAAAATTCAAAGTTTTTATACCTTAGTTTATAAATACAATACTTGACAATACACGCATCTTCGCTATTCGAGTGTTTCTCTAATCGTTCTCTAATCGTCCTCTAGCCTAGTTCTCTAAACTGATTTTCGATTAGAGATACATTAGAGAACTACATTAGAATTCTAATGTAAAACTACAGTATTTCTCTAACGTTAGAGGCTGTGTTTGCTGGGATTCTGCCATTTTTACTTACTTAAATATCAAGCAGTGCCCGGATTTAAAAGCTGCTATAACAGCACAATGGTGCTTTCATGCGAGATCTCGGAAACTAGAATCAATCTTGAAAAACTGAATGCAGATTCGAATTGAGCATATCAAATATAGTTAAGAATCGCTCTTATCTGCTCAGATCCAAAAGTTGACCTGAATTTGTAAACTTGTGTAAGTGACGGAAATACATGTTAATACCTACATGCCTACAGCAAGTTTCGAACCCAACCACTCTTCCTTTCGATGCAACCACTCTACCTACTATAAAACAATTCGAGTAACAAAGAATTTACCAACTCAAATCATTGTTTACTTACACTAAATGCACGTTTTTAAATACACATTTTTATAATTCAAGTAAAGTATATTTCCAATCAGGATCAGAGAAACTTATACAGACATAATCAGGGCTGTCATGGAATCCAAGTCGGTTTTGCATTTTATCGGAATTGCCATTCAATATTGATTTCATTTGGTGTCATGAAACCGTGTCGGTTTTGTTATTTTCGAATGTAAACAAAACCGATGTTCGAATCAGCTGTTTTGTGTGGATCGCAAATTTTATTTTCGCTGTTTTGACAAAAATTTGTGTAATTCCATTGTTTTCTTCAATAAATCATAACAATTGAATAGAAATAAAAGTATATGAGTTAGCTGAGCTGTAGCGTTCATGTTGATAGAAGAAGGAAGTTGCGGGAAGGTCAAAATGAAAATTTTGAGGGATTGCAGCAACCCGCTTGAGCTGCCGGACACAGCGTAAGTAGATTTATTGCAAGGTGCGCTTGTAAATACTTCTATGATATTTGCAGGTTCATAGTGTGTTATAGGCTACATGAAGAAGCTTTCCAAATGGTACTTGACACTATTGGCCAACACTTGGCACGATCTCAATTTCCACCAATACTGCAGCTAGCAGCTAAGTTGCGATTTTTATATTTTCCTCAAGTACGAAGAAAAATATGAGCCTCATTAATATTTATTTTTATTTAAAACCATCATTTACTAACATTTTTATTAAATTTTCTATCTGCAATTGAAAAAAAGCAATTCCAATAGCTGCTAGCTGCTTGGTTTATTTCCGACAGCAAAACCGATATTATCGGTTTCTGTGACACCTAAATCCGACATAATTCCGATTCGAACATGAAACCGATAGCATTGGATTTCATGACACCAAAGCAATTTTTCTGTCGGTTTTAAATCCAATTCCGACAACTATTGGATTCCATGACAGGGGTGAATATTATGTGTAAAATGGAAAAAGAGTGCATAATTTTTTTTTTTTTTTTGATTTCTGCTAATGTGTCGTTTTTAATGTTAAGTTTTATGTATAAATGGTAATACGGGCGGCAAGCTCAACCCCGTGATCGAAAAGACTAGCTACAACAACAACAACTCGTGAAGTTATCTATTGTGATGATTTATGAAAATATAGGATTGTTAACTCGAAATTTATGAAAAAAAAAGCAGAGAAGCATTACCCATCCGCATGTATTTTCAGTATTTACTCGATGTCCTATTTTTTCGAAGTCCTATTTATTTCACGGGTTATACTAATATGTTTATGAACATATTAAGGCATTTCATTTTAGGCGAAATTTTTGTCTCTACCCTACATAAGCGAACTTGTGGACTTTATTTTGAAAATTCGAAATGATATTCAGAAAATATCAGATTTCATGTGAAAATGTACAATAGTTACAGTAATTTCGTTAGCTTAATTCACAAAGGCCCTTACTAACAAACATAAAACTTTTCGGTAGATGCAAAAAACATTTTATTTCTATATTCACTGCGGGTTGATAAGGTTTTTTATAAGTATCATAACTTCGTTGGTTTGGGTACTAACAGCTAAAAATTTTAAGCGAGGGTGTATTTTAGTACATTCCACAAAAATCTTTGAAAAATAAAGTTTCCAAAAATATGTCCGTTAGGGATTTTGTGAATTAAGCTATATCGTCACCTTAATGTGTAAAAGTACTTCAGAATACACTACATTTTTAGTTTTTTTTTATCTGAAGGCAGCAGTATAGTTTGATTGTGAGGGTTCCCAGTTCTGGAGGCTGCAACATATAACTGCCCATGTGCAAAGCATTCTGTGCGCAAGTCAATACCAGCATGGTTAAGTTTGGCCCTGTGATTTTCATCTATCTATCTACTTTTGCAGGGAATTGTAAGCGTTTGTATTGGAAAGGCATATCCGTTGAATTCATTAGTATGCGAGGTATGAATGTCACCTCTCCAGCCGCAGGACCCGTAAGGATAGTTGTCTCTAAGATATTATTATGCATTTGTTTCACTTGCAATCCGGTTCCATTACATAGATTCGGTGGCTTAAGGTTGCGAAGTAATATAATTGGAATATTTTGTTTTAGTTTTAATTTATAAGGTGTTAAGCCAGAGGAATTTTGGGAATCCAAGAACTCAGTCGGGTAATGTACAGCATCTTAGTCATTAATGACAGTGTCATTTGACATATACTCTCTGACTTCGCCGGGTACTTTATCAAGTATAACGTTATTAATATCGTCGACAGTTTTGTTTCTTGGTGCAACAATAGCCGGTTGACATAGCCATGTATACGGCTTACTGGATAGTTCTTCTGCATATATTCGGGTAAACTTTTGATATCAATTCGTCGACGTTATACACAGTATTTTTAATATTTGAATCTATTAATAACTCAATCGCAGCCTAGTAGGCCCGTTGCAATTGACGAATTTTTGCTTTGTATCTAAGAAATGACAGCGATTCGTCACTTCCATTAATAATTTTTTCGTAAATGAGCAGACCTAGGGTCAGACTAAAAATATAAGAAAAAGCAGAGCTATTTTATATTTATTGGGTCTATCAGGGATTCCAATAAATTTGACGCCGGCTAGCTGATGCTAAAACGATAGGAATATCTGTCGATATAATGGGAGTTCGAACTGCGTGAAGAAAAAACGGCATTCAAAATTTATAATATAATGTATGGGTAACGCCTGCTGGGGTGACCCTTTATCCACATTTTGGTCGATATCTCAGCAACGGACTCAAGTATGGACGTGAAAACCACTAATTCTTAAAACCCTCATTAACACCTTTAATTTGATACCCATATCGTATAATAGAGTGAAGTGGACAACTAGCATAAAGCTGCACATCATCTCCATAGACATGGGTGTTACTATGTTCGATAACATTAAAAAGATCATTAGCATATAGCACACACAGCAATGGACCAAGAATAGAGCCTTGGGGAACACCTCTGGTTATAGGCAGCCAATCGGGCATGTTATTTCCGACACAAACAGCATGTACACGTTCACTTAAATATGTTTTAACAAGGGTTGATGCCGCCGTAGAAAAATTAAACAAGGTTTTGAGTTTTAAAATAAGAGTTTCATGGTTCACTGAATCAAATGCTTTTGAATGATCAAGCAAAGTCAGAAAAGTAATATCGTTTTGGTCTATATTGAGCCTAATGTCGTCTGAAACCTTTAATAACGCTGTAGTGCAGCTCATGTTAGGCCTAAACCCAGACTGAAGTTTGTTCACCAAAGAGTAATTGTTTATAAAGGAGTTTATTTGGTTATGCATGATTCGCTCAAGAACCTTAGATAAGTATGGCAATATTGCAATGGGCCGATAGTCACCATTAGCCTTTTTTAGCGGAATAATCTTGACTTTTTTCCAGGAGTCCGGAAAAACTGAAGTGGTCAAGATTGTATTAAAAGCATGTGTTATGTATTTCAAAATTTTTGGTAACAAGCACTTGGCAAACTTTGGGCTTATAACATCCAAACCAGTCGCATTTGATTTGATGCTTAGTATGGACTGAACTACATCACATTCATCAACACATTTGAAATGAAAACTGGTCAACGCGCTACTTATGTATGTTTCTGCTGTAACTATCACAACATGTGTTACTAACAGATACAGGCGGATCTGCAAATTTCATATTTAATTCATCAACGTCAACGGACACAGAAACAGGTTGGGTTTTGTTAACAATCCCAATCTCACGAACTTTTCTCCATTTTTGCTTAGAACCAACAGCTACACTAAACTGATACTCATAATATTGCAACTTCCTGATTTTTATCGCTGACATCCCGTCTGCAAGCCTTAAAGATATTATAATTTCCTGACTTTTTATTCTCCTCCAATTACGATACGCATTATTTCGTTTCCTGATCAAATTTTTTATACAGTTATTGAACCAGGGTCGTTTTCTAACATTTTCTGTTTTGTGTACAAGTGGTATAAACTGCTCAAAAAGTGAAAGTATGTTTGTTTCAAGAAAATACCAATATCGTTGACAAAGAAGATGTCCAGTAGGGTGCTGCTGTATTGTGTGAAATTAGTGGGCATAGTAATGTTAGTGGGACGTAAACGCAAGGTTTGCATATTATTTTTAATTTACCTAAACTCAATTTTCTCGCTACCATTTTTTGGTAAAGTTACCGCTTTCGCAGACGACCTCACGATTGCGTATGGATCATTGAGTTTTTTGGATTTGGTGGCGGGTATAAATCACGATATAGTACATCTGCTACGGACCTGGTTCGCCAAGCATAAGCTTATAGTAAGTAAAAAAACTCAGATGGTGTGCCCAATGTTGATATTGTTTTTCATTCGAGAACCTGTAGATGTTTCACCCTGCATGACTTGTCTTGCCCTTTGAAATCCTTCAACTCCAATGCTCACTGTAGCGATTTTGGTTTCACCATTGATACAGTGAAAGACTTTCAGTATTTGGGGGTAGTTCTTGATCAAAATTTATGTTGGTCTTCACACACTTCTCGCTTGAAGACATACTTGCAGTCTACAGTTCGACACTTTTATAACCTTAGAAAGGTATGTTCAAACGCCACGCTTAAAACTCTCTACTACGCGCTAGTCGACTCCAAAATTCAATATGGGATTAGTTGTTGGGGTGGTGCGTCTTTGAATAATCTTCAACCCCTTTTAACTTTGCAGAAATGCGTTATCAGGAAAATCTGTAATACGAATCGGTTTCACCATTCCATGGAGCTATTTAGGAGCCTGAGAATCTTGCCGGTAAAACACTTGTATTACTATAAGACACTAAAAATATTTTTTATTCGGTGCGGTTACTTACATACTCTGGAGTCAGTAAATTATTGTCTGAGGACCAACACTGAGGGTTTGGTCGCTATTCCGACATATCGTACTACTTATTTGAGTAACTTCTTCACCATTGTATCCTGTAAGTTGTTTAATGTTCTGCCTGCTAACATTCGACTCATTACAATTTTGCCTAAATTTTTGAAAAGTGTTAAATCTTATCTTTTAGAGTTATCACATAATGATATTAAGATTTTGCTGAGACCTAGTATTTAATGAACCCTAAGTCTAAAATTGGTTTTCTTGAATATAGAAATTGTAATTTCTTAGCATCTCTTTCACCCCACACACTTTATACATGTATATTATATTGGATTTTAATTTTGAAAATAGCATTCGACACTATTATATCAATTTTACAGAATGCTTTACCTTTTTTCTTATATTATAAGTAAATTTAATTGATCTTAACTTTAAGCTGTTATGTAACATTGTAAGAAAAAATGAATAAATAAATCTATCTATCTATCTATATCAAGGGCAAAATTACATTCGCGAAGTTTAGTCACTGTTAAAATCCCCAGCAATGACAATGTTGTTATAGTGAAGGGTCAAGCTTTCTATAAAATCAACAAAAGGTGTGTATGCAATGCACCTCTTTGGCGGTATACACTACCAATAAGGATCCTATCTATCTTGGATTGTATTTTAATAAAAAATATATTCAATTGTGCTACTAGTTTCTGAGGTACATTTCAGGGAACAAGAAAGTCCATTTTTGACATACACAGCAACACCACCACCATGCAAAAATCGGCCCGAACGAAAAAGTTTATAGCCACTAACACTTAACACAGTGTCGTCATGCGAAGTAGAAAACCAAGCCTCGGATACACATACAACCTCAACGTCAGAAGACTCAAAGATAAATTTGAATTCGTCAATTTTAGGTAAAAGGCTCTGGGCTTTAATATGACATATTTTTAAACCATTTTTTGCTTACTTAGAACCCATAACATGTTATGAGTAGAGTACCCTTAATTGAAACTAGTACGTTCATTGTTACCCATCACTAGCAAAAAAAGTAAATAAGAGAATATCGCATTCAACTGTAATTGCAATTCGAATATATCCGAACACAATAGAAAAAAAGCAAGAAACGATAGTTAAAAGAAAGATAGCGTGGGAGATATAGAGCAGGAAAATAGATATAGGAGTATAGAGAGAATTACAGCGTTTTCTTAACACTAAACAAAATAACATGAGAGAGCGCAAATACAAAAACAAAAGTATTCATGTGTTGCTCCCTAATAGAGCCTCAATGCCCTCTTTGTTTGACACCTTGATCGCTTTACTACCTGGTTGAGCACGAAGATATATTTCACCTCTAATAGAAAAAGCAGAAGATAAGCGCTTTGTTTTTTTAATTGAGTTGCAAACTGCATAAGCGCTCTATTGCTCTTTGTAAGGCACTCGTTTATGTAGACATTGGCATCTGACGAACCTCCACAGTCAGAAAGCCGAAAACGTCGTTTGTTGTTTTTGTAATACCTGGCAGCAGCTTTAAAAAGTAATTGTCTGTCATGCGGGGAGATAAGTTTAATAATGAGTGGAGCTGGTTTGCTGTTGTTGTCGTTATCTCTGCTCACACGAAAAGCGTCGCGGATAGGAGGAGCATTAATCTCCATTGCCCCACAGAGCTTACCAAAAACCTCATTTATGTTTTCGTCTTTTTCATGAGGTATGCCACTAACAATTATGTCGGCCATGACATTATTTGTGCCGTGAGTATCAAAATCCGCCTTCAGTGCAGATAAATCCTCACGCAGCTGTTCAATTTGGATACATTCCCTCTTAACCTTATCGAGCCGTTTTGAATCATATGTTTGACCTAACTCTTCGAATAAACCAGGAATGTCGTTGCAGTAGCATATACTGTCTTTCTTGGTATACTGTTTGAAAAATAGTCCATGACGTGTTCTACAATATATCACCTTAATCATCATGACACAAATTTAAATTGTTGTATACGAGAAGTGTGGATCTCGGCCTTTTCCTTGGATAGTTCCAAATCTCTTATCCAATCATTAGGTTGTGCTTGTGACAGAACGTTTCTCTCGTTTCCCATGCGAAATTCAGTACAACTTGATTCCCCGGACTCAGATATTACTGTTGACAATGGAACTGGATCCGCAACTGCCGTTCAATGTAGTACTGGTAATGTCACTGTAGGTATGCTGGCAATGGGTCATTAGCAGTACGTGGAACTGGCTTGGATACTGATGATGCATCAGAATAATTATAGTTTGCTAATTTTGTTGCATTTATACCCGTAACTTTCATCAAATAAAAGCAGCAATCATCTTCATGGCGCTGGCTTTGAAAAGGAAAAGTACTCACGTTCTTCCATTGACCACTTATACAGCTATGTTTTGCATGCGTTACAAATAAATTTCGGTCTCCATGACTTATGAGTGTCTGCTACTCTGAAACCAAAGTAGTGCATATACGCATCTTTGAGCGCATTTGTTATTATGTTGCCACTTTTAATCATATAACCACAACAAATGTAACAAAAACACTTTGGATCAACTTTGCAACACTGTCTCTGCATTTTTATTTTTATATAATGGTGTTGGTGGTTTAGAATATATTTTAATTCTGAGTCTTAAACTATTTTACATTTGCTTATATACAAAATCTTAAAACTATGTTCCTAAACGTTCTAATGTTCCTAAACGTTCCTAATGTTCTATTGATTCTATTGTTTGTTTGTTCAAGGTCATTGCTTGAATATTAAGAAACCATCTGTTTTGTATGAGGGTTATTTATACTTATCTTTCCTCAAGTGGACTGTATGTGTGTACATATGTGTGTGTATGTGTGATAGGTTTAGGTACCTTATCGTGTTTGTTTTGTAAGTATGTATGTATGACAATATTATCTTAAATTCTAGTGGACTGTATAAATTTACTTATTTTAGAGCGGCGTTGTTATAAGTTCATACTTTTATGAACATTCTGTCATTTTTACTTACTTATCAAGAAGTGCCACGATTTAAAAGCTGCTATAACAGCACAATGGTGCTATCATGCGAGATCTCGGAAACCAGAATCAATCTTGAAAAGCTGAATGCAGATTCGAATTGAGCATATCAAGTATAGTTTAGAATCGCTCTTATCTGCTCAGATCCAAAAGTTGACCTGAATTTGTAAACATGTGTTATTTGAATGTTTTCAAACATTTTCTGAGGTTTTTTTTTATTTTACCTAACATATAGCATTTTTTATAGACGTTTATCAATAGTCTGTAGAAAATAGACATAGCATAGCATAAAACTTCATAAATCTTATTTTTTATTATTTATGACCCCAAATAAGCTTCAGAAAAACACCAATAAAAGGCTCCGAAACGAGTCTGAAAAGGCTCCAAAATAAAGTGCTCCGAAAAATGTTCAGAAAAGCACCAATAAAAGGCTCCGCAGATCATTTAAAAAGAGTTATAAAACGCTTCAAATTCATCGAAATCAGACTCATTTCGGACTCTTTTTTATGACTCCGTTGGAGTAACCCCGTAGAGCAATTTTTCTGAGAACTGAGCGTTTTATGGCTCTTTTTTTTTACTTTTGTTTAGCTGGGATATGCCATCAAGTATTTTGTATGTAAGTTTTTACATTTATTTCATACTAGCAGGGTACCCAGCTTTGCTCGGTATGTACATGCAGCCTAGTAGGCCCGTTGCAATTGACGAATTTTTGCTTTGTATCTAAGAAATGACAGCGATTCGTCACTTCCATTAATAATTTTTTCGTAAATGAGCAGACCTAGGGTCAGACTAAAAATATAAGAAAAAGCAGAGCTATTTTATATTTATTGGGTCTATTAGGGATTCCACTAAATTTGACGCCGGCTAGCTGATGCTAAAACGATACGAATATCTGTCGATATAATGGGAGTTCGAACTGCGTGAAGAAAAAACGGCATTCAAAATTTATAATATAATGTATGGGTAACGCCTGCTGGGGTGACCCTTTATCCACATTTTGGTCGATATCTCAGCAACGGACTCAAGTATGGACGTGAAAACCACTAATTCTTAAAACCCTCATTAACACCTTTAATTTGATACCCATATCGTATAATAGAGTGAAGTGGACGACTAGCATAAAGCTGCACATCATCTCCATAGACATGGGTGTTACTATGTTCGATAACATTAAAAAGATCATTAGCATATAGCACACACAGCAATGGACCAAGAATAGAGCCTTGGGGAACACCTCTGGTTATAGGCAGCCAATCGGGCATGTAATTTCCGACACAAACAGCATGTACACGTTCACTTAAATATGTTTTAACAAGGGTTGATGCCGCCGTAGATAAATTAAACAAGGTTTTGAGTTTTAAAATAAGAGTTTCATGGTTCACTGAATCAAATGCTTTTGAATGATCAAGCAAAGTCAGAAAAGTAATATCGTTTTGGTCTATATTGAGCCTAATGTCGTCTGAAACCTTTAATAACGCTGTAGTGCAGCTCATGTTAGGCCTAAACCCAGACTGAAGTTTGTTCACCAAAGAGTAATTGTTTATAAAGGAGTTTATTTGGTTATGCATGATTCGCTCAAGAACCTTAGATAAGTATGGCAATATTGCAATGGGCCGATAGTCACCATTAGCCTTTTTTAGCGGAATAATCTTGACTTTTTTCCAGGAGTCCGGAAAAACTGAAGTGGTCAAGATTGTATTAAAAGCATGTGTTATGTATTTCAAAATTTTTGGTAACAAGCACTTGGCAAACTTTGGGCTTATAACATCCAAACCAGTCGCATTTGATTTGATGCTTAGTATGGACTGAACTACATCACATTCATCAACACATTTGAAATGAAAACTGGTCAACGCGCTACTTATGTTTCTGCTGTAACTATCACAACATGTGTTACTAACAGATACAGGCGGATCTGCAAATTTCATATTTAATTCATCAACGTCAACGGACAGAGAAACAGGTTGGGTTTTGTTAACAATCCCAATCTCACGAACTTTTCTCCATTTTTGCTTAGAACCAACAGCTACACTAAACTGATACTCATAATATTGCAACTTCCTGATTTTTATCGCTGACATCCCGTCTGCAAGCCTTAAAGATATTATAATTTCCTGACTTTTTATTCTCCTCCAATTACGATACGCATTATTTCGTTTCCTGATCAAATTTTTTATACAGTTATTGAACCAGGGTCGTTTTCTAACATTTTCTGTTTTGTGTACAAGTGGTATAAACTGCTCAAAAAGTGAAAGTATGTTTGTTTCAAGAAAATACCAATATCGTTGACAAAGAAGATGTCCAGTAGGGTGCTGCTGTATTGTGTGAAATTAGTGGGCATAGTAATGTTAGTTGGACGTAAACGCAAGGTTTGCATATTATTTTTAATTTACCTAAACTCAATTTTCTCGCTACCATTTTTTGGTAAAGTTACCGCTTTCGCAGACGACCTCACGATTGCGTATGGATCATTGAGTTTTTTGGATTTGGTGGCGGGTATAAATCACGATATAGTACATCTGCTACGGACCTGGTTCGCCAAGCATAAGCTTATAGTAAGTAAAAAAACTCAGATGGTGTTTTTTAATCTTCAAGCGAAAAGTGTGCCCAATGTTGATATTGTTTTTCATTCGAGAACCTGTAGATGTTTCACCCTGCATGACTTGTCTTGCCCTTTGAAATCCTTCAACTCCAATGCTCACTGTAGCGATTTTGGTTTCACCATTGATACAGTGAAAGACTTTCAGTATTTGGGGGTAGTTCTTGATCAAAATTTATGTTGGTCTTCACACACTTCTCGCTTGAAGACATACTTGCAGTCTACAGTTCGACACTTTTATAACCTTAGAAAGGTATGTTCAAACGCCACGCTTAAAACTCTCTACTACGCGCTAGTCGACTCCAAAATTCAATATGGGATTAGTTGTTGGGGTGGTGCGTCTTTGAATAATCTTCAACCCCTTTTAACTTTGGTTTTCTTGAATATAGAAATTGTAATTTCTTAGCATCTTTTTCACCCCACACACTTTATACATGTATATTATATTGGATTTTAATTTTGAAAATAGCATTCGACACTATTATATCAATTTTACAGAATGCTTTACCTTTTTTCTTATATTATAAGTAAATTTAATTGATCTTAACTTTGAGCTGTTATGTAACATTGTAAGAAAAAATGAATAAATAAATCTATCTATCTATCTATATCAAGGGCAAAATTACATTCGCGAAGTTTAGTCACTGTTAAAATCCCCAGCAATGACAATGTTGTTATAGTGAAGGGTCAAGCTTTCTATAAAATCAACAAAAGGTGTGTATGCAATGCACCTCTTTGGCGGTATACACTACCAATAAGGATCCTATCTATCTTGGATTGTATTTTAATAAAAAATATATTCAATTGTGCTACTAGTTTCTGAGGTACATTCCAGGGAACAAGAAAGTCCATTTTTGACATACACAGCAACACCACCACCATGCAAAAATCGGTCCGAACGAAAAAGTTTATAGCCACTAACACTTAACACAGTGTCGTCATGCGAAGTAGAAAACCAAGCCTCGGATACACATACAACCTCAACGCCAGAAGACTCAAAGATAAATTTGAATTCGTCAATTTTAGGTAAAAGGCTCTGTAGCCCGTTTCTGTAACTTTGCGTTAACTTAACGAATGAGTTTTTATCGCATGGCTCGTAACGAATTCGTTATGAAAAGTGTTTCTGTATGAAAAAAATTCACCTTGCGATATGTACGTGGTGTGTTATGTAAAAATGATAAAATGATAGCCCACAAAGCTTAGGTGCCAAATAGAACATTTGACGCACGCCAAGAAATTGTCTTAATAGCCTAGTAGTTGTGATGTTGCCCTAACCAGCGGGGGATTCCGAGTTCGAATCATGGCAAGTTTTTCTTTTTTTCATCTTTTTTTTTAAATATTTTTTTTTGTTTTTATATTTTTCTAAGAACTAACTTTGAGTAAATATTAATAACATTAAACATTTGCACACAATGCAATTATTTTGGATTCTACGCTTGTTATCACTGCCACTATAGGCTGCGTTAAGTTTATCGATCGCCGTAACGAAAATACATATCTACCACGCTTATAGAAACACTGCTCAGCGATAACTACATAACAGGGTTGCACTTTGCGTTAAAAATCGTATCGATGGGATACAGAAACGGGCTACTGGGCTTTAATATGACATATTTTTAAACCATTTTTGCTTACTTAGAACCCATAACATGTTATGAGTAGAGTACCCTTAATTGAAACTAGTACGTTCATTGTTACCCATCACTAGCAAAAAAAGTAAATAAGAGAATATCGCATTCAACTGTAATTGCAATTCGAATATATCCGAACACAATAGAAAAAAAGCAAGAAACGATAGTTAAAAGAAAGATAGCGTGGGAGATATAGAGCAGGAAAATAGATATAGGAGTATAGAGAGAATTACAGCGTTTTCTTAACACTAAACAAAATAACATGAGAGAGCGCAAATACAAAAACAAAAGTATTCATGTGTTGCTCCCTAATAGAGCCTCAATGCCCTCTTTGTTTGACACCTTGATCGCTTTACTACCTGGTTGAGCACGAAGATATATTTCACCTCTAATAGAAAAAGCAGAAGATAAGCGCTTTGTTTTTTTAATTGAGTTGCAAACTGCATAAGCGCTCTATTGCTCTTTGTAAGGCACTCGTTTATGTAGACATTGGCATCTGACGAACCTCCACAGTCAGAAAGCCGAAAACATCGTTTGTTGTTTTTGTAATACCTGGCAGCAGCTTTAAAAAGTAATTGTCTGTCATGCGGGGAGATAAGTTTAATAATGAGTGGAGCTGGTTTGCTGTTGTTGTCGTTATCTCTGCTCACACGAAAAGCGTCGCGGATAGGAGGAGCATTAATCTCCATTGCCCCACAGAGCTTACCAAAAACCTCATTTATGTTTTCGTCTTTTTCATGAGGTATGCCACTAACAATTATGTCGGCCATGACATTATTTGTGCCGTGAGTATCAAAATCCGCCTTCAGTGCAGATAAATCCTCACGCAGCTGTTCAATTTGGATACATTCCCTCTTAACCTTATCGAGCCGTTTTGAATCATATGTTTGACCTAACTCTTCGAATAAACCAGGAATGTCGTTGCAGTAGCATATACTGTCTTTCTTGGTATACTGTTTGAAAAATAGTCCATGACGTGTTCTACAATATATCACCTTAATCATCATGACACAAATTTAAATTGTTGTATACGAGAAGTGTGGATCTCGGCCTTTTCCTTGGATAGTTCCAAATCTCTTATCCAATCATTAGGTTGTGCTTGTGACAGAACGTTTCTCTCGTTTCCCATGCGAAATTCAGTACAACTTGATTCCCCGGACTCAGATATTACTGTTGACAATGGAACTGGATCCGCAACTGCTGGTAATGTCACTGTAGGTATGCTGGCAATGGGTCATTAGCAGTACGTGGAACTGGCTTGGATACTGATGATGCATCAGAATAATTATAGTTTGCTAATTTTGTTGCATTTATACCCGTAACTTTCATCAAATAAAAGCAGCAATCATCTTCATGGCGCTGGCTTTGAAAAGGAAAAGTACTCACGTTTTTCCATTGACCACTTATACAGCTATGTTTTGCATGCGTTACAAATAAATTTCGGTCTCCATGACTTATGAGTGTCTGCTACTCTGAAACCAAAGTAGTGCATATACGCATCTTTGAGCGCATTTGTTATTATGTTGCCACTTTTAATCATATAACCACAACAAATGTAACAAAAACACTTTGGATCAACTTTGCAACACTGTCTCTGCATTTTTATTTTTATATAATGGTGTTGGTGGTTTAGAATATATTTTAATTCTGAGTCTTAAACTATTTTACATTTGCTTATATACAAAATCTTAAAACTATGTTCCTAAACGTTCTAATGTTCCTAAACGTTCCTAATGTTCTATTGATTCTATTGTTTGTTTGTTCAAGGTCATTGCTTGAATATTAAGAAACCATCTGTTTTGTATGAGGGTTGTTTATACTTATCTTTCCTCAAGTGGACTGTATGTGTGTACATATGTGTGTGTATGTGTGATAGGTTTAGGTACCTTATCGTGTTTGTTTTGTAAGTATGTATGTATGACAATATTATCTTAAATTCTAGTGGACTGTATAAATTTACTTATTTTAGAGCGGCGTTGTTATAAGTTCATACTTTTATGAACATTCTGTCATTTTTACTTACTTATCAAGAAGTGCCACGATTTAAAAGCTGCTATAACAGCACAATGGTCCTATCATGCGAGATCTCGGAAACCAGAATCAATCTTGAAAAGCTGAATGCAGATTCGAATTGAGCATATCAAATATAGTTTAGAATCGCTCTTATCTGCTCAGATCCAAAAGTTGACCTGAATTTGTAAACATGTGTTATTTGAATGTTCTCAAACATTTTCTGAGGTTTTTTTTTATTTTACCTAACATATAGCATTTTTTATAGACGTTTATCAATAGTCTGTAGAAAATAGACATAGCATAGCATAAAACTTCATAAATCTTATTTTTTATTATTTATGACCCCAAATAAGCTTCAGAAAAACACCAATAAAAGGCTCCGAAACGAGTCTGAAAAGGCTCCAAAATAAAGTGCTCCGAAAAATGTTCAGAAAAGCACCAATAAAAGGCTCCGCAGATCATTTAAAAAGAGTCATAAAACGCTTCAAATTCATCGATATCAGACTCATTTCGGACTCTTTTTTATGACTCCGTTGGAGTAACCCCGTAGAGCAACTTTCCGGAAAACTGAGCGTTTTATGGCTCTTTTTTTTTACTTTTGTTTAGCTGGGATATGTCATCAAGTATTTTGTATGTAAGTTTTTACATTTATTTCATACTAGCAGGGTACCCAGCTTTGCTCGGTATGTACATAAGTAGTTAATAAATTCGTGATACCCTCAATTGCGAAAACTATTTACAGGCTGAGAAGGTTCAGAACAATATTTAATTTCCCACATTATATCCCGTTTATGTCTACGGCAACAAACTAAAGTAAAGGCGTTTTTTAATAGTCTAACTTCGACATATTTTCATCTCCCCTCTTTTTGACTCCTTACATTTCCCAAGTTATCCCCAGTCATTTTTCAAAGAAATTTCAAATATACAGACACAACTTATCTAGAATTTTGTTAAAGATATGCTGATACCCACATAGGACGGCAGTGTACCTATGCAATTGATTTTTGATTTAGCTGAAATTGAAAAAAGTGACCAAAAATTTTAGAGGCACGCTCAGTTTTTTTTTTTTTGACAAAGTCAGTGAATTTTTCTTCATTTAAATTTGTGTAAGAAAAAAAAATTCATAGGTACATACCTCCCTAAAAATCAGTATATCTATTTTGTTTGTCGTTCGGTTTTGATTAAACAAAGTGCAGGTCCCTTTCTAAGCTTGAAGCAGTCCATTAGTGAAACTCTCATCAAAACCCTGTCCTTAGTTTTCGAGATCCTTAAGTTCAAACAGACAGACAATAATTTTAAAAATGGATCCGATGAACTCTACAGAATTCCCCAGTCGTTTGTTCAAAGAAATTTTAAATTTACGACTTTTCTAGAAATTTATTATAGTATAGATTTATGATGTTTAAAACGTATAAAAAGTATACATACTTAACTCAAAAAAAAAAAATATAAATAAGTGTGTTCTTGAAAAATTATCAAGCTTCATAAATAGTTAAGAAAAAAAATATTTAATTTTTATAAATAAAACCCAAAAATAACTTTTATTTTTGCGTTCTGAAGTCATTGTATTTCTGACTCAGAAATCAAAAATCTTGAAATATTTTGCTGATTACACTGGTTTACAGCCAAAATGCACCAGAGACGCCATAGTTAAATTCCTATGTAAAATCACCTCCTAATTCCGAAAATCAAGGTTATTTTTACTTGAATGGTACCGTTTTTGAGATATTTACGATTTACCGTTATTTCAAAAAACAAAAAAGATGGCTCCACTTAATCGTGTATATCTCAAGAACAAACTGAGCTCTTCCAAAACGGTTTGAAAAATTTGAAAGCTTATAAAATTTACTATAATCAGTACATACAACACTTTTTGCTAGGTCCTGCAGATTCAAACATATTAAACAATCATTACGGATTTTTTAAATTTTTTTTGTAAAAATATAAAAAAATTTGTACTTTGCGAGGAAGCATCTCGATTTTTTGCAGATATTTTTTCCCCCCTCTAAGCTCTGTTTTATTACAAAAAAAATAAGCTATCAGTGAACAAAATCGATGAACTAATACAAAAGTTATAAGCATTCAAGTAAATATATCCATTTAATGCTTAAGTACCCTACTGGTACATATGTGTTAGTATTCGTACATATATCAGTTAGTTAGCAGGTAGATTTTCGAAAAGTTATTAGATACAAAAAGCTGTTAGTGTCGTTTTCTCAAACCTAGGTACATTTTAAACAAGAGCATATTTTTGAGGCAGGTAGTGTTTTCTTTGTAGAACTAAGTAGGAACCTTTTTGTTCAGGTAGGCTTGAATTTTTACTGGATCTAAGTATAAATAAGAGTACATGCGCCTTGTTCCTTCATAATATCTGCAAGGCTCGCCGAGTCGAATTGATTTCTTCGGAAACCGGAACAAAAAGGTACGTTGTAAAAATTAGGAATTTGTTCCCTTTTAATGCATAGCTGACTAATTTCTGAAACTATCTATTTAGGCGACGTGTGAAATTTATTACACCAATGAAGTGGAGGGAACCAACTTGCCATTCAACGGACTGCTATATTTGTACTACAAAAGTACTTGGGGTTGGAAAGTCCAGAAAAGTAACCTATGCGAGCGTATCTACAGTGTCATTACCAGAACTAATTTCAACAGAAGCGACATTGCCAGAATCAAATTTAACTTTAGTTCCGGCTCCAGTTTCATTGTCAACAGTAGTATCTGATTACGCGGCATCATGTTGTACTGAATTTCAAACGGAAAACGAAAGAAATTCTTTGCACAACTCAATGATTGGATAAGGGATTTGGAATTGTTAAAGGAAAAGGCCGAGCTACACGCCTCTCGAATGCAACAATTTAAATTTGTTTCATCCGATGTTAAGGTAACATATTATAGAACTCGTCACGAAGAATTTTCCAAGTACTATACGAAGGAGGACAGTGTTTGTTACTGCAAAGACATTGCTGGTCTATTCAAACAATTTGGTGAACCATATGATTCAAAAGAGTGGCGATTGTTCATAGACGGCAATAAATTAAGTTTAATTGGCAACCAAAAGCCATCTATCCCGATCGCGCATGCAGTAAATACGAAGGAAACATATGAGATAATGCAAAAACCATTTCAAAGAACTATTGTCACCAGTGGAGGCAGCAGCGTGGGATTCTTTTGAAAAGGTCGTTACTTCTTTTTTAGGCAAACACAAAAGTCCTAACTACGATATGATAGTGAACGACTTAATCAAAAACTATGCGGAAATGGGTAAATAAAAAAACATATTATAATAAATTATATATTACATAAATTTACATGAGAATATATAGCCATAAATCTGAATTCATCGTCCAGTTCCGAACAAACAAGAACGGGAAAAATATAAACAAAAAATTTGTTCTGAATTGAAAGATAAATCCAGCCTAAGAAAATTATATGTATACTAATGTGTCACTTATGTATTTATCTAATTTACTTTTTTATTTTCTTTCAGGAGTAAATATGTCTTTAAAAATTCATTTCTGCAAAATCTTGGCGATGAAAGTGACGAGCATGGCGAAAGGTTTCACCAGCAAATGGAAGTGATTGAAAGTCGGTATCAAGGATTCTGGGATGTCGCTATGATGGGCGACTACTGTTGGTTTCTCATAAGAGAAACCGATCCTAATCTAAATAAGCGTCAAAACAAGACACATAACTTTTTCAATTATAAAATAAGATCATAGAGTTAAGACAGAACCATATGTACATATGCTATTATTTGTAGGGTACTTAAGTATTAAATGGATATATTTACTTGAATGCTTATAACTTTTGTATTAGTTCATCGATTTTGTTCACTGATAGTTTTTTTTTTTTGTAATAAAACAGAGCTTAGAGGGGGGAAAAAATATCTGCAAAAAAACAAAAAGTTTTCGAGATGCTTCCTCGCAAAGTACAAATTTTTTTATATTTTTACAAAAAAAATTTTAAAAATCCGTAATGATTGTTCAATATGTTTGAATCTGCAGGACCTAGCAAAAAGTGTTGTATGTATTGATTATAGTAAATGTTATAAGCTTTCAAATTTTTCAAACCGTTTTGGAAGAGCTCAGAGATATACACGATTAAGTGGAGCCATTTATTTTGTTTTTTGAAATAACGGTAAATCGTAAATATCTCAAAAACGGTACCATTCAAGTAAAAATAACCTTGATTTTCGGAATTGGAAGGTGATTTTACATAGGAATTTCACTATGGCGTCTCTGGTGCAGAAAAAAAGTTGGAATTTGTGATCCAGTGTTATTTATCATGAGGACAGAATCGGGGGTAAGGTTGTTCAGAATCTTTATCAAATTAGGAAAGTGTTTTTTACACACAATTTACTTACCTTTCCATTTTGATTCTTGCTCGCAAAATAAACATATGGCATTTACGAATGTTACTCGACCAAGTTAACCGATTTAGGTATCTGTTTCAGCAAATATGTTTATCTTAGTGAAAAATGTATGCGAATGCAAATCTAAAGCCCCCCCCCCCAATGCTAATTCCTGCGCACGGCCCTGAGCTATAGGTATGCTGCGACATGTCTAAAAAATGTAAATAAGTCACTCTCCGTTCGTACTAACATTGGTTTTATGTAATCTAAATTTGTAAATACCTTAGTATTAAAAAACAGCAGTTTTTGTTACCTTTCTAATTTTAATTATGTTTGTTTTGCTGCTTCAGATCAGTATTAATACCGATACCACTAACGAAAAAAACAGGTGGTATATGCAATTCCATGCAACGGCAATAATAATACACCACGAAGGCGTAACTTAAAACTTGATTATGTTTGTTTTGCTGGCTTTAGGTCAGTATTAATAGCGATACCACTAACGGAAAAAAAGGTGGTATATGAAATTCCATGCAACGGCAATAATAATACACCATGTAGGGACGACGAAGGCGTAACTTACAAATAGATTAACACAAAACAAATGCGACCACAAACAATATCCAAGCAGCACTCATGGCCCACTGTGCAAACAGCGGCCACTCGCCAAATCTGTGGTCACAAACCATAACAGCATAAGCCCTATGTAAAAGTATAGCACTTGTGCTATTATGGTTTGTAGCAACGGAAATATCAATAATGCAAAAAAAATGGTTTACAAGTAAGCTATGTATCAGCTATTCGTCCACAGCTGTGCTTCACCATGTAAAGAACTTGTCATTCAAAAACTATTCAACGCAGAGTCGAACTCATTAGAAGCAGTAAAAAAGTAGTAATGCTATGAAATATATATCATAAATAAGATAAATTAGTTCCCACAAATTATTGTTGAAAGCGCATCATTTTAATTAGAATAATTTTTGCAATAGTTTGACTTATATAATTGACACTTTTTTATCCCTTTGAAATCTTTAAAACAAATGTCCATGTGGCTATGAAAACAACCATTTGATTGATAACAGATCTCCTCTTTTTTCTTTAAAATAAAATTTCAGGCGTACATTAATGAAGTTCCTGCCAATTAAAATGTGTCTTCTAAAAGGCGCATGCTAATTTCTTGCTTTTTGTTTTGTTTGTACATGGTGAGTACTAAGCGTACAAATAAGGGTGCATTTATGTCAACTTCCTCGTTGCTTGAAGTCACTATCCACTTCTCATTCGCGACTGTGAGAACCGTTTCATCATTGCCTTTCCACACCGCCAAGGAGGACCCAATGTAATATTTACATATCAAATAAATAAATCCAACATTTTGTCAAAATAAAATTAAAGTTTCACAATTCAGGTCCATGAATAAAACTACTTCTACACTCTATAATGTAAAATCAACAAATCAAAGAACATATGATTCTAGTGGTGTGCGGTTTTCTCGCGTCCAAAAATGTTAGAAGAGGTGCTTAAAGACGCGTCTCGGTCCCAGGAATTAGCACATTTAAGTGATGAACACGAATGAACCAGATAACGTCATCAGCTGTGTTTGGCGACTAATTTATGTAGCTAAGTTTGCGATTCTGGAATTTCAGTCATCTCGTAAAATATCTATTTTTCTCCTAAAGCATGCTTATTTTGGCAACCAAAAAAATCTGTTGCTAAAATACAAAATATATGATAAAATGTTAGAATTAAGTTTTTTTATGTCAAAAAAACACTCATTGACATAAAATATATGCCATTTATAAGAAAAATAGAAATTGGTAATTTTTTCCTTTAGGACACAACTGCTAAACCTCGTCCAAAAATGTGGAAAGGGGTATCAAAGAATCGCTTTCACCTCGGTATTAATGGTCCGATCCCAACTGAGAGGCGTGATCCAAGTAATTTATTTATAGGCAGAACATCGGCTTGAGAAGGTGGCCTTCGTTCGCGCTTCAAAAAAATAACCCTTCACAGATCCAATACGGACTCGCAGAATACACTTTTGAACTTCTCGGAGGACTTTTTATCTGTGTCTGCAAATCAACCACTCAAAAAATCTCTTCTACTCTACTAGCATTGAGAATATGTTTAAAAAATAACTGGGATAAAAACTCACCTAGGGGGCATCCAAAGTTAAATGATCATATAGAGTATAAGTGCGGTATAGATAGGACTACGAAACCCCATAAATGCAGAATAAAGCTAAAGGGCTCAATTTTCGAAGTGAGACTCAGGTAATGCTGGGAGACTATAACATCAAATACCATCTTTTTGTCTGCTCAACCGAGTCTACTCTTCTAACACCCATCTCCCTCTGGTTCACCCCTGTCGAAGCCGCTAGGTTTCTAGGACTTCCGTTAGAAGAGTTCGATGACACTACTGGGTAAGATACTGACTACCTAAGTAGCGCTACAACAACAAAAATATAACATCAAACGTAGCATTCAAGAATCCCATAGGTGCTCTCACAATCCATTATGGGATCAATACTTCCTACACCGCAGTGCAGGCGCATACGTTAATTGAACCGTTAGACTTGTTGGAATTTGGGAGGCTCATATGATGTGCTGTGAACAAGTTAGGGTCCAAACCTTAATCTATTATTTTACCCGATCTACGGAATCGCGCAACCATTTATATCTTATATATATAACTTTTAGGACACTCGTGGCTTGGAGATGCTAAAAAAACATTTCGTAAATTGTCTGTAATTAAAATTACTTCTAGTAGTCTTTGTCTAATTTTCGGCTTTTTTGGGTGATTTATGGCATGTAAGGAATCACAACTAAATTGACAAATGGCGGTGCTATCCCAGCGCCATCAAGCGAAAAGATAACCGTACTACATTTTAGCTAGGCGACTTGCATTTCAGAATCGCAAATAAGCGAAATCTCCTAATATTCTGAGAGTTCATTTTGCTTTGGCATTTTGGCGAATTTTAGCATTTAGGCGATGGCGATGACTGGATTCTGCCAATCGCTAAAATTTAATCTCGATCGCCAAAAATCTCCAACTGTATTTTGGCGACTTTTGGGATTCCCGTGAATGACAATCTCCAAAAATCTCCATTTTCTGGTTCATTTTGATTCATTTTTTTTTGGCACATTTTAGCCATGAACACAAATGCACCAGATAACGTCATCACATATTTTTGGAATTTTAGCCATCTCATAAAATCTCTATTTTTTTCCTGAAGCATGCTTATTTTGGCAACCAAAAAAATCTGTTGCTAAAATACAAAATATATGATAAAATGTTGAAATTATGTTGTGTTATGTCGAAAAAACACTCAGTGATATAAAAAATATAGTTATATATTAATATTATCACTCTTCTCCCACGTTCTCTTTCTTATTCTCTTAGTTCATAAGTAAAAATTATTCTCTTTAAACCTTTACTACAGCTGATCCTTAAGCTCATTGATTAACCGTTACATTTAAGTTTAGTTTTAAGCTTCATTAGTCGTTAACAAAAATATGTGAAATCAGTTAGAGAATAAAGTTGATGTTAAACAGAAGCACAACCACTCCTTTATTGGCGCAGTCGGTAAAAACCAAAAAGTGTCACGATTTGCATAAAATTATTAAAAACGTGCACATTGTTCGAAAAGAACTTTTGTGTTATAATCAAATTATTGTGATTAACAATTGAAACAAATTTTAAAAGGCAAATTCTTGAAAAAAGTAAAAGCCATAAGAGCAATTTTCGAAAAGAAAATGGAAAACCAAATTATGTAGTTTGAAAGAAAAATGTACAAGTTAACTCTGGAACTTGCAAAAGTTCAACTAGGTTGAATTTTGCCAATGGTCAACCATTCTACACGCGCATTCGCATAATTGCTGACACCTCAACATAGTTTGCGTAAACAACAGTCAACTGTAAGTGAAGTAACACTGGTGTTTAGCGTGTGATCCAAAAGTGAGTGTTTATTAAAAATTCTTTCCCTTTTTATACAAACTAGTATATCCCGTGGTCGAAATTCGACCACCTTAAATTAGTTTAACTTATTAAATCCTCTGTTCGCATTTTACTCCAGTACCTTATGCCTAGAGCCATAAATATTGGAGACATTTTTATTGCTGAAAATAATTATTTATAGTTGAGTTATTGGGAGTCGCTTTCATAAAAGCTGGTTTATTCTAAAGACGGGTAATTTCAGAACTAACCAAAAAAAATCCGTTCATTAAAGACCAGTAATCATTAATAGGAGATGGCAAAAACGGTACTTAGTAATGTTTGAAAGTCCACCATCAGACCCACCACTCCTTTCATATTCCGTCAATATTTCAATAAACAAAATTAAATTTCATTGACATATACCAACAACCAGGGCCGTGCGCAGGAATTAGCCTTGGGGGGGGGTTTTAATTTAGATTTGCATTCGGATACATTTTTCACTAAAACTATACCCCAGAAAATGTTTCTGGTTGTACACATTTTTCTGTATTTGATAGAGAATTGGTGATATGATGGCATATCCCAGCTAACTAAAAGTGCAAAAAGGGACTCCTTTCGGAGCCATGAAACGCTCATTTCTCAGAGCTTTACTCTCCAAAATGAGCTTCTTTCGATTCCGATTTCGATGAATTTGAAGCCTTTTTTGGCTCTTTTTAGATGAACTGCGGAGCCTTTTATTGGTGCTTTTCTGAAGCTTATTTTGGGTCGTTTTTTATTTCTTTTGCGTCATAATTTCTTTGCGCAGTTTTCAATTCTAACTATTCTGCCGTCACCAATTCTGACTTTCTAAATTATCCCTATGAGCTACATGGGAACAATTTAATTAATTGTCCAACTATATGCGCCAATGATGTTCTTATTTATCTGAAAACCTTGAAGGAATCTTTTAAATGCGGTCCTGATAGGATTCCTACATGCTTCTTGAAGAAGTGTGCTAACAATATTTACAAACCCCTTACCAATTTGTTCAATCTGTCACTAAAGTGTGGTGTTTTTCCAAAAGCATGGAAATGGTCGTTTCTTCTACCGCTTCATAAAAGCGGAAGCAAGGCTTCTATAGAGAACTATCGTGGCATAGAAAAGCTTTCTGCCATCCCAGAAGTGTTTGAAGCTATTGTTACCAATCAGCTTACGAATCCTATCTCTACCTTGATTTCTGACTGTCAACACGGGTTCTGTAAGAGAAAGTTCACCGTTACAAACTTACTTGAATTTACAAATCATGTCCCAAATGGCTTTAGAAAAAATCTGCACACCGACGTTATTTATACTGATTTCAGCAAAGCTTTCGATAAAGTGTGTCACTCGTTCCTTATTCATAAACTACATCAGTTGGGTTTCTAGCCGGGTCTCAATTGCTCAATCTCTTCTTACCTTAGTGACAGATCACAAAAAGTAGTGTTTAAAAATTGTGAATCCGATGTTATTAATGTCTCCTCAGGAGTTCCTCAAGGAAGCCATCTGGGCCCGATTCTGTTCTTATTGTTTATAAATGATATTTCTACAGTAATAGAAAATGTTAATGTATGCCGACGATGTAAAGCTTTTCACGTCATTCGCTTCATTCGAAGATAGAAATAAGCCAATCAGATTTCAATACACTAGTTACTTGGTGCGATTTAAATTATATGCTGCTTAATCTTAAGAAATGTAAGTACATGCGTTTTTCGAGGGGAATTTCTCAGCCAGCTTCCTATACAATTAACAATTATAGTCTTGGACAAATGAATGATTTTGTTGACCTTGGGGTTACTGTGGACTACAAACTCAGTTTTAACTGGCACATTAACGTAACAGTAAATAAAGCTAGAGGCGTTCTAGCATTTGTTAAGCGATGGTCTAAAGAATTTAGCTACCCTTATGTAACTAAAACTCTCTTTACTACATTAATCAGACCGATACTTGAGTACGGTTATATAATTTGGAACCCACGTTACCAGGTTCACGTGGATCGCTTAGAATCAGTTCAAAAACAATTTTTACTATTTGCCTTAAGAGATCTTCACTGGGATCCCTTGTATAATTTGCCATCGTATACGAGTCGCTTAAAACAGCCTTTCTAGTCGGAGAGATATGCTTGGAATTGTTTTCATGATTAAATTACTAAATGGTTCAATCACAAGCCCGTTTCTTTTGAGCGAAGTGAACTTCAATGTACCTTCTCGTCCATCAAGACATTTTAAACCACTTATCTTGAAACAGCGCCGAACTAATTTTGAATTAAATCAGCCTTTTCGTTGTTTGTGTCAAGATTATAACTCTCATTCTGGTACGTTTGATATTTCAGACTCACTATACAGCATAAAAAAGTCAATTCTTTCTATCCTAAATACATATCAACAATTTACTTTCATATCCTTTGATTCTTATCTTTATTCTTTACAATAAGTATTCGCTGCCAACTAATCTATATTATTATTCTAAAACAAGGCGCTTAGCTAGACTAAACTACAATACGTACATAGTTAAATGAAATGTGTATCAAATGAAAGCTTACCATGAGCATGTTTGCACAAAATTACAAAAATTTCAATTGGTTAATTTGTTCATAAGATATTAGCGTTTAAAGTTTGCATTAATTTTTTTCTAAAAAAAACCCACCCGATTATTGGGAGTTACAACCTATTTTTTAAAAATTGTGTCATCTATTTTTTATCTACCTTACTTAGCTGATGAGGTTTTCTCTGTAGCTGAGCAGTTTTAGATCTCGATAATCCGCGCGTCATGCGGAAAATATGAAATGTGCTATGTTTATTTCCCACAGACTATTGATAAACGTCCATGAAAAATGCGATCTTTATCTTCTGTTAGGTAAAATAAAAAAAACCTCAGAAAATGTTTGAAAACATTCAATTGAACGTTGGCGCTCATCTGCTATCCAACGTTCATTTTCTCACAATTCTCTTTACGTCTACAACTAAAACGGTTAGAAAACACTCGAAATCTTTCATATAATTGAGCCTTGCAGTTCATTCGCTCTGTTAATTGAAACTGCTCACTGTTTTCATCAGTAAAATTTTTTAAAAAATGTCCATACGCTACACAACTTTGCGATTTCGGAAAGCTCCAAGTGCAATTCAAAGTATTGGCCAACCTTATTCTTTGCAACTTTCACCAATTTCTTCTTCCGTAAAATTATTTTAACTAATTTTGTCAAAAATTATTAGTCAAGATTCAATACAAGATTTATAAACTGTATTTTGGAAAATTTTTGCAAAATCGCTGCAACTTAGATTTGGCCATGGGGGGGGGGGGGTTTTAACCCCCAAAACACCCCCCCCCCGTGCGCACGGGCCTGCCAACAACATAGTTAGCCTATTAATATATAGATAATAGTCACATAGAATGATGCCATATCGAACAAAATTGGCCATATGGATTGAAACGAATGAAAGTTCATTTTGAGATTCCGTTAACTTCTTAATATTAGCCGGTTTCCAAATTGTGTTTTTTTTTTTTTGGTGATACAGACTGTTTTCTCAATTTTTCCTTTAGTTGTGGATTTTTTGAAGTCCGTTTAGCGGGAGAATATTACAACTTACACATATGATGGTTTTCTGGTTTCTTTCGTCAAATTCAACACGGAAATATTGAAAACACATATCTTAACTGGCCCAATTAGCCTAAATATGTAAGATTCCGGTTATATGTCGACTCTTTTAAGGTATAAGAAATACTAACTTGGTATTGCCTTATAGGGAGGCACTAGGAGAGGCAAGGTGTCCCTTATCGTCATTGCTGTCAGTATCGTCAGACACAGACGACTATAGAACACCTTATCTCCGACTCCCCTGCACTTAGTGGCCGAAGAACATTTTGCTTATCTGTTTCCGTTATAGAAATAGAAGAATATCTTTTAAATGAGAACTTGTATCGAAAACTTGGCAACATGCATTAAATTTTCTATAAATCTGTAAAATGGTTTTGCGCTGTTGCGTATAGTATTGGAGTGCGGTGCGGTACTAAATACTTAACATTCAAATTGAGAGCTATTATTTAAGAGCCATGTTTTTGGATCTAAGTCTCAAGTTTTATTTACACTGAGATTTCGTTACAACTTTTGTTTCTGCTGAGGCCGTTTCAAGGATATTTTTACGAGTTTTGTTACAAAGGATTGCCGTGTCTCACAGTTGCGTTTCCCGTTTTGGTAAAGCCTGTAACAACACAGTTTTCTTTCGTTACTCACCTGTGAAACAATAACGAAACAGAAACGCGTTACAAGTTCCTGGTTTTATGTTCAATGTTTATAATAAAGAATATATATGTATAAACCTCACCTGAGTCAAGATCATCTATGTTGACGCCTTTTTGCAAAGCACATTTTCGTGGCCACGAGTTTTTGTAAGCATCTAGTTTCTTTCCCTTATATTTAAATACACAATAAAAATACTGCAACTCAAAGTTAAGAACTTTGCGGAAAATTCATAAACATTCAAGAAAACTCGAAAAGTATGCATCAAAATTTCTAACTCTTTAGTAAAAATTTTTAAATTTTTTTCGAGTATGCAGTTTTGTAGCTCGTTCAGTTGTCAAAAGCCGACCAAGAGCATTTTCTTCATTATAAAAATATTACGCTTATAAATTTGTATGGAAGATAATGCACTTGGCTAGAAAAAAAATTGCCAAAAATCAAGTAATTCTTCTAGCGACTTAATATTGGTATCTTTTTCGAGTTTTCTTGAAAGTTCTTAAGTTTGAGATGCAGTATTTTTATTGTGTTTTTACACATACTTTTATACAAAGATAATGAAATTAGTCAAAGGAAGTTAATCTTACTGGAAATTCCAAACAACACTTTGAACGCAGACATACTGGTCTAGGTGTATACATATGTAGCCCAAAAAAGTTTTAAATTTAGGCTAAAACTTTTAGCCGTGTACAACACAATATTTATTTTTATTGTTTGTTTTGAAATTTGGTTTAGAATTTTTTCAGGAATTACTTCAAAAGTAGAGTGGATATTGAGTAGAGCCTAAACGCTTAAGAAAAATTTCTTGTGTCAAAATCTCTTCTACTTTTCTACTACCTGTGTTTTTACTTTTTGTATATTAAATATGGTATATTTCTTAAAAAATATATATTGATAAATTGAAATAATTGTTTAGCTTTTTTTTTCTAAAAAATTGGTTTTTTCACTCGAAGATAGATGTCATAAACAGAAAAATATTGAAATATTGGGTTATATGTCGACTCTTTTACAAATAAAAATTTTTAGGAAGAAAATAGTTGATGTCTTTAGGAAAATTAACGCGATTTCTAATTATTTCGTAAATATAAAATTGAAGAAGCTACATACTGTGTTTTTACTTTTTGTATATTAAATATGATATATTTCTTAAAAAATATATATTGATAAATTGAAATAATTGTTTAGCTTTTTTTTCTAAAAAATTGGTTTTTTCACTCGATGATAGATGTCATAAACAGAAAAATATTGAAATATTGGGTTATATGTCGACTCTTTTACAAATAAAAATTTTTAGGAAGAAAATAGTTGATGTCTTTAGGAAAATTAACGCGATTTCTAATTATTTCGTAAATATAAAATTGAAGAAGCTACAAACTGTGTTTTTACTTTTTGTATATTAAATATGATATATTTCTTAAAAAATATATATTGATAAATTTAAATAATTTTTTAGCTTTTTTTAAAAAAATTTGGTTTTTTCACTCGAAAATAGATGTCATAAACAGAAAAATATTGAAATATTGGGTTATATGTCGACTCTTTTACAAATACAAATTTTTAGGAAGAAAATAGTTGATGTCTTTAGGAAAATTAACGCGATTTCTAATTATTTCGTAAGTATAAAATTGAAGAAGCTACAAACTGCGTGTTTACTTTTTGTATATTAAATATGATATATTTCTTAAAAAATATATATTGATAAATTGAAATAATTGTTTAGCTTTTTTTTCAAAAAAATTTTTTTTTTCACTCGAAGATAGATGTCATAAACAGAAAAATAGTTGATGTCTTTAGGAAAATTAACGCGATTTCTAATTATTTCGTAAGTATAAAATTGAAGAAGCTACAAACTGTGTTTTTACTTTTTGTATATTAAATATAATATATATCTTAAAAAATATATATTGATAAATTGAAATAATTTTTTACCTTTTTTTAAAAAAATTTGGTTTTTTCACTCGAAAATAGATGTCATAAACAGAAAAATATTGAAATATTGGGTTATATGTCGACTCTTTTACAAATAAAAATTTTTAGGAAGAAAATAGTTGAAATATAAAATTGAAGAAGCTACAAACTGTGTTTTTACTTTTTCCATATCAAATATGATATATTTCTTAAAAAATATAAATTGATAAATTGGAATAATTTTTATATTTTTTCAAAAAATTTGGGTTTTTCACTCCAAGATAGATTTCATAAACATAATAAACATAAAAATATTGGATTACAAATATAATAAATTAAAAAAAAAAAACAATATAATAAAAAGTTTTCGTATATTTTAAGGCAAATTCAATTTAGTAACAAAAAAAAAAACTTAACCTGCCCTGAACACGTCCTTGAACAGACGAACGCACGCATCATAGCCGGCACGCTCACCACCTGCGCCACTGCTGCATGTACAACAAAACAGTCAGATACTGTACTTAACAGCTTTGGGTTTTGGTGAAAACTTTGATGAATTATTACAAATTAATGAAGAATTTTTTGTTAAATATAATATGCCTATGCAAAGCTCCTGGCCCATGAAAACATATCAAAATATATAATAATTGGAGTTATGCATTTTTTTATGAGATACACTCTGGCAATTGATTGTATGGAAAAAATGTTAGCCTATTAATATATAGATAATGGTCACATAGAATGATGGCATATCGAACAAAATTGGCCATATGGATTGAAACGAATGAAAGTTCATTTTGAGATTCCGTTAACTTCTTAATATTAGCCGGTTTCCAAATTGTGTTTTTTTTTTTTTTTGGTGATACAGACTGTTTTGTCAATTTTTCCTTTAGTTGTGGATTTTTTGAAGTCCGTTTAGCGGGAGAATATTGTTGCGGTCACCTTCCCTACCACTCTAATACGGGTACGCGAAGAATATTTTAACCAGCTAATGCGACCCTGCGCATAAACGCACTAAAGGCACTATGGTTGACAGTTGTCATCCATTGACATTACCAATGCAGCAATGGCAAATTTGGCATTTCCGGCCTTTTTCAACTAGAAACCGAAGAACGTGGACGAAAAACAAAAATTGTGCTCTCTACAAAATAGAATTTAGTGTGTTGGTTCTAGCGTGCGCAACTATTTCAGAATTGAATAGGTGCTAAGAAATACGCATATTTCTCAGCAATCTTCCCAATGTAAGTATTCATCAAATCTCCATTTAATTGTTTTTCGGCGTTATGACTATATATACGAATATTTCCGTAGTGTTCAGACATATAAAAGGGAAAAAATACATAGTTCGTGGAATCGAGTGGCGAGCGAACATTACTGGGGAAAGCATAAGCAGCGTACGG
The DNA here is from genome assembly GCA_951509765.1 of Sphenella marginata. NCBI lineage: Eukaryota > Metazoa > Arthropoda > Insecta > Diptera > Tephritidae > Sphenella > Sphenella marginata. The sequence goes on along the minus strand of OX608080.1, from coordinate 71,722,484 downwards.
TTGAAGTCACCAGCTGGCGCAACACCATACCGAACAGGTGCCGACAACATACAGCAAAAGGCAACATCGTAAGCAGCGTACTCTTCTTCGTGAAGGGTCACAACGCCACCCCAACTAGTAAACTAGCAAACGCCCAGCGTCGTGGGATTTACTGCAGTGCACAACCATACCAAAATCAGGTTTTTTAGTTTTAAGAATAACATAGGAAGAGCGCCGCAAATGCACTCTTCATTGGATTCCACATCGAGTGATTTCCAAATCCACACGCTCGTGCAGAGCGTAAACGGCTCAGTTGCCGCATAAGTTTGACCATACATACTAACGCAGTAGAGGGTGACACTTTGTTGTGTTCGGAACAATTCGCTAACGAAGCAGTGCTGTTAAGGCGAGCAGTAATATAGACATACGTACAAGTATACAAACTGACATTTTTTGGCTCGCGCCAGTTTATTGGCGGAGACCAAAGAAGTATCCACAGTAATCGAATGTAAACAATTTCGGCTATAGTTTTAAATTTATGTATTTGGGAGCGTAGATCGTAGTCCATGTATATACGTACCTAATAGCATTGTCTTGTTTTGGCTCACGGCATTTTATAGTCGGAGTCCATGAAGAAAACAATATATAATTTAAATAAGTTTGGTATGAAACTTTGAGAGCCACTGTAACGTTTAACGCGCACATAGTAATCCATGCACATGCGTACATAGAAATATTTGGTGGCTCACGACTGTTTATTGTTGGAGACAACTGAGTGAAATAATTTACATTTTTGTTAGAGCTAAGGAAGCACAGCGTGTAATGAAATATTGATACATACATGTGTACTTATGTACTTAGACTAGGTTAGTTTAGTTTCCTCAACGTTGTGACTGCGCGATCTCACTACAATTTTTGGTTTGAGCCTAATAATTAATATTTTCCTTAGTTTGTTTTTGCAAAGCTTGGGAAGGGAGAAGTAGGGTGAGCTGGTAGCTGCGCTTGGCGTGACCCAAGCCTGTGCAAGACGTCTTGTTAGGGTGGTAGGCATATACGCTAGGTTGACGTATCATTGATATCCATGACCCTTACAACCCCTACCCCTATGTTTTGATTGCTTTGACTATTTCGACTAGGTGACTGCGCATCAGTGCGATTGAACAGTGCGCTTATGCATAATACATATGTACGCACAAAGGTAAAAAGGTTTTAGCGTGAAGAGCGTGTAACATTTTGAGGCACCAGAGTAAAGCGAAAGTCACTGATGCGAATTCACGTGGTGGAAATGCAAAGCGTATACATCTTGCCATTGTTTTTTTTTCATTTTTATACCTTTGTTTGTAATAATCACGTCGATGCTGGCGTAAGTGAGTGAGATCTCGTTATTATTTTTTTTGATATATTTGAATTCAATCAACTAATATATTAACCTAAGCGTTAAAGGCCGCTCGAAAAGGCCAAAATTAATGTTAAGTTAAAATTGAAGGCATATTTTAGGTCTCGAATGGCCATACATATATATCTAAATTTTCTATAATAAAGATTGTTATGGATTGCTAATTGACAGTACATGGTGACTATTTCCTTAGGGTGTGGGTATAGACGGACAGACATGATGACGACAGATAGGGGTAAAGTGCATTGGTAAGTAGCTGCACGGCTGTATATTGGGGTCGACTCAAATAAGCGCCGCCGTCGACCATGGTTTGGGATTGGGTATAGATAGGCCGGCCAGATAACACCACTGGCCAATCATAAGGTAGAAGGGTAAGTGTGCAACAACTCTCAGGTAGTACTTTTAGTAGTAGTAGGGTACGAATTTTTTTGTATGGTGCGGACGGCATGCGCCAAGACCACAAGAACCACCCCATAGTCCGGCGAGCTAGTTTGAGCTTAATGCAAGCGTACCCCCCGTGGTATCTTGGAGCATGCATCATGAGGATGTTACGCAATGGCTGTTTTCGCGTGTCATCGGGCAACCCCGTACGTAACCTCTGAAATGCCCGTACGTAACAGAATGGCGCCCAACGTGGGGCCTCCACACACCGCAGTGGAGCCTTAAGAAACACAAGAAACACATTCTCGGACACGCCTGGGAGTAGGTTGCGCACGTTTAACTTATCGCCTTTTTGCATTATCAAATTTTCGCGACTTACAAATTCTTAAATATTTTTTTTTTCTTTTCATTGTATTAAGAATCGGTAGCTTGACTTGGCTATGTTATAAAGCTGATCAATAGTATCGATGAAGGGGGGCATGGTGAACGGGGTTTAAACCTGGTTCAGCTTGTGTTGGCTGAGTGTGAGCTGCACAATAGTGGCGGGTGTTAGACCTCATTCATCGGGAATCGAGGCCGCGCGTAGCTCGTTTTGCCAAGGTTGGATCGGACGATAGTAGGCGTGGTTGGATTCAGTTGGGGGAAAGCAAGCTGGTGGGTAGCTTAGTTTGACCGGTTAGGGTCAGCTAATAGTACCTATGGGTTTAGGGGGGATCGGACGACTTTAGGGAGGGACACGAAGAGACGGACGACATTAGGGAGGACGGAAACCCCATCCGAAGGTCAGGTCACCACTGTTATTCTTACAAGTTTTTTTAATTTAATCTTACGTTCGAGTTTCAGTTACAAGTTCACAAAACAATTACTCATTTATCAGACATTCACACCTATATAAACCAACGTATATATATTTCCATTTCAACGGAGGGAAGCTATACCTATTCCTTTTTAGTAACGAAGTCAATAGCATCAAAGTGGCAGATACTTTCACATCTTCATAGACAATTTGTTTTTTTTTGGTACCTATCAACTACACGTCGATCATTACTAGCAGCGCATCTTTTGCGGTTATTTGTTCGGACATCTGAAAATACGGGTCACTCGGCGTGCACTTGCGTTAGGTTCGCGCGTTTTAGGCACCTGCCAAACACTCGGTGATCCGAGGGTCAAAGACCACTGAGTGGTGGCGGTTGCTAGTTATAACATCCGTTCACCTTGCTTGCTGGCGCGCAAGCGAAACGCTTTTACTCGCACCTAAGCAAAACGCGCGCGCCCTTCAATCATATACGAGCGCGTCGAGTTGATATTTATTGGTTAACGATACCGCTCTGAATGCCTGGTCCGGGGAAAAGGGAAGGACTCAGAAGCGACAAGAAGATCGCTGCCGGCATGAACATCGAGGTTGATTTGACAACAATGGAAGAACGCGACAACGAACAGCAGAGTGAGTTGCGGCGCGAAGTGCACAGCGATCAGCAAATTGAAGAAGACGAGGTTGGATCACGCGCAGGGTCGAATGGCGAGGATGACGTCCAAGAGATTGGTGGTAGTCCTGCGGCTGCGCCTTCCAGCGCATTCAACAATGATTTCCTGGAAAAATTCGAGCTGATGTTTGTCCAACATCAATTGGAAGTGAGTCGCTCGACCACCGAAGCGGTTAACGGGTTAGTTCAAACACTCAAGAAGGAGATGAAAGGTTTGGCGGGTAGGCTGTCGGAGTTGGAAGTAGAGAGCGCACGTGAGCGCGCAGCGGCGCGGAATCGAACTACAGTCGCGCACGAGCGCGCATCACCAGCGCGGGGTGATTGGTTGCTGGACGCGGAACGGGTAAGGAGCCGGGATGAAAACGCAAGCGCGCTGAACCAAACAGGGCGCGAGCAACAAACAGGAGCAGGTCGCAGGTTGACTATGGCAAACCCGGAGCGCGGGCATGACTTGGTAGTCACGCGACCCGAAAGGGGCGCGACGAAGGCGATAAGGGACTGGCACCTCAAGTTCAATGGTGGTTCAAAGGCGATTCCGATCGAGCGGTTCTTGTTTCGCGTCGACACCCTGCGGAAGAAGCACAATATCTCGGCGCCAGACTTGTACGCCAATTTCCACTTACTGCTCGAGGGTCAAGCGCAGGAGTGGTATTGGTTGTACACCGAAGAACACCCGGATGATAGTGTCATCGATTTCGAAGCGTTCCGAGCGGCGATTGTAGAGCATTTCCGCAGGGCCGACTGCGATGAAGAGATCCGACAAACCATGAACGAACGGAAACAAGGGTATTCCGAAAAATTCGAGGAATATTACGCGGAAGTGAGAGGGCTAGAGCTGACCATGAGAACGAGGCTACCGAAACTGAGTTTGGTCAATCTAATGCGTCGAAACTTGAGGCCGCGCATAAAGAACTTAATCTTTGGTTGCCAAATCACCTCGCTGGAGGAATTGCGGAAGGAGTGCCGCCGAGCAGAAAAGCACCTGGGCGAGTACGAACTGAAGCCCACGCGCAGGAAGGTGTTGGACGAGATGGACGCCGAGGACGAGGAACCGCTGGAGGTATTGGAGGCCTTCCAACGACCACGAGACAGGACGGCGCGCAAGGAAACGACGGTAGCAAACCGGGAAGGACTCACGCCAAAAAGGACTGACGCTACTTGCTGTGATGGGCGAATACATAGCATGATCTGCTATAAATGCAATAAATCTAGCAGGCAGTTGTGCGAGGAGTGCCTATCGGGAAACCAGAGGGGCGGCGAGAAAATCGGGGAGCCTTGCCAACGCCTTGCAACCCCGGAGAAGTAAAATCACCCAATTTTCACGTGGCAGAGCATAAGGATCAGGCCAAAACAACATTAAACGGACAGGACCATACATTTTTTTTAAATAATTCAAACAACATTTTGAAAAACGAGCGAGCGGAGACGACGCGCGGAGTAGTACCTCACCTAACGCTGAAGGAGAGGCAAGAGCGGTATGACGCAGCGCGGCGAAGAATTTTCGGAGAAGCGCAAGGAGTGGAGGCTGTGCGCGGCGAAAATGTCACACCAAACAAGGAACGCGAACCAAGCAGCAAATGGGCGAAAATCCTGGAGTTGCGGAGGCGGGAAAGACGTAGCGAGGCGCGGTCCATTGAGGAGACGGTGATCCGCGACTCCAGTGATAACCGGCCGTACACGCAAGTAGTCATCGAGGGTACCAGCATACAAGGTCTACTGGACAGTGGAGCGTCGATAAGTTGTCTGGGGTCGGTAGCGCGCGCTTGGGAACAGAAAATGCGAAGCAAGCTGCGCAGGTTGAATGATAATTTGAGGACCGCGGATGGGAAGGCGCAAGCAGTTGTAGGGAAAATCGACGTCTCAGTAACCTGGAGAGGCAAAACAAAACCGCTGACGCTTTATTTGGTTCCGAGCTTAAAGCAGGAGTTGTACCTGGGCATCGACTTCTGGGACGCCTTCGGAGTGGCACCAATGGTGATTTCAGAGCTAGATGCTCAGGGACAGCTCGAGTTGTCCGCAGCTCAGTCTCAAGACTTGGAGCGCGTGAAGAAGCTATTTCCGTCGTTCGCGGATTTAGGACTAGGGCGAACACACGTTATTGAGCACGTCATAGAGGTAGTGGACGAGACGATACCAATAAAGCAGCGTCACTACCCCATGTCCCCGGTCAAGCAGAAATATGCTTACGACGAAATCGACCGTATGCTGGCCCTCGATGTTATCGAAGAAAGCAACAGCGCGTGGAGCTCTCCGATTGTGTTAGTAGAAAAGCCGGGGAAGAAGCGCTTGTGTGTAGATATGAGGAAGCTAAATGAACGCACAAAAAAGGATGCTTACCCGACTCCGCATATCGAAGGAATATTGGCGCGGCTACGAGAAACACATTTTATCTCGGGGATTGATCTTAAGGACGCGTTCTGGCAGATACCGCTGGAACAATCCTCGATAGAGAAGACGGCGTTCACGGTCCCGGGGCGACCTCTCTACCAATTCAAGGTAATGCCATTCGGACTGTGCAACGCGCCGCAACGCCTTTGCCGACTAATGGATAAGGTGATTCCATCGCGCCTGAGAGAACACGTGTTTGTGTACATCGACGACTTGTTAGTCTGCTCCCCTGACTTCCAAACACATTTGCGGCATCTGGCAGAAGTTGCTGATTGTCTGGCCAATGCTGGTTTAACCATTAACATGAAGAAGTCTAAATTCTGTCAGAAGGAGCTGAAATACTTGGGTTTTATTGTGGGACAGGGACGGCTAAAGACGGATCCCGAGAAAGTGCAGTCGATCGTGGAGTTTCCAGTACCGGTGACCATAAGGCAACTTCGTCGCTTTCTCGGCATGTGCGGGTGGTATAGACGGTTCATACCAAATTTCGCTACAATTGCGGCGAAAGCGTTCAACATGACTGCGGAAGCGGTGAAAGCCTTTGGAGAGCTAAAGGCGGCGCTCACTTCTACAGAAGTGCTGGTAAATCCAGATTTCTCCAAGCATTTCTTTATACAGTGCGACGCGTCAACACAAGGAATAGGGAGCGTGTTGTTTCAAAAGGACGACGAGGGCAATGAAAGGCCCATTGCGTTCATGTCGCAGAAACTCAACTCCGCCCAGCGGAATTATACAATTACCGAACTAGAGTGCTTAGCCGCGGTCGTTAGTGTGAAGAAGTTTCGAGCATACGTGGAGGGTCTCCCGTTCACGGTGATCACAGACCATATGAGCCTCAAATGGCTTATGGGGCAAAAGGATCTCTCCGGGCGCTTGGCCAGGTGGAGCCTTAGGCTTCAAGGCTTTGATTTTAAGGTTGAGCACCGGAAGGGATCCCAAAACATCGTCCCGGACGCATTGAGTAGAATGCACATGGATAGCCTGAACGTTCTGAAGGCTGTTAACGAAATTGACTTCGCATCACCAGAATTTTCGAGTGAGGTCTACGCGGCGCTTAAACGCAACGTCGAGCAAAATTCTGAAAGATTACCCGATTTACGCGTCGTTGACGGAGTACTGTATAAAAGAGTGCAACCGAGGTGTGAAGGCGAAATGGAAGAATCAGCGTGGCGAGTGTGGGTACCGGAGGCCCTGAGGCAACAACTACTAAAGCAGGCGCACGACGATAGAATGGCTGGTCACGGTGGAACGGCAAAAACCTTGTACAGGTTGAGGACTCGGTTTTACTGGCCCGGTATGGTGTCAGATGTCAAGAACTTCATCGCGAGATGTGATCCTTGCAAATGCGCTAAGCCACCAAACGCTTCAACAAGACCACCTATGGTGAACCGATTCCGGTCGGAAAGACCCTTCCAACGCTTATACATCGATTTCTGCGGACCATACCCGCGATCGCGTTCTGGAAACTCGTACATTTTTGTCGTACTCGATCATTTTTCAAAATTTGTTTTCTTCAAGCCGATGAGACAAGCTACTGCGCAGGAGGTGACGAGGTACCTGGAGAAAGACATATTTCATGTGTTCGGAGTGCCGGAGGTCATACACTCCGACAATGGACGGCAGTTCATATCAGACGCGTTCGCTAAGTTCACGCAGAGTTATGGCGTGAAACATATCAAAACCGCGCCATACGCTCCACAAGCCAACGCGTCAGAGCGCGTTAACCGGTCGCTACTCGCTATACTTCGTACGTATATTGCAGGGATAGATCAACAAACTTGGGACGAGCACGTCTCGCATGCAGCATTTGCTTTGCGGAGCGCGGTACACGACGCTATAAGAGTGGAACCCTACAAGGCAGTATTCGGGCAAAATATGATTCAACATGGAAGCGCATACGAAACCTTACATAGGCTGGAAGTGCTAAGAGAAGTGGACACTGAGGTGCTGTCGAGAAATGATAACGTTTGGCTCATGCGCGAGAAGTTGATTCGAAATTTAGATGAGGCGTATCGAAAGGGTCAGCGTGCATACAATACGAGGGCGCGGCCAATCAAGTATCGGGAAGGCCAAACTGTCTATAGAAGAAATTTCAGGCTTAGTAATGCCGCAGAACGATTCAACTCAAAACTAGCTCCGAAATATTTAAAGTCGGTGGTACTTGCAGCAAAAGGAAATTCGTTATATGAGGTCGGCGACGTATCCGGACGTTTAGTGGGGGTTTACCATGCAAAGGATCTTCGCGCTTAAGAGTCCTTCGGAAACAGGCGACCAGCTTTTCGAGCGCTTCGACACCGCTGGCGGTGGCGTATCGCTCGCCCTGTTGCGGTCACCTTCCCTACCACTCTAATACGGGTACGCGAAGAATATTTTAACCAGCTAATGCGACCCTGCGCATAAACGCACTAAAGGCACTATGGTTGACAGTTGTCATCCATTGACATTACCAATGCAGCAATGGCAAATTTGGCATTTCCGGCCTTTTTCAACTAGAAACCGAAGAACGTGGACGAAAAACAAAAATTGTGCTCTCTACAAAATAGAATTTAGTGTGTTGGTTCTAGCGTGCGCAACTATTTCAGAATTGAATAGGTGCTAAGAAATACGCATATTTCTCAGCAATCTTCCCAATGTAAGTATTCATCAAATCTCCATTTAATTGTTTTTCGGCGTTATGACTATATATACGAATATTTCCGTAGTGTTCAGACATATAAAAGGGAAAAAATACATAGTTCGTGGAATCGAGTGGCGAGCGAACATTACTGGGGAAAGCATAAGCAGCGTACGGTTGAAGTCACCAGCTGGCGCAACACCATACCGAACAGGTGCCAACAACATACAGCAAAAGGCAACATCGTAAGCAGCGTACTCTTCTTCGTGAAGGGTCACAACGCCACCCCAACTAGTAAACTAGCAAACGCCCAGCGTCGTGGGATTTACTGCAGTGCACAACCATACCAAAATCAGGTTTTTTAGTTTTAAGAATAACATAGGAAGAGCGCCGCAAATGCACTCTTCATTGGATTCCACATCGAGTGATTTCCAAATCCACACGCTCGTGCAGAGCGTAAACGGCTCAGTTGCCGCATAAGTTTGACCATACATACTAACGCAGTAGAGGGTGACACTTTGTTGTGTTCGGAACAATTCGCTAACGAAGCAGTGCTGTTAAGGCGAGCAGTAATATAGACATACGTACAAGTATACATACTGACATTTTTTGGCTCGCGCCAGTTTATTGGCGGAGACCAAAGAAGTATCCACAGTAATCGAATGTAAACAATTTCGGCTATAGTTTTAAATTTATGTATTTGGGAGCGTAGATCGTAGTCCATGTATATACGTACCTAATAGCATTGTCTTGTTTTGGCTCACGGCATTTTATAGTCGGAGTCCATGAAGAAAACAATATATAATTTAAATAAGTTTGGTATGAAACTTTGAGAGCCACTGTAACGTTTAACGCGCACATAGTAATCCATGCACATGCGTACATAGAAATATTTGGTGGCTCACGACTGTTTATTGTTGGAGACAACTGAGTGAAATAATTTACATTTTTGTTAGAGCTAAGGAAGCACAGCGTGTAATGAAATATTGATACATACATGTGTACTTATGTACTTAGACTAGGTTAGTTTAGTTTCCTCAACGTTGTGACTGCGCGATCTCACTACAATTTTTGGTTTGAGCCTAATAATTAATATTTTCCTTAGTTTGTTTTTGCAAAGCTTGGGAAGGGAGAAGTAGGGTGAGCTGGTAGCTGCGCTTGGCGTGACCCAAGCCTGTGCAAGACGTCTTGTTAGGGTGGTAGGCATATACGCTAGGTTGACGTATCATTGATATCCATGACCCTTACAACCCCTACCCCTATGTTTTGATTGCTTTGACTATTTCGACTAGGTGACTGCGCATCAGTGCGATTGAACAGTGCGCTTATGCATAATACATATGTACGCACAAAGGTAAAAAGGTTTTAGCGTGAAGAGCGTGTAACATTTTGAGGCACCAGAGTAAAGCGAAAGTCACTGATGCGAATTCACGTGGTGGAAATGCAAAGCGTATACATCTTGCCATTGTTTTTTTTTCATTTTTATACCTTTGTTTGTAATAATCACGTCGATGCTGGCGTAAGTGAGTGAGATCTCGTTATTATTTTTTTTGATATATTTGAATTCAATCAACTAATATATTAACCTAAGCGTTAAAGGCCGCTCGAAAAGGCCAAAATTAATGTTAAGTTAAAATTGAAGGCATATTTTAGGTCTCGAATGGCCATACATATATATCTAAATTTGCTATAATAAAGATTGTTATGGATTGCTAATTGACAGTACATGGTGACTATTTCCTTAGGGTGTGGGTATAGACGGACAGACATGATGACGACAGATAGGGGTAAAGTGCATTGGTAAGTAGCTGCACGGCTGTATATTGGGGTCGACTCAAATAAGCCCCGCCGTCGACCATGGTTTGGGATTGGGTATAGATAGGCCGGCCAGATAACACCACTGGCCAATCATAAGGTAGAAGGGTAAGTGTGCAACAACTCTCAGGTAGTACTTTTAGTAGTAGTAGGGTACGAATTTTTTTGTATGGTGCGGACGGCATGCGCCAAGACCACAAGAACCACCCCATAGTCCGGCGAGCTAGTTTGAGCTTAATGCAAGCGTACCCCCCGTGGTATCTTGGAGCATGCATCATGAGGATGTTACGCAATGGCTGTTTTCGCGTGTCATCGGGCAACCCCGTACGTAACCTCTGAAATGCCCGTACGTAACAATATTATAACTTACACATATGATGGTTTTCTGGTTTCTTTCGTCAAATTCAACTCGGAAATATGTAAGGAATCCGATTATATGTCGACTCTTTTACAAATTAAAATTTTTAGGAAGAAAATAGTTGATGTCTTTATGAAAATTAACGCGATTTCAAACTATTACATGAATATAAAATTGAAGAAGCTACAAACTGTGTTTTTACTTTTTGTATATTAAATATGATATATTTCTTAAAAAATATATATTGATAAATTGAAATAAGTTTTTACCTTTTTTTTTAAAAATTTGGTTTTTTCACTCCAAAATAGATGTCATAAACAGAAAAATATTGAAATATTGGGTTATATGTCGACTGTTTTGTAAATAAAAATTTTTAGGAACAAAATAGTTGATGTCTTTAGGAAAATTAACGCGATTTCTAATTATTTCGTAAATATAAAATTGAAGAAGCTACAAACTGTGTTTTTACTTTTTGTATATTAAATATGATATATTTCTTAAAAAATATATATTGATATATTGAAATAACTTTTTAGCTTTTTTTAAAAAAATTTGGTTTTTTCACTCGAAAATAGATGTCATAAACAGAAAAATATTGAAATATTGGGTTATATGTCGACTCTTTTACAAATAAAAATTTTTAGGAAGAAAATAGTTGATGTCTTTAGGGAAATTAACGCGATTTCTAATTATTTCGTTGATATAAAATTGAAGAAGCTACAAACTGTGTTTTTACTTTTTCCATATTAAGTATGATATATATCTTAAAAAATATAAATTGATAAATTGGAAATTTTTTTTATATTTTTTCAAAAAATTTGGGTTTTTCACTCCAAGATAGATGTCATAAACATAATAAACAGAAAACTATTGGATTACAAATATAATAAATTAAAAAAAAAAATTTTATAAAAAGTTTTCGTATATTTTAAAGCAAATTCAAGTTAGTAAAAAAAAAAAACTTAACCTGCCCTGAACACGTCCTTGAACCTACGAACGCACGCATCATAGCCGGCACGCTCACCACCTGCGCCACTGCTGTATGTACAACAAAACAATCAGATACTGTACTTAACAGCTTTGGGTTTTGGTGAAAGCTTTGATGAATTATTACAAATTAATGAAGCATTTTTTGTTAAATATAATATGCCTATGCAAAGCTCCTGGCCCATGAAAACATATCAAAATATATAATAATTGGAGTTATGAATTTTTTTATGAGATACACTCTGGCAATTGATTGTATGGAAAAAATGTTAGCCTATTAATATATAGATTATTGACTTACACGTATAAGCTTAAACACTCATACTTAAAAACTACTTTCCTAATGTGTAAATATGTATAATATGTAGAAATGTCTAGCGTCAGCATTTTGCGATCAAGTTCTGTCATATGTAACCAAATATGCGGCATGTGCTAGTGAAGTTGAACTCCCGCTGAGTTCATGATTTATCTAGGTCACTGGTGTTTGTTTATTGTGACGAAATATTCTGAAGTCAACAGCCTGTTCGTCACACTACACCATCCACCTTAAGAATAGTCATATATAAACGGTTGAAATTGGATATGACTATTAATAAGTGCTTTTTGTGTTTTATTGTAATTTCTTGTTGTACATATTTTTTTGATATTGCTCGCGTTGTTTGTTTATTTGTTTACATTCGCTTTGCGCGTACATATCGTTAGCTTAATGAGAAAATGTGCTAAGTCACTTTTTTTTGAAAAATTAGATTTTGATGCAGTTTTAGAAATGAATTCAAAACACATCGTTTACCAAAAAAAAATATATACTTTTGTTCATTACTTGCTATTGACAATGATGTGAAAATGTCCTAAGTCATTACCTTCTAAAAAATTTAAAAAAAAAAAATGTGCTAAGTCCTATCAGTAATATCAATCTGAACTGCTACTCATTTCTTTGTGCGCATTTTATTTGCGAAACATATAGTTCCAGTGATATATTTCAAGCATTAAAGGTGAGGAGTGATGTTTATTAACAAATTTTAGCAATATATTATAAAACAAGTAAGGAAGTCTAAGTTCGGGTGAACCGAACATTAAATACCCAGCGTTAGTTTTCAGAAAAAGGGGGCTTAGTTTTCATCCGATTTCGCCCATTTTAAAAACCAATCTATTCCGAGCCTAAACAATAGCGAATTTGGTGGGGCGGCCACGCTCCTTGCTTATAAAGCTTTAACCGCTTACATGAGCCAAAAGTACTGAATCGATCTTTACAAGGGTTATACCATGTCCTATATATAACTTTGGAAAAGAAGGCGTACCATTCCCTTAACTTTTAACGTATTTTGTGAAATTTTTTGATATACGGATATATGTGTTCATTAATCAATATTTACCTAATTTTAAAAAAGTGGGTGGTGGCACGCCCACGGATTTTATTATGTTGTTTGTCCCTATTTGAAGATCAGTTTTCATTGCCGATCTTTATGATACTTTCACAGTGGCTTGTTAATAGTGAAATGTTGATATTTTGTTTATTCACTTGTGGGCGGTGCCACGCCCATTTTCCAAAATATTACCAAAAAAACCTATAAACATCACTAATAACATCATCAGGTTAATGAGTGTACTAAATTTTAGCATTATATCTTTATCAATTAAACAGATATTGCATATTCCGGTTTCCTAACTCTTTTAGAGAACTTTAGTCCAAAAAGGGGCGTGGTCGTTCACCGATTTTTCTTATTTTCTGTGGTAGTACTCTACATAAACATAACATGTCTGGTACCTAGTTTCGTAAACCTATCTCACACCGTTCTGAAGTTATTAGCAGTCGAATTTGAAAATTGCTTGACTCATAAGTGGGAGGTGCCACGCCCACTTTCCAAAATTTTGCAAAAATAATGTTAAGAATATGAAAATTTATGTATGTACCAAATTATATTATTATAGCGGTATCAGTTAATTAGATATGGACTTTTCAATATTTCCACCTCCTTTCAATATAACTCTTATAAAAAAGTAGGCGTGGTCGCCAAGCGATTTCGTTTATTTTCTATATCTGAATTTAACACAACAATAGTATGCCCTCTACAAAATTTCGTTATACTAGCATAAACTGTTCTCAAGTTATTAAGAGTCAAAATTTTAAAATTTCTTCAAATATATGTGGGCGGTGCCACGCCCCTTTTCAAAAAATTTGATAAAATCCGCCTTAGAACATATAAATCAATACATATTGCAAATTTTATCATTGTAGCTGCTTCTGATATGGAATTAACCCGTTTTATACGTTTTTCGAAATTTTCGATATCGAAAAAGGGGGCGTGGTTATCATCCGATTTCGCCCATTTTCAATAGCAACCTATCTTGGCCAGAAAGTAACCTGTATGCAAAATTTCATGCAAATATCTGAATTTTTACTCAAGTTATCGTGTACACGGACGGACAGACGGACGGACGGGCATGCCTTAATCAATTCCTCTTTTCAACCTAAGAACTTTCATATATGGAACCCCATATCTAACTCGATTATTTTGCGCCGTTACATAGTACCGTTATGTGGACAAAATTAATATACCCTTGTACTAGTACTAGTACGCTGGGTATAAAAAACATTTTGTTAGTAAACATCGATGGCTTTGGATGACAAAAATAATAGTGCTACACAATTGCTTGAAATCGGCGATAGCTGTTTGTATGGCAATGAAAACGATGATGGTGTTTATGGACTTGTGCCATATGGCTTTCATACAGATTCAGAAGAGTCCCTAAATATACCTGTGAAAAAAAAGAAGAAAAAGGGTGCAGGTGCAAAATGATGCGTGGTTTATGGCACAAAATAAAAAGCGTAGAGAGTGCGGTAAAAAGTACCTGGGAAAACAAAAAAAGGGTGATACATGGAAATATAATGTAGTGAAGGAAGCAAGAGCTATAAAAAAGAGATGCGGATGTACAAAAAAAAATGGAACTGGCTTATGGACAGAAATCAAAAAAATATATATGTCAACACATTAGTTGATAGTAGTCAGAATCGTAATGAATCCAGAAGATTCCGTACTTTGAAATACCACTTGAAAGTTGCTGAGAGACGGATACGAGTTTGCAGAACATTTTTTATTAACACGTTCAGTATAGGTAGACGCTGTGTACTTGATTGGGTGAAAAAACCTTTGGTTGCCCACGAAAATAAGTCAAAAGTAGTTGAGCGAAACTGTTCTGAAGAGAAAAAATGTTTGCATTTATTTTTTGATTCGCTCCCAATGATGGAATCCCATTACTGTCGCGCTGTAACATCAAAAAAATATCTTCTTCCCGAATGGAGATCTAAGCAAATGCTTTATGATCGTTACTGCAAAGATTGATGTGCAACACGTAATGTACGTCCACTTTCAATAGCGGCATTTCATTCCATGTTTTCTACTCGGAACTTGGGTTTGTTTTTACCAAAAAAGGACCAATGTGCCTTATGTGCACGATATTCTCTTGGCAGCATTCCATTAGAAGATTATAGTAACCATCAACAGAAAAAGGAAGAGGCAAGAACAGAGAAAAAAAAGGATAAATTAGAAGAAGGAAATGTTTTTACTGTAGATCTTCAAGCCGTGCTTATGGCCCCAAAGTCGCAAGTAAGCAGCTCATATTACCGAACAAAACTCCAGGTACACAATTTGGTTTTTTATAACCTTATTAATAAAAAAGCATATTTCTTTCTAGGGAACGAAGCAGAAGGAGGAGTGAATGCGGAAGAATTTGCTAGTGTGTGGATGTATTTTATTGTAAACAAAGTTCTTCCAACCCTTAGCAGCAATGATGGCATTCCTAAAATAATATTTTATAGCGATGGGTGCACATACCAAAATCGGAATTCTCTTATGAGCAACGCACTCCTTAATGTGGCTATGAAATATAACATTGTCATAGAGCAAAAAGTTCTAGAGCCAGGTCATACTCAAATGGAGGCAGATAGCGTGCATGCATCCATTGAGCGTGCTCTGCGAAATAGAGAAATCAGTGTGCCTGCCGAATATATTGAAATATGTAAAGGAGCGCGAAAAAATCCCGAGCCGTACGATGTGACTTATTTAAATTACGACTTTTTTAAAAAATTTAACAAAGTACAATTTTGTAAGAGTATTCGTCCTGGGCGTGGCAAGGGCGACGCAAAAGTTACAGATGTTCGGGGCTTACGATACACACCAACTCAAGAAATTTTTTATAAATTAAAAACTAAGCAATGGATATTGATGAGACTTACACAAATATACTGCTTGAAGCTTAGAAAGGGATCTGCACTTTGTTTTATCAAAATCGGACCACAAACAAAAAAGATATACTAATTTTTAGGGAGGAACCTATGAAATTTTTTTTCTTAAATAAATTTAAATAAATATTTATGTGGGTATCAGCATATCTTCTATCTATACTATAATAAATCTCTAGAAGGGTCGTGTCTGTACATTGAAAATTTCTTTGAAAAGATGACTGGGGATGACCTGGGGAATGCTATAGAGTTCATCTGGCCCATTTTTAGAATTATCGTCTGTTTGTTTGTCTGTTTGAACTTAAGGATCTCAGAAACTAAGCAATGAATTTTGATGAGATTTTCACAAATATACTGCTTGAAGCTTAGAAAGGGATCTGCACTTTGTTTTATCAAAATCGGACCACAAACAAAAAAGATATACTAATTTTTAGGGAGGAACCTATGAAATTTTTTTTCTTAAATAAATTTAAATAAATATTTATGTGGGTATCAGCATATCTTCTATCTATACTATAATAAATCTCTAGAAGGGTCGTGTCTGTACATTGAAAATTTCTTTGAAAAGATGACTGGGGATGACCTGGGGAATGCTATAGAGTTCATCTGGCCCATTTTTAGAATTATCGTCTGTCTGTTTGTCTGTTTGAACTTAAGGATCTCGGAAACTAAGCAATGGATTTTGATGAGACTTTCACAAATATACTGCTTGAAGCTTAGAAAGGGATTTGCACTTTGTATTATCAAAATCGGACCACAAACAAAAAAGATATACCTACTAATTTTTAGGGAGGAACCTATGAAATTTTTTTTCTTAAATAAATTTAAATAAATATTTATGGGGGTATCAGCATATCTTTAATAAAACTCTAGAAAATTCGTGTCAGTGCATTGAAAATTTCTTTGAAAAAATTACTGGGGGTGACTTGGGGAATACTATAGAGTTCATCTGACCCATTTTTAGAATTATCGTCTGTCTGTTTGTCTGTTTGAACTTAAGGATCTCGGAAACTAAGCAATGGATTTTGATTAGACTTTCACAAATATACTGCTTGAAGCTTAGAAAGGGATCTGCACTTTGTTTTATCAAAATCGGACCACAAACAAAAAAGATATACTAGTTTTTAGGGATTTTTTGATATACGGATATATGTGTTCATTAATCAATATTTACCTAATTTTAAAAAAGTGGGTGGTGGCACGCCCACGGATTTTATTATGTTGTTTGTCCCTATTTGAAGATCAGTTTTCATTGCCGATCTTTATGATACTTTCACAGTGGCTTGTTAATAGTGAAATGTTGATATTTTGTTTATTCACTTGTGGGCGGTGCCACGCCCATTTTCCAAAATATTACCAAAAAAACCTATAAACATCACTAATAACATCATCAGGTTAATGAGTGTACTAAATTTTAGCATTATATCTTTATCAATTAAACAGATATTGCATATTCCGGTTTCCTAACTCTCGTTTAGAGAACTTTAGTCCAAAAAGGGGCGTGGTCGTTCACCGATTTTTCTTATTTTCTGTGGTAGTACTCTACATAAACATAACATGTCTGGTACCTAGTTTCGTAAACCTATCTCACACCGTTCTGAAGTTATTAGCAGTCGAATTTGAAAATTGCTTGACTCATAAGTCGGAGGTGCCACGCCCACTTTCCAAAATTTTGCAAAAATAATGTTAAGAATATGAAAATTTATGTATGTACCAAATTATATTATTATAGCGGTATCAGTTAATTAGATATGGACTTTTCAATATTTCCACCTCCTTTCAATATAACTTTTATAAAAAAGTAGGCGTGGTCGCCAAGCGATTTCGTTTATTTTCTATATCTGAATTTAACACAACAATAGTATGCCCTCTACAAAATTTCGTTATACTAGCATAAACTGTTCTCAAGTTATTAAGAGTAAAAATTTTAAAATTTCTTCAAATATATGTGGGCGGTGCCACGCCCCTTTTCAAAAAATTTGATAAAATCCGCCTTAGAACATATAAATCAATACATATTGCAAATTTTATCATTGTAGCTGCTTCTGATATGGAATTAACCCGTTTTATACGTTTTTCGAAATTTTCGATATCGAAAAAGGGGGCGTGGTTATCATCCGATTTCGCCCATTTTCAATAGCAACCTATCTTGGCCAGAAAGTAACCTGTATGCAAAATTTCATGCAAATATCTGAATTTTTACTCAAGTTATCGTGTACACGGACGGACAGACGGACGGACGGGCATGCCTTAATCAATTCCTCTTTTCAACCTAAGAACTTTCATATATGGAACCCCATATCTAACTCGATTATTTTGCGCCGTTACATAGTACCGTTATGTGGACAAAATTAATATACCCTTGTACTAGTACTAGTACGCTGGGTATAAAAAACATTTTGTTAGTAAACATCGATGGCTTTGGATGACAAAAATAATAGTGCTACACAATTGCTTGAAATCGGCGATAGCTGTTTGTATGGCAATGAAAACGATGATGGTGTTTATGGACTTGTGCCATATGGCTTTCATACAGATTCAGAAGAGTCCCTAAATATACCTGTGAAAAAAAAGAAGAAAAAGGGTGCAGGTGCAAAATGATGCGTGGTTTATGGCACAAAATAAAAAGCGTAGAGAGTGCGGTAAAAAGTACCTGGGAAAACAAAAAAAGGGTGATACATGGAAATATAATGTAGTGAAGGAAGCAAGAGCTATAAAAAAGAGATGCGGATGTACAAAAAAAAATGGAACTGGCTTATGGACAGAAATCAAAAAAATATATATGTCAACACATTAGTTGATAGTAGTCAGAATCGTAATGAATCCAGAAGATTCCGTACTTTGAAATACCACTTGAAAGTTGCTGAGAGACGGATACGAGTTTGCAGAACATTTTTTATTAACACGTTCAGTATAGGTAGACGCTGTGTACTTGATTGGGTGAAAAAACCTTTGGTTGCCCACGAAAATAAGTCAAAAGTAGTTGAGCGAAACTGTTCTGAAGAGAAAAAATGTTTGCATTTATTTTTTGATTCGCTCCCAATGATGGAATCCCATTACTGTCGCGCTGTAACATCAAAAAAATATCTTCTTCCCGAATGGAGATCTAAGCAAATGCTTTATGATCGTTACTGCAAAGATTGATGTGCAACACGTAATGTACGTCCACTTTCAATAGCGGCATTTCATTCCATGTTTTCTACTCGGAACTTGGGTTTGTTTTTACCAAAAAAGGACCAATGTGCCTTATGTGCACGATATTCTCTTGGCAGCATTCCATTAGAAGATTATAGTAACCATCAACAGAAAAAGGAAGAGGCAAGAACAGAGAAAAAAAGGATAAATTAGAAGAAGGAAATGTTTTTACTGTAGATCTTCAAGCCGTGCTTATGGCCCCAAAGTCGCAAGTAAGCAGCTCATATTACCGAACAAAACTCCAGGTACACAATTTGGTTTTTTATAACCTTATTAATAAAAAAGCATATTTCTTTCTAGGGAACGAAGCAGAAGGAGGAGTGAATGCGGAAGAATTTGCTAGTGTGTGGATGTATTTTATTGTAAACAAAGTTCTTCCAACCCTTAGCAGCAATGATGGCATTCCTAAAATAATATTTTATAGCGATGGGTGCACATACCAAAATCGGAATTCTCTTATGAGCAACGCACTCCTTAATGTGGCTATGAAATATAACATTGTCATAGAGCAAAAAGTTCTAGAGCCAGGTCATACTCAAATGGAGGCAGATAGCGTGCATGCATCCATTGAGCGTGCTATGCGAAATAGAGAAATCAGTGTGCCTGCCGAATATATTGAAATATGTAAAGGAGCGCGAAAAAATCCCGAGCCGTACGATGTGACTTATTTAAATTACGACTTTTTAAAAAATTTAACAAAGTACAATTTTGTAAGAGTATTCGTCCTGGGCGTGGCAAGGGCGACGCAAAAGTTACAGATGTTCGGGGCTTACGATACACACCAACTCAAGAATTTTTTTATAAATTAAAAACTAAGCAATGGATATTGATGAGACTTACACAAATATACTGCTTGAAGCTTAGAAAGGGATCTGCACTTTGTTTTATCAAAATCGGACCACAAACAAAAAAGATATACTAATTTTTAGGGAGGAACCTATGAAATTTTTTTTCTTAAATAAATTTAAATAAATATTTATGTGGGTATCAGCATATCTTCTATCTATACTATAATAAATCTCTAGAAGGGTCGTGTCTGTACATTGAAAATTTCTTTGAAAAGATGACTGGGGATGACCTGGGGAGTGCTATAGAGTTCATCTGGCCCATTTTTAGAATTATCGTCTGTTTGTTTGTCTGTTTGAACTTAAGGATCTCAGAAACTAAGCAATGAATTTTGATGAGATTTTCACAAATATACTGCTTGAAGCTTAGAAAGGGATCTGCACTTTGTTTTATCAAAATCGGACCACAAACAAAAAAGATATACTAATTTTTAGGGAGGAACCTATGAAATTTTTTTTCTTAAATAAATTTAAATAAATATTTATGTGGGTATCAGCATATCTTCTATCTATACTATAATAAATCTCTAGAAGGGTCGTGTCTGTACATTGAAAATTTCTTTGAAAAGATGACTGGGGATGACCTGGGGAATGCTATAGAGTTCATCTGGCCCATTTTTAGAATTATCGTCTGTCTGTTTGTCTGTTTGAACTTAAGGATCTCGGAAACTAAGCAATGGATTTTGATGAGACTTTCACAAATATACTGCTTGAAGCTTAGAAAGGGATTTGCACTTTGTATTATCAAAATCGGACCACAAACAAAAAAGATATACCTACTAATTTTTAGGGAGGAACCTATGAAATTTTTTTTCTTAAATAAATTTAAATAAATATTTATGGGGGTATCAGCATATCTTTAATAAAACTCTAGAAAATTCGTGTCAGTGCATTGAAAATTTCTTTGAAAAAATTACTGGGGGTGACTTGGGGAATACTATAGAGTTCATCTGACCCATTTTTAGAATTATCGTCTGTCTGTTTGTCTGTTTGAACTTAAGGATCTCGGAAATTAAGCAATGGATTTTGATGAGACTTTCACAAATATACTGCTTGAAGCTTAGAAAGGGATCTGCACTTTGTTTTATCAAAATCGGACCACAAACAAAAAAGATATACTAGTTTTTAGGGAGGAGCCTATGCAATTTTTTTTCTTAAATAAATTTAAATAAATATTTATGTGGGTATCAGCATATCTATACTATAATAAATCTCTAGAAGGGTTGTGTCTGTACATTGAAAATTTCTTTGAAATGATGGCTGGGGATGACCTGGGGAATGCTATAGAGTTCATCTGATCCATTTTTAAAATTATTGTCTGTCTGTTTGTCTGTTTGAACTTAAGGATCTCGGAAACTAAGCAATGAATTTTGATGAGACTTTCACAAATATACTGCTTGAAGCTTAGAAAGGGATCTGCACTTTGTTTTATCAAAATCGGACCACAAACAAAAAAGATATACTAGTTTTTAGGGAGGAGCCTATGCAATTTTTTTTCTTAAATAAATTTAAATAAATATTTATGTGGGTATCAGCATATCTATACTATAATAAATCTCTAGAAGGGTTGTGTCTGTACATTGAAAATTTCTTTGAAATGATGGCTGGGGATGACCTGGGGAATGCTATAGAGTTCATCTGATCCATTTTTAAAATTATTGTCTGTCTGTTTGTCTGTTTGAACTTAAGGATCTCGGAAACTAAGCAATGAATTTTGATGAGACTTTCACAAATATACTGCTTGAAGCTTAGAAAGGGATCTGCACTTTGTTTTATCAAAATCGGACCACAAACAAAAAAGATATACTAATTTTTAGGGAGGAACCTATGAAATTTTTTTTCTTAAATAAATTTAAATAAATATTTATGTGGGTATCAGCATATCTTCTATCTATACTATAATAAATCTCTAGAAGGGTCGTGTCTGTACATTGAAAATTTCTTTGAAAAGATGACTGGGGATGACCTGGGGAATGCTATAGAGTTCATCTGGCCCATTTTTAGAATTATCGTCTGTTTGTTTGTCTGTTTGAGCTTAAGGATCTCAGAAACTAAGCAATGAATTTTGATGAGATTTTCACAAATATACTGCTTGAAGCTTAGAAAGGGATCTGCACTTTGTTTTATCAAAATCGGACCACAAACAAAAAAGATATACTAATTTTTAGGGAGGAACCTATGAAATTTTTTTTCTTAAATAAATTTAAATAAATATTTATGTGGGTATCAGCATATCTTCTATCTATACTATAATAAATCTCTAGAAGGGTCGTGTCTGTACATTGAAAATTTCTTTGAAAAGATGACTGGGGATGACCTGGGGAATGCTATAGAGTTCATCTGGCCCATTTTTAGAATTATCGTCTGTCTGTTTGTCTGTTTGAACTTAAGGATCTCGGAAACTAAGCAATGGATTTTGATGAGACTTTCACAAATATACTGCTTGAAGCTTAGAAAGGGATTTGCACTTTGTTTTATCAAAATCGGACCACAAACAAAAAAGATATACTAATTTTTAGGGAGGAACCTATGAAATTTTTTTTCTTAAATGAATTTAAATAAATATTTATGTAGGTATCAGCATATCTTCTATCTATACTATAATAAATCTCTAGAAGGGTCGTGTCTGTACATTGAAAATTTCTTTGAAAAGATGACTGGGGATGACCTGGGGAATGCTATAGAGTTCATCTGGCCCATTTTTAGAATTATCGTCTGTCTGTTTGTCTGTTTGAACTTAAGGATCTCGGAAACTAAGCAATGGATTTTGATGAGACTTTCACAAATATACTGCTTGAAGCTTAGAAAGGGATCTGCACTTTGTTTTATCAAAATCGGACCACAAACAAAAAAGATATACTAATTTTTAGGGAGGAACCTATGAAATTTTTTTTCTTAAATAAATTTAAATAAATATTTATGTGGGTATCAGCATATCTATACTATAATAAATCTCTAGAAGGTTTGCGTCTGTACATTGAAAATTTATTTGAAATGATGGCTGGGGATGACCTGGGGAATGATATAGAGTTCATCTGATCCATTTTTAAAATTATTGTCTGTCTGTATGTCTGTTTGTCTGTTTGAACTTAAGGATCTCGGAAACTAAGCAATGAATTTTGATGAGACTTTCACAAATATACTGCTTGAAGCTTAGAAAGGGATCTGCACTTTGTTTTATCAAAATCGGACCACAAACAAAAAAGATATGTATACTAATTTTTAGGGAGGAACCTATGAAATTTTTTTTCTTAAATAAATTTAAATAAATATTTATGTGGGTATCAGCATATCTTCTATCTATGTATCTATACTATAATAAATCTCTAGAAGGGTCGTGAAGCTGCACTTTGTTTTATCAAAATCGGACCACAAACAAAAAAGATATACTAATTTTTAGGGAGGAACCTATGAAATTTTTTTTCTTAAATAAATTTAAATAAATATTTATGTGGGTATCAGCATATCTTCTATCTATGTATCTATACTATAATAAATCTCTAGAAGGGTCGTGTCTGTACATTGAAAATTTCTTTGAAAAGATGACTGGGGATGACCTGGGGAATGCTATAGAGTTCATCTGATCCATTTTTAAAACTATTGTCTGTCTGTTTGTCTGTTTGTCTGTTTGAACTTAAGGATCTCGGAAACTAAGCAATGGATTTTGATGAGACTTTCACAAATATACTGCTTGAAGCTTAGAAAGGGATTTGCACTTTGTTTTATCAAAATCGGACCACAAACAAAAAAGATATACTAATTTTTAGGGAGGAACCTATGAAATTTTTTTTCTTAAATAAATTTAAATAAATATTTATGGGGGTATCAGCATATCTTTAATAAAACTCTAGAAAATTCGTGTCAGTGCATTGAAAATTTCTTTGAAAAAATTACTGGGGGTGACTTGGGGAATACTATAGAGTTCATCTGACCCATTTTTAGAATTATCGTCTGTCTGTTTGTCTGTTTGAACTTAAGGATCTCGGAAACTAAGCAATGGATTTTGATGAGACTTTCACAAATATACTGCTTGAAGCTTAGAAAGGGATTTGCACTTTGTTTTATCAAAATCGGACCACAAACAAAAAAGATATACTAATTTTTAGGGAGGAACCTATGAAATTTTTTTTCTTAAATAAATTTAAATAAATATTTATGGGGGTATCAGCATATCTTTAATAAAACTCTAGAAAATTCGTGTCAGTGCATTGAAAATTTCTTTGAAAAAATTACTGGGGGTGACTTGGGGAATACTATAGAGTTCATCTGACTCATTTTTAGAATTATCGTCTGTCTGTTTGTCTGTTTGAACTTAAGGATCTCGGAAACTAAGCAATGGATTTTGATGAGACTTTCACAAATATACTGCTTGAAGCTTACAAAGGGATCTGCACTTTTTTTTATCAAAATCGGACCACAAACAAAAAAGATATACTAATTTTTAGGGAGGAACCTATGAAATTTTTTTTCTTAAATAAATTTAAATAAATATTTATGTGGGTATCAGCATATCTTCTATCTATGTATCTATACTATAATAAATCTCTAGAAGGGTCGTGTCTGTACATTGAAAATTTCTTTGAAAAGATGACTGGGGATGACCTGGGGAATGCTATAGAGTTCATCTGATCCATTTTTAAAACTATTGTCTGTCTGTTTGAACTTAAGGATCTCGGAAACTAAGCAATGGATTTTGATGAGACTTACACAAATATACTGCTTGAAGCTTAGAAAGGGATCTGCACTTTGTTTTATCAAAATCGGACCACAAACAAAAAAGATATACTAATTTTTAGGGAGGAACCTATGAAATTTTTTTTCTTAAATAAATTTAAATAAATATTTATGTAGGTATCAGCATATCTTCTATCTATACTATAATAAATCTCTAGAAGGGTCGTGTCTGTACATTGAAAATTTCTTTGAAAAGATGACTGGGGATGACCTGGGGAACGCTATAGAGTTCATCTGGCCCTTTTTTAGAATTATCGTCTGTCTGTTTGTCTGTTTGAACTTAAGGATCTCGGAAACTAAGCAATGGATTTTCATGAGACTTTCACAAATATACTGCTTGAAGCTTAGAAAGGGATTTGCACTTTGTTTTATCAAAATCGGACCACAAACAAAAAAGATATACTAATTTTTAGGGAGGAACCTATGAAATTTTTTTTCTTAAATAAATTTAAATAAATATTTATGTTGGTATCAGCATATCTATACTATAATAAATCTCTAGAAGGGTTGTGTCTGTACATTGAAAATTTCTTTGAAATGATGGCTGGGGATTACCTGGGGAATGCTATAGAGTTCATCTGATCCATTTTTAAAATTATTGTCTGTCTGTTTGTCTGTTTGAACTTAAGGATCTCGGAAACTAAGCAATGAATTTTGATGAGACTTTCACAAATATACTGCTTGAAGCTTAGAAAGGGATCTGCACTTTGTTTTATCAAAATCGGACCACAAACAAAAAAGATATACTAATTTTTAGGGAGGAACCTATGAAATTTTTTTTCTTAAATAAATTAAAATAAATATTTATGTGGGTATCAGCATATCTATACTATAACAAATCTCTAGAAGGGTTGTGTCTGTACATTGAAAATTTCTTTGAAATGATGGCTGGGGATTACCTGGGGAATGCTATAGAGTTCATCTGATCCATTTTTAAAATTATTGTCTGTCTGTTTGTCTGTTTGAACTTAAGGATCTCGGAAACTAAGCAATGAATTTTGATGAGACTTTCACAAATATACTGTTTGAAGCTTAGAAAGGGATCTGCACTTTGTTTTATCAAAATCGGACCACAAACAAAAAAGATATACTAATTTTTAGGGAGGAACCTATGAAATTTTTTTTCTTAAATAAATTTAAATAAATATTTATGTGGGTATCAGCATATCTATACTATAATAAATCTCTAGAAGGGTTGTGTCTGTACATTGAAAATTTCTTTGAAATGATGGCTGGGGATTACCTGGGGAATGCTATAGAGTTCATCTGATCCATTTTTAAAATTATTGTCTGTCTGTTTGTCTGTTTGAACTTAAGGATCTCGGAAACTAAGCAATGAATTTTGATGAGACTTTCACAAACATACTGTTTGAAGCTTAGAAAGGGATCTGCACTTTGTTTTATCAAAATCGGACCACAAACAAAAAAGATATACTAATTTTTAGGGAGGAACCTATGAAATTTTTTTTCTTAAATAAATTTAAATAAATATTTATGTGGGTATCAGCATATCTATACTATAATAAATCTCTAGAAGGGTTGTGTCTGTACATTGAAAATTTCTTTGAAATGATGGCTGGGGATGATATACTAATTTTTAGGGAGGAACCTATGAAATTGAACTTAAGGATCTCGGAAACTAAGCAATGGATTTTGATGAGACTTACACAAATATACTGCTTGAAGCTTAGAAAGGGATCTGCACGTTTTATCAAAATCGGACCACAAATAAAAAAGATATACTAATTTTTAGGGAGGAACCTATGAAATTTTTTTTCTTAAATAAATTTAAATAAATATTTATGTGGGTATCAGCATATCTTTAATAAAACTCTAGAAAAGTCGTGTCAGTGCATTGAAAATTTCTTTGAAAAAATTACTGGGGGTGACTTGGGGAATACTATAGAGTTCATCTGACCCATTTTTAGAATTATCGTCTGTCTGTTTGTCTGTTTGAACTTAAGGATCTCGGAAACTAAGCAATGGATTTTGATGAGACTTACACAAATATACTGCTTGAAGCTTAGAAAGTGATCTGCACGTTTTATCAAAATAGGACCACAAACAAAAAAGATATACTAATTTTTAGGGAGGAACCTATGAAATTTTTTTTCTTAAATAAATTTAAATAAATATTTATGTGGGTATCAGCATATCTTCTATCTATACTATAATAAATCTCTAGAAGGGTCGTGTCTGTACATTGAAAATTTCTTTGAAAAGATGACTGGGGATGATCTGGGGAATGCTATAGAGTTCATCTGGCCCATTTTTAGAATTATCGTCTGTCTGTTTGTCTGTTTGAACTTAAGGATCTCGGAAACTAAGCAATGGATTTTGATGAGACTTTCACAAATATACTGCGCTTTGTTTTATCAAAATCGGACCACAAACAAAAAAGATATACTAATTTTTAGGGAGGAACCTATGAAATTTTTTTTCTTAAATAAATTTAAATAAATATTTATGTGGGTATCAGCATATCTTCTATCTATGTATCTATACTATAATAAATCTCTAGAAGGGTCGTGTCTGTACATTGAAAATTTCTTTGAAATGATGACTGGGGATGACCTGGGGAATGCTATAGAGTTCATCTGATCCATTTTTAAAACTATTGTCTGTCTGTTTGTCTGTTGTCTGTTTGTCTGTTTGAACTTAAGGATCTCGGAAACTAAGCAATGGATTTTGATGAGACTTACACAAATATACTGCTTGAAGCTTAGAAAGGGATCTGCACGTTTTATCAAAATCGGACCACAAATAAAAAAGATATACTAATTTTTAGGGAGGAACCTATGAAATTTTTTTTCTTAAATAAATTTAAATAAATATTTATGTGGGTATCAGCATATCTTTAATAAAACTCTAGAAAAGTCGTGTCAGTGCATTGAAAATTTCTTTGAAAAAATTACTGGGGGTGACTTGGGGAATACTATAGAGTTCATCTGACCCATTTTTAGAATTATCGTCTGTCTGTTTGTCTGTTTGAACTTAAGGATCTCGGAAACTAAGCAATGGATTTTGATGAGACTTACACAAATATACTGCTTGAAGCTTAGAAAGTGATCTGCACGTTTTATCAAAATAGGACCACAAACAAAAAAGATATACTAATTTTTAGGGAGGAACCTATGAAATTTTTTTTCTTAAATAAATTTAAATAAATATTTATGTGGGTATCAGCATATCTTCTATCTATACTATAATAAATCTCTAGAAGGGTCGTGTCTGTACATTGAAAATTTCTTTGAAAAGATGACTGGGGATGATCTGGGGAATGCTATAGAGTTCATCTGGCCCATTTTTAGAATTATCGTCTGTCTGTTTGTCTGTTTGAACTTAAGGATCTCGGAAACTAAGCAATGGATTTTGATGAGACTTTCACAAATATACTGCTTGAAGCTTAGAAAGGGATTTGCACTTTGTTTTATCAAAATCGGACCACAAACAAAAAAGATATACTAATTTTTAGGGAGGAACCTATGAAATTTTTTTTCTTAAATAAATTTAAATAAATATTTATGTGGGTATCAGCATATCTTCTATCTATATATCTATACTATAATAAATCTCTAGAAGGGTCGTGTCTGTACATTGAAAATTTCTTTGAAAAGATGACTGGGGATGACCTGGGGAATGCTATAGAGTTCATCTGATCCATTTTTAAAACTATTGTCTGTCTGTTTGTCTGTTTGTCTGTTTGAACTTAAGGATCTCGGAAACTAAGCAATGGATTTTGATGAGACTTACACAAATATACTGCTTGAAGCTTAGAAAGGGATCTGCACGTTTTATCAAAATAGGACCACAAACAAAAAAGATATACTAATTTTTAGGGAGGAACCTATGAAATTTTTTTTCTTAAATAAATTTAAATAAATATTTATGTGGGTATCAGCATATCTTCTATCTATACTATAATAAATCTCTAGAAGGGTCGTGTCTGTACATTGAAAATTTCTTTGAAAAGATGACTGGGGATGACCTGGGGAATGCTATAGAGTTCATCTGGCCCATTTTTAGAATTATCGTCTGTCTGTTTGTCTGTTTGAACTTAAGGATCTCGGAAACTAAGCAATGGATTTTGATGAGACTTTCACAAATATACTGCTTGAAGCTTAGAAAGGGATTTGCACTTTGTTTTATCAAAATCGGACCACAAACAAAAAAGATATACTAATTTTTAGGGAGGAACCTATGAAATTTTTTTTCTTAAATAAATTTAAATAAATATTTATGTGGGTATCAGCATATCTTTAATAAAACTCTAGAAAATTCGTGTCAGTGCATTGAAAATTTCTTTGAAAAAATTTCTGGGGGTGACTTGGGGAATACTATAGAGTTCATCTGACCCATTTTTAGAATTATCGTCTGTCTGTTTGTCTGTTTGAACTTAAGGATCTCGGAAACTAAGCAATGGATTTTGATGAGACTTTCACAAATATACTGCTTGAAGCTTAGAAATGGATCTGCACTTTGTTTTATCAAAATCGGACCACAAACAAAAAAGATATACTAATTTTTAGGGAGGAGCCTATGAAATTTTTTTTCTTAAATAAATTTAAGTAAATATTTATGTGGGTATCAGCATATCTATACTATAATAAATCTCTAGAAGGGTTGTGTCTGTACATTGAAAATTTCTTTGAAATGATGGCTGGGGATGACCTGGGGAATGCTATAGAGTTCATCTGATCCATTTTTAAAATTATTGTCTGTCTGTATGTCTGTTTGTCTGTTTGAACTTAAGGATCTCGGAAACTAAGCAATTAATTTTGATGAGACTTTCACAAATATACTGCTTGAAGCTTAGAAAGGGATCTGCACTTTGTTTTATCAAAATCGGACCACAAACAAAAAAGATATACTAATTTTTAGGGAGGAACCTATGAAATTTTTTTTCTTAAATAAATTTAAATAAATATTTATGTGGGTATCAGCATATCTATACTATAATAAATCTCTAGAAGGGTTGTGTCTGTACATTGAAAATTTCTTTGAAATGATGGCTGGGGATGATATACTAATTTTTAGGGAGGAACCTATGAAATTGAACTTAAGGATCTCGGAAACTAAGCAATGGATTTTGATGAGACTTACACAAATATACTGCTTGAAGCTTAGAAAGGGATCTGCACGTTTTATCAAAATCGGACCACAAATAAAAAAGATATACTAATTTTTAGGGAGGAACCTATGAAATTTTTTTTCTTAAATAAATTTAAATAAATATTTATGTGGGTATCAGCATATCTTTAATAAAACTCTAGAAAAGTCGTGTCAGTGCATTGAAAATTTCTTTGAAAAAATTACTGGGGGTGACTTGGGGAATACTATAGAGTTCATCTGACCCATTTTTAGAATTATCGTCTGTCTGTTTGTCTGTTTGAACTTAAGGATCTCGGAAACTAAGCAATGGATTTTGATGAGACTTACACAAATATACTGCTTGAAGCTTAGAAAGTGATCTGCACGTTTTATCAAAATAGGACCACAAACAAAAAAGATATACTAATTTTTAGGGAGGAACCTATGAAATTTTTTTTCTTAAATAAATTTAAATAAATATTTATGTGGGTATCAGCATATCTTCTATCTATACTATAATAAATCTCTAGAAGGGTCGTGTCTGTACATTGAAAATTTCTTTGAAAAGATGACTGGGGATGATCTGGGGAATGCTATAGAGTTCATCTGGCCCATTTTTAGAATTATCGTCTGTCTGTTTGTCTGTTTGAACTTAAGGATCTCGGAAACTAAGCAATGGATTTTGATGAGACTTTCACAAATATACTGCGCTTTGTTTTATCAAAATCGGACCACAAACAAAAAAGATATACTAATTTTTAGGGAGGAACCTATGAAATTTTTTTTCTTAAATAAATTTAAATAAATATTTATGTGGGTATCAGCATATCTTCTATCTATGTATCTATACTATAATAAATCTCTAGAAGGGTCGTGTCTGTACATTGAAAATTTCTTTGAAATGATGACTGGGGATGACCTGGGGAATGCTATAGAGTTCATCTGATCCATTTTTAAAACTATTGTCTGTCTGTTTGTCTGTTGTCTGTTTGTCTGTTTGAACTTAAGGATCTCGGAAACTAAGCAATGGATTTTGATGAGACTTACACAAATATACTGCTTGAAGCTTAGAAAGGGATCTGCACGTTTTATCAAAATCGGACCACAAATAAAAAAGATATACTAATTTTTAGGGAGGAACCTATGAAATTTTTTTTCTTAAATAAATTTAAATAAATATTTATGTGGGTATCAGCATATCTTTAATAAAACTCTAGAAAAGTCGTGTCAGTGCATTGAAAATTTCTTTGAAAAAATTACTGGGGGTGACTTGGGGAATACTATAGAGTTCATCTGACCCATTTTTAGAATTATCGTCTGTCTGTTTGTCTGTTTGAACTTAAGGATCTCGGAAACTAAGCAATGGATTTTGATGAGACTTACACAAATATACTGCTTGAAGCTTAGAAAGTGATCTGCACGTTTTATCAAAATAGGACCACAAACAAAAAAGATATACTAATTTTTAGGGAGGAACCTATGAAATTTTTTTTCTTAAATAAATTTAAATAAATATTTATGTGGGTATCAGCATATCTTCTATCTATACTATAATAAATCTCTAGAAGGGTCGTGTCTGTACATTGAAAATTTCTTTGAAAAGATGACTGGG
The DNA here is from genome assembly GCA_951509765.1 of Sphenella marginata. Taxonomy (NCBI): domain Eukaryota; kingdom Metazoa; phylum Arthropoda; class Insecta; order Diptera; family Tephritidae; genus Sphenella; species Sphenella marginata. The sequence continues at coordinate 71,691,365 of OX608080.1, read as the reverse complement.
GATGATCTGGGGAATGCTATAGAGTTCATCTGGCCCATTTTTAGAATTATCGTCTGTCTGTTTGTCTGTTTGAACTTAAGGATCTCGGAAACTAAGCAATGGATTTTGATGAGACTTTCACAAATATACTGCTTGAAGCTTAGAAAGGGATTTGCACTTTGTTTTATCAAAATCGGACCACAAACAAAAAAGATATACTAATTTTTAGGGAGGAACCTATGAAATTTTTTTTCTTAAATAAATTTAAATAAATATTTATGTGGGTATCAGCATATCTTCTATCTATATATCTATACTATAATAAATCTCTAGAAGGGTCGTGTCTGTACATTGAAAATTTCTTTGAAAAGATGACTGGGGATGACCTGGGGAATGCTATAGAGTTCATCTGATCCATTTTTAAAACTATTGTCTGTCTGTTTGTCTGTTTGTCTGTTTGAACTTAAGGATCTCGGAAACTAAGCAATGGATTTTGATGAGACTTACACAAATATACTGCTTGAAGCTTAGAAAGGGATCTGCACGTTTTATCAAAATAGGACCACAAACAAAAAAGATATACTAATTTTTAGGGAGGAACCTATGAAATTTTTTTTCTTAAATAAATTTAAATAAATATTTATGTGGGTATCAGCATATCTTCTATCTATACTATAATAAATCTCTAGAAGGGTCGTGTCTGTACATTGAAAATTTCTTTGAAAAGATGACTGGGGATGACCTGGGGAATGCTATAGAGTTCATCTGGCCCATTTTTAGAATTATCGTCTGTCTGTTTGTCTGTTTGAACTTAAGGATCTCGGAAACTAAGCAATGGATTTTGATGAGACTTTCACAAATATACTGCTTGAAGCTTAGAAAGGGATTTGCACTTTGTTTTATCAAAATCGGACCACAAACAAAAAAGATATACTAATTTTTAGGGAGGAACCTATGAAATTTTTTTTCTTAAATAAATTTAAATAAATATTTATGTGGGTATCAGCATATCTTTAATAAAACTCTAGAAAATTCGTGTCAGTGCATTGAAAATTTCTTTGAAAAAATTTCTGGGGGTGACTTGGGGAATACTATAGAGTTCATCTGACCCATTTTTAGAATTATCGTCTGTCTGTTTGTCTGTTTGAACTTAAGGATCTCGGAAACTAAGCAATGGATTTTGATGAGACTTTCACAAATATACTGCTTGAAGCTTAGAAATGGATCTGCACTTTGTTTTATCAAAATCGGACCACAAACAAAAAAGATATACTAATTTTTAGGGAGGAGCCTATGAAATTTTTTTTCTTAAATAAATTTAAGTAAATATTTATGTGGGTATCAGCATATCTATACTATAATAAATCTCTAGAAGGGTTGTGTCTGTACATTGAAAATTTCTTTGAAATGATGGCTGGGGATGACCTGGGGAATGCTATAGAGTTCATCTGATCCATTTTTAAAATTATTGTCTGTCTGTATGTCTGTTTGTCTGTTTGAACTTAAGGATCTCGGAAACTAAGCAATTAATTTTGATGAGACTTTCACAAATATACTGCTTGAAGCTTAGAAAGGGATCTGCACTTTGTTTTATCAAAATCGGACCACAAACAAAAAAGATATACTAATTTTTAGGGAGGAACCTATGAAATTTTTTTTCTTAAATAAATTTAAATAAATATTTATGTGGGTATCAGCATATCTATACTATAATAAATCTCTAGAAGGGTTGTGTCTGTACATTGAAAATTTCTTTGAAATGATGGCTGGGGATTACCTGGGGAATGCTATAGAGTTCATCTGATCCATTTTTAAAATTATTGTCTGTCTGTTTGTCTGTTTGAACTTAAGGATCTCGGAAACCAAGCAATGAATTTTGATGAGACTTTCACAAATATACTGCTTGAAGCTTAGAAAGGGATCTGCACTTTGTTTTATCAAAATCGGACCACAAACAAAAAAGATATACTAATTTTTAGGGAGGAACCTATGAAATTTTTTTTCTTAAATAAATTTAAATAAATATTTATGTGGGTATCAGCATATCTTCTATCTATACTATAATAAATCTCTAGAAGGGTCGTGTCTTTACATTGAAAATTTCTTTGAAAAGATGACTGGGGATGACCTGGGGAATGCTATAGAGTTCATCTGGCGCATTTTTAGAATTATCGTCTGTCTGTTTGTCTGTTTGAACTTAAGGATCTCGGAAACTAAGCAATGGATTTTGATGAGACTTTCACAAATATACTGCTTGAAGCTTAGAAACGGATTTGCACTTTGTTTTATCAAAATCGGACCACAAACAAAAAAGATATACTAATTTTTAGGGAGGAACCTATGAAATTTTTTTTCTTAAATAAATTTAAATAAATATTTATGTGGGTATCAGCATATCTTCTATCTATGTATTTATACTATAATAAATCTCTAGAAGGGTCGTGTCTGTACATTGAAAATTTCTTTGAAAAGATGACTGGGGATGACCTGGGGAATGCTATAGAGTTCGTCTGATCCATTTTTAAAACTATTGTCTGTCTGTTTGTCTGTTTGTCTGTTTGAACTTAAGGATCTCGGAAACTAAGCAATGGATTTTGATGAGACTTACACAAATATACTGCTTGAAGCTTAGAAAGGGATCTGCACGTTTTATCAAAATAGGACCACAAACAAAAAAGATATACTAATTTTTAGGGAGGAACCTATGAAATTTTTTTTCTTAAATAAATTTAAATAAATATTTATGTGGGTATCAGCATATCTTCTATCTATACTATAATAAATCTCTAGAAGGGTCGTGTCTGTACATTGAAAATTTCTTTGAAAAGATGACTGGGGATGACCTGGGGAATGCTATAGAGTTCATCTGGCCCATTTTTAGAATTATCGTCTGTCTGTTTGTCTGTTTGAACTTAAGGATCTCGGAAACTAAGCAATGGATTTTGATGAGACTTTCACAAATATACTGCTTGAAGCTTAGAAAGGGATTTGCACTTTGTTTTATCAAAATCGGACCACAAACAAAAAAGATATACTAATTTTTAGGGAGGAACCTATGAAATTTTTTTTCTTAAATAAATTTAAATAAATATTTATGTGGGTATCAGCATATCTATACTATAATAAATCTCTAGAAGGGTTGTGTCTGTACATTGAAAATTTCTTTGAAATGATGGCTGGGGATGATATACTAATTTTTAGGGAGGAACCTATGAAATTTTTTTTCTTAAATAAATTTAAATAAATATTTATGTGGGTATCAGCATATCTTTAATAAAACTCTAGAAGGGTTGTGTCTGTACATTGAAAATTTCTTTGAAATGATGGCTGGGGATGACCTGGGGAATGCTATAGAGTTCATCTGATCCATTTTTAAAATTATTGTCTGTCTGTTTGTCTGTTTGAACTTAAGGATCTCGGAAACCAAGCAATGAATTTTGATGAGACTTTCACAAATATACTGCTTGAAGCTTAGAAAGGGATCTGCACTTTGTTTTATCAAAATCGGACCACAAACAAAAAAGATATACTAATTTTTAGGGAGGAACCTATGAAATTTCTTTTCTTAAATAAATTTAAATAAATATTTATGTGGGTATCAGCATATCTATACTATAATAAATCTCTAGAAGGGTTGTGTCTGTACATTGAAAATTTCTTTGAAATGATGGCTGGGGATGATATACTAATTTTTAGGGAGGAACCTATGCAATTTTTTTTCTTAAATAAATTTAAATAAATATTTATGTGGGTATCAGCATATCTATACTATAATAAATCTCTAGAAACGTTGTGTCTGTACATTGAAAATTTCTTTGAAATGATGGCTGGGGATTACCTGGGGAATGCTATAGAGTTCATCTGATCCATTTTTAAAATTATTGTCTGTCTGTTTGTCTGTTTGAACTTAAGGATCTCGGAAACCAAGCAATGAATTTTGATGAGACTTTCACATATATACTGCTTGAAGCTTAGAAAGGGATCTGCGCTTTGTTTTATCAAAATCGGACCACAAACAAAAAAGATATACTAATTTTTAGGGAGGAACCTATGAAATTTTTTTTCTTAAATAAATTTAAATAAATATTTATGTGGGTATCAGCATATCTTCTATCTATGTATCTATACTATAATAAATCTCTAGAAGGGTCGTGTCTGTACATTGAAAATTTCTTTGAAATGATGACTGGGGATGACCTGGGGAATGCTATAGAGTTCATCTGATCCATTTTTAAAACTATTGTCTGTGTGTTTGTCTGTTGTCTGTTTGTCTGTTTGAACTTAAGGATCTCGGAAACTAAGCAAAGGATTTTGATGAGACTTACACAAATATACTGCTTGATGCTTAGAAAGGGATCTGCACGTTTTATCAAAATCGGACCACAAATAAAAAAGATATACTAATTTTTAGGGAGGAACCTATGAAATTTTTTTTCTTAAATAAATTTAAATAAATATTTATGTCTTTATCAGCATATCTTTAATAAAACTCTAGAAAATTCGTGTCAGTGCATTGAAAATTTCTTTGAAAAAATTACTGGGGGTGACTTGGGGAATACTATAGAGTTCATCTGACCCATTTTTAGAATTATCGTCTGTCTGTTTGTCTGTTTGAACTTAAGGATCTCGGAAACTAAGCAATGGATTTTGATGACACTTACACAAATATACTGCTTGAAGCTTAGAAAGGGATCTGCACGTTTTATCAAAATAGGACCACAAACAAAAAAGATATACTAATTTTTAGGGAGGAACCTATGAAATTTTTTTTCTTAAATAAATTTAAATAAATATTTATGTGGGTATCAGCATATCTATACTATAATAAATCTCTAGAAGGGTTGTGTCTGTACATTGAAAATTTCTTTGAAATGATGGCTGGGGATTACCTGGGGAATGCTATAGAGTTCATCTGATCCATTTTTAAAATTATTGTCTGTCTGTTTGTCTGTTTGAACTTAAGGATCTCGGAAACCAAGCAATGAATTTTGATGAGACTTTCACAAATATACTGCTTGAAGCTTAGAAAGGGATCTGCACTTTGTTTTATCAAAATCGGACCACAAACAAAAAAGATATACTAATTTTTAGGGAGGAACCTATGAAATTTTTTTTCTTAAATAAATTTAAATAAATATTTATGTGGGTATCAGCATATCTTCTATCTATACTATAATAAATCTCTAGAAGGGTCGTGTCTTTACATTGAAAATTTCTTTGAAAAGATGACTGGGGATGACCTGGGGAATGCTATAGAGTTCATCTGGCGCATTTTTAGAATTATCGTCTGTCTGTTTGTCTGTTTGAACTTAAGGATCTCGGAAACTAAGCAATGGATTTTGATGAGACTTTCACAAATATACTGCTTGAAGCTTAGAAACGGATTTGCACTTTGTTTTATCAAAATCGGACCACAAACAAAAAAGATATACTAATTTTTAGGGAGGAACCTATGAAATTTTTTTTCTTAAATAAATTTAAATAAATATTTATGTGGGTATCAGCATATCTTCTATCTATGTATTTATACTATAATAAATCTCTAGAAGGGTCGTGTCTGTACATTGAAAATTTCTTTGAAAAGATGACTGGGGATGACCTGGGGAATGCTATAGAGTTCGTCTGATCCATTTTTAAAACTATTGTCTGTCTGTTTGTCTGTTTGTCTGTTTGAACTTAAGGATCTCGGAAACTAAGCAATGGATTTTGATGAGACTTACACAAATATACTGCTTGAAGCTTAGAAAGGGATCTGCACGTTTTATCAAAATAGGACCACAAACAAAAAAGATATACTAATTTTTAGGGAGGAACCTATGAAATTTTTTTTCTTAAATAAATTTAAATAAATATTTATGTGGGTACTATAATAAATCTCTAGAAGGGTCGTGTCTGTACATTGAAAATTTCTTTGAAAAGATGACTGGGGATGACCTGGGGAATGCTATAGAGTTCATCTGGCCCATTTTTAGAATTATCGTCTGTCTGTTTGTCTGTTTGAACTTAAGGATCTCGGAAACTAAGCAATGGATTTTGATGAGACTTTCACAAATATACTGCTTGAAGCTTAGAAAGGGATTTGCACTTTGTTTTATCAAAATCGGACCACAAACAAAAAAGATATACTAATTTTTAGGGAGGAACCTATGAAATTTTTTTTCTTAAATAAATTTAAATAAATATTTATGTGGGTATCAGCATATCTATACTATAATAAATCTCTAGAAGGGTTGTGTCTGTACATTGAAAATTTCTTTGAAATGATGGCTGGGGATGATATACTAATTTTTAGGGAGGAACCTATGAAATTTTTTTTCTTAAATAAATTTAAATAAATATTTATGTGGGTATCAGCATATCTTTAATAAAACTCTAGAAGGGTTGTGTCTGTACATTGAAAATTTCTTTGAAATGATGGCTGGGGATGACCTGGGGAATGCTATAGAGTTCATCTGATCCATTTTTAAAATTATTGTCTGTCTGTTTGTCTGTTTGAACTTAAGGATCTCGGAAACCAAGCAATGAATTTTGATGAGACTTTCACAAATATACTGCTTGAAGCTTAGAAAGGGATCTGCACTTTGTTTTATCAAAATCGGACCACAAACAAAAAAGATATACTAATTTTTAGGGAGGAACCTATGAAATTTCTTTTCTTAAATAAATTTAAATAAATATTTATGTGGGTATCAGCATATCTATACTATAATAAATCTCTAGAAGGGTTGTGTCTGTACATTGAAAATTTCTTTGAAATGATGGCTGGGGATGATATACTAATTTTTAGGGAGGAACCTATGCAATTTTTTTTCTTAAATAAATTTAAATAAATATTTATGTGGGTATCAGCATATCTATACTATAATAAATCTCTAGAAACGTTGTGTCTGTACATTGAAAATTTCTTTGAAATGATGGCTGGGGATTACCTGGGGAATGCTATAGAGTTCATCTGATCCATTTTTAAAATTATTGTCTGTCTGTTTGTCTGTTTGAACTTAAGGATCTCGGAAACCAAGCAATGAATTTTGATGAGACTTTCACATATATACTGCTTGAAGCTTAGAAAGGGATCTGCGCTTTGTTTTATCAAAATCGAACCACAAACAAAAAAGATATACTAATTTTTAGGGAGGAACCTATGAAATTTTTTTTCTTAAATAAATTTAAATAAATATTTATGTGGGTATCAGCATATCTTCTATCTATGTATCTATACTATAATAAATCTCTAGAAGGGTCGTGTCTGTACATTGAAAATTTCTTTGAAATGATGACTGGGGATGACCTGGGGAATGCTATAGAGTTCATCTGATCCATTTTTAAAACTATTGTCTGTGTGTTTGTCTGTTGTCTGTTTGTCTGTTTGAACTTAAGGATCTCGGAAACTAAGCAATGGATTTTGATGAGACTTACACAAATATACTGCTTGAAGCTTAGAAAGGGATCTGCACGTTTTATCAAAATCGGACCACAAATAAAAAAGATATACTAATTTTTAGGGAGGAACCTATGAAATTTTTTTTCTTAAATAAATTTAAATAAATATTTATGTCTTTATCAGCATATCTTTAATAAAACTCTAGAAAATTCGTGTCAGTGCATTGAAAATTTCTTTGAAAAAATTACTGGGGGTGACTTGGGGAATACTATAGAGTTCATCTGACCCATTTTTAGAATTATCGTCTGTCTGTTTGTCTGTTTGAACTTAAGGATCTCGGAAACTAAGCAATGGATTTTGATGAGACTTACACAAATATACTGCTTGAAGCTTAGAAAGGGATCTGCACGTTTTATCAAAATAGGACCACAAACAAAAAAGATATACTAATTTTTAGGGAGGAACCTATGAAATTTTTTTTCTTAAATAAATTTAAATAAATATTTATGTGGGTATCAGCATATCTATACTATAATAAATCTCTAGAAGGGTTGTGTCTGTACATTGAAAATTTCTTTGAAATGATGGCTGGGGATGATATACTAATTTTTAGGGAGGAACCTATGAAATTTTTTTTCTTAAATAAATTTAAATAAATATTTATGTGGGTATCAGCATATCTTTAATAAAACTCTAGAAGGGTTGTGTCTGTACATTGAAAATTTCTTTGAAATGATGGCTGGGGATGACCTGGGGAATGCTATAGAGTTCATCTGATCCATTTTTAAAATTATTGTCTGTCTGTTTGTCTGTTTGAACTTAAGGATCTCGGAAACCAAGCAATGAATTTTGATGAGACTTTCACAAATATACTGCTTGAAGCTTAGAAAGGGATCTGCACTTTGTTTTATCAAAATCGGACCACAAACAAAAAAGATATACTAATCTTTAGGGAGGAACCTATGAAATTTTTTTTCTTAAATAAATTTAAATAAATATTTATGTGGGTATCAGCATATCTATACTATAATAAATCTCTAGAAGGGTTGTGTCTGTACATTGAAAATTTCTTTGAAATGATGGCTGGGGATGATATACTAATTTTTAGGGAGGAACCTATGCAATTTTTTTTCTTAAATAAATTTAAATAAATATTTATGTGGGTATCAGCATATCTATACTATAATAAATCTCTAGAAGGGTTGTGTCTGTACATTGAAAATTTCTTTGAAATGATGGCTGGGGATTACCTGGGGAATGCTATAGAGTTCATCTGATCCATTTTTAAAATTATTGTCTGTCTGTTTGTCTGTTTGAACTTAAGGATCTCGGAAACCAAGCAATGAATTTTGATGAGACTTTCACATATATACTGCTTGAAGCTTAGAAAGGGATCTGCGCTTTGTTTTATCAAAATCGGACCACAAACAAAAAAGATATACTAATTTTTAGGGAGGAACCTATGAAATTTTTTTTCTTAAATAAATTTAAATAAATATTTATGTGGGTATCAGCATATCTTCTATCTATGTATCTATACTATAATAAATCTCTAGAAGGGTCGTGTCTGTACATTGAAAATTTCTTTGAAATGATGACTGGGGATGACCTGGGGAATGCTATAGAGTTCATCTGATCCATTTTTAAAACTATTGTCTGTCTGTTTGTCTGTTGTCTGTTTGTCTGTTTGAACTTAAGGATCTCGGAAACTAAGCAATGGATTTTGATGAGACTTACACAAATATACTGCTTGAAGCTTAGAAAGGGATCTGCACGTTTTATCAAAATCGGACCACAAATAAAAAAGATATACTAATTTTTAGGGAGGAACCTATGAAATTTTTTTTCTTAAATAAATTTAAATAAATATTTATGTGTTTATCAGCATATCTTTAATAAAACTCTAGAAAATTCGTGTCAGTGCATTGAAAATTTCTTTGAAAAAATTACTGGGGGTGACTTGGGGAATACTATAGAGTTCATCTGACCCATTTTTAGAATTATCGTCTGTCTGTTTGTCTGTTTGAACTTAAGGATCTCGGAAATTAAGCAATGGATTTTGATGAGACTTACACAAATATACTGCTTGAAGCTTAGAAAGGGATCTGCACGTTTTATCAAAATAGGACCACAAACAAAAAAGATATACTAATTTTTAGGGAGGAACCTATGAAATTTTTTTTCTTAAATAAATTTAAATAAATATTTATGTGGGTATCAGCATATCTATACTATAATAAATCTCTAGAAGGGCTGTGTCTGTACATTGAAAATTTCTTTGAAATGATGGCTGGGGATGATATACTAATTTTTAGGGAGGAACCTATGAAATTTTTTTTCTTAAATAAATTTAAATAAATATTTATGTGGGTATCAGCATATCTTTAATAAAACTCTAGAAGGGTTGTGTCTGTGCATTGAAAATTTCTTTGAAATGATGGCTGGGGATGACCTGGGGAATGCTATAGAGTTCATCTGATCCATTTTTAAAATTATTGTCTGTCTGTTTGTCTGTTTGAACTTAAGGATCTCGGAAACCAAGCAATGAATTTTGATGAGACTTTCACAAATATACTGCTTGAAGCTTAGAAAGGGATCTGCACTTTGTTTTATCAAAATCGGACCACAAACAAAAAAGATATACTAATTTTTAGGGAGGAACCTATGAAATTTTTTTTCTTAAATAAATTTAAATAAATATTTATGTGGGTATCAGCATATCTATACTATAATAAATCTCTAGAAGGGTTGTGTCTGTACATTGAAAATTTCTTTGAAATGATGGCTGGGGATGATATACTAATTTTTAGGGAGGAACCTATGCAATTTTTTTTCTTAAATAAATTTAAATAAATATTTATGTGGGTATCAGCATATCTATACTATAATAAATCTCTAGAAGGGTTGTGTCTGTACATTGAAAATTTCTTTGAAATGATGGCTGGGGATTACCTGGGGAATGCTATAGAGTTCATCTGATCCATTTTTAAAATTATTGTCTGTCTGTTTGTCTGTTTGAACTTAAGGATCTCGGAAACCAAGCAATGAATTTTGATGAGACTTTCACATATATACTGCTTGAAGCTTAGAAAGGGATCTGCGCTTTGTTTTATCAAAATCGGACCACAAACAAAAAAGATATACTAATTTTTAGGGAGGAACCTATGAAATTTTTTTTCTTAAATAAATTTAAATAAATATTTATGTGGGTATCAGCATATCTTCTATCTATGTATCTATACTATAATAAATCTCTAGAAGGGTCGTGTCTGTACATTGAAAATTTCTTTGAAATGATGACTGGGGATGACCTGGGGAATGCTATAGAGTTCATCTGATCCATTTTTAAAACTATTGTCTGTCTGTTTGTCTGTTGTCTGTTTGTCTGTTTGAACTTAAGGATCTCGGAAACTAAGCAATGGATTTTGATGAGACTTACACAAATATACTGCTTGAAGCTTAGAAAGGGATCTGCACGTTTTATCAAAATCGGACCACAAATAAAAAAGATATACTAATTTTTAGGGAGGAACCTATGAAATTTTTTTTCTTAAATAAATTTAAATAAATATTTATGTGGGTATCAGCATATCTTTAATAAAACTCTAGAAAATTCGTGTCAGTGCATTGAAAATTTCTTTGAAAAAATTACTGGGGGTGACTTGGGGAATACTATAGAGTTCATCTGACCCATTTTTAGAATTATCGTCTGTCTGTTTGTCTGTTTGAACTTAAGGATCTCGGAAACTAAGCAATGGATTTTGATGAGACTTACACAAATATACTGCTTGAAGCTTAGAAAGGGATCTGCACGTTTTATCAAAATAGGACCACAAACAAAAAAGATATACTAATTTTTAGGGAGGAACCTATGAAATTTTTTTTCTTAAATAAATTTAAATAAATATTTATGTGGGTATCAGCATATCTTCCATCTATACTATAATAAATCTCTAGAAGGGTCGTGTCTGTACATTGAAAATTTCTTTGAAAAGATGACTGGGGATGACCTGGGGAATGCTATAGAGTTCATCTGGCCCATTTTTAGAATTATCGTCTGTCTGTTTGTCTGTTTGAACTTAAGGATCTCGGAAACTAAGCAATGGATTTTGATGAGACTTACACAAATATACTGCTTGAAGCTTAGAAAGGGATCTGCACGTTTTATCAAAATAGGACCACAAACAAAAAAGATATACTAATTTTTAGGGAGGAACCTATGAAATTTTTTTTCTTAAATAAATTTAAATAAATATTTATGTGGGTATCAGCATATCTTTAATAAAACTCTAGAAAATTCGTGTCAGTGCATTGAAAATTTCTTTGAAAAAATTACTGGGGGTGACTTGGGGAATACTATAGAGTTCATCTGACCCATTTTTAGAATTATCGTCTGTCTGTTTGTCTGTTTGAACTTAAGGATCTCGGAAACTAAGCAATGGATTTTGATGAGACTTTCACAAATATACTGCTTGAAGCTTAGAAATGGATCTGCACTTTGTTTTATCAAAATCGGACCACAAACAAAAAAGATATACTAATTTTTAGGGAGGAGCCTATGAAATTTTTTTTCTTAAATAAATTTAAGTAAATATTTATGTGGGTATCAGCATATCTATACTATAATAAATCTCTAGAAGGGTTGTGTCTGTACATTGAAAATTTCTTTGAAATGATGGCTGGGGATGACCTGGGGAATGCTATAGAGTTCATCTGATCCATTTTTAAAATTATTGTCTGTCTGTATGTCTGTTTGTCTGTTTGAACTTAAGGATCTCGGAAACTAAGCAATTAATTTTGATGAGACTTTCACAAATATACTGCTTGAAGCTTAGAAAGGGATCTGCACTTTGTTTTATCAAAATCGGACCACAAACAAAAAAGATATACTAATTTTTAGGGAGGAACCTATGAAATTTTTTTTCTTAAATAAATTTAAATAAATATTTATGTGGGTATCAGCATATCTTCTATCTATCTATACTATTATAAATCTCTAGAAGGGTCGTGTCATTGAAAATTTCTTTGAAATGATGGCTGGGGATGACCTGGGGAATGCTATAGAGTTCATCTGATCCATATTTAAAATTATTGTCTGTCTGTTTGTCTGTTTGAACTTAAGGATCTCGGAAACTAAGCAATTAATTTTGATGAGACTTTCACAAATATACTGCTTGAAGCTTAGAAAGGGATCTGCACTTTGTTTTATCAAAATCGGACCACAAACAAAAAAGATATACTAATTTTTAGGGAGGAACCTATGAAATTTTTTTTCTTAAATAAATTTAAATAAATATTTATGTGGGTATCAGCATATTTTCTATCTATACTATAATAAATCTCTAGAAGGGTCGTGTCTGTACATTGAAAATTTCTTTGAAAAGATGACTGGGGATGACCTGGGGAATGCTATAGAGTTCATCTGGCCCATTTTTAGAATTATCGTCTGTCTGTTTGTCTGTTTGAACTTAAGGATCTCGGAAACTAAGCAATGGATTTTGATGAGACTTTCACAAATATACTGCTTGAAGCTTAGAAAGGGATTTGCACTTTGTTTTATCAAAATCGGACCACAAACAAAAAAGATATACTAATTTTTAGGGAAGAACCTATGAAATTTTTTTTCTTAAATAAATTTAAATAAATATTTATGTGGGTATCAGCATATCTTCTATCTATGTATCTATACTATAATAAATCTCTAGAAGGGTCGTGTCTGTACATTGAAAATTTCTTTGAAAAGATGACTGGGGATGACCTGGGGAATGCTATAGAGTTCATCTGGCCCATTTTTAGAATTATCGTCTGTCTGTTTGTCTGTTTGAACTTAAGGATCTCGGAAACTAAGCAATGGATTTTGATGAGACTTACACAAATATACTGCTTGAAGCTTAGAAAGGGATCTGCACGTTTTATCAAAATAGGACCACAAACAAAAAAGATATACTAATTTTTAGGGAGGAACCTATGAAATTTTTTTTCTTAAATAAATTTAAATAAATATTTATGTGGGTATCAGCATATCTTTAATAAAACTCTAGAAAATTCGTGTCAGTGCATTGAAAATTTCTTTGAAAAAATTACTGGGGGTGACTTGGGGAATACTATAGAGTTCATCTGACCCATTTTTAGAATTATCGTCTGTCTGTTTGTCTGTTTGAACTTAAGGATCTCGGAAACTAAGCAATGGATTTTGATGAGACTTTCACAAATATACTGCTTGAAGCTTAGAAATGGATCTGCACTTTGTTTTATCAAAATCGGACCACAAACAAAAAAGATATACTAATTTTTAGGGAGGAGCCTATGAAATTTTTTTTCTTAAATAAATTTAAGTAAATATTTATGTGGGTATCAGCATATCTATACTATAATAAATCTCTAGAAGGGTTGTGTCTGTACATTGAAAATTTCTTTGAAATGATGGCTGGGGATGACCTGGGGAATGCTATAGAGTTCATCTGATCCATTTTTAAAATTATTGTCTGTCTGTATGTCTGTTTGTCTGTTTGAACTTAAGGATCTCGGAAACTAAGCAATTAATTTTGATGAGACTTTCACAAATATACTGCTTGAAGCTTAGAAAGGGATCTGCACTTTGTTTTATCAAAATCGGACCACAAACAAAAAAGATATACTAATTTTTAGGGAGGAACCTATGAAATTTTTTTTCTTAAATAAATTTAAATAAATATTTATGTGGGTATCAGCATATCTTCTATCTATCTATACTATTATAAATCTCTAGAAGGGTCGTGTCATTGAAAATTTCTTTGAAATGATGGCTGGGGATGACCTGGGGAATGCTATAGAGTTCATCTGATCCATATTTAAAATTATTGTCTGTCTGTTTGTCTGTTTGAACTTAAGGATCTCGGAAACTAAGCAATTAATTTTGATGAGACTTTCACAAATATACTGCTTGAAGCTTAGAAAGGGATCTGCACTTTGTTTTATCAAAATCGGACCACAAACAAAAAAGATATACTAATTTTTAGGGAGGAACCTATGAAATTTTTTTTCTTAAATAAATTTAAATAAATATTTATGTGGGTATCAGCATATTTTCTATCTATACTATAATAAATCTCTAGAAGGGTCGTGTCTGTACATTGAAAATTTCTTTGAAAAGATGACTGGGGATGACCTGGGGAATGCTATAGAGTTCATCTGGCCCATTTTTAGAATTATCGTCTGTCTGTTTGTCTGTTTGAACTTAAGGATCTCGGAAACTAAGCAATGGATTTTGATGAGACTTTCACAAATATACTGCTTGAAGCTTAGAAAGGGATTTGCACTTTGTTTTATCAAAATCGGACCACAAACAAAAAAGATATACTAATTTTTAGGGAAGAACCTATGAAATTTTTTTTCTTAAATAAATTTAAATAAATATTTATGTGGGTATCAGCATATCTTCTATCTATGTATCTATACTATAATAAATCTCTAGAAGGGTCGTGTCTGTACATTGAAAATTTCTTTGAAAAGATGACTGGGGATGACCTGGGGAATGCTATAGAGTTCATCTGATCCATTTTTAAAACTATTGTCTGTCTGTTTGTCTGTTTGTCTGTTTGAACTTAAGGATCTCGGAAACTAAGCAATGGATTTTGATGAGACTTACACAAATATACTGCTTGAAGCTTAGAAAGGGATCTGCACGTTTTATCAAAATAGGACCACAAACAAAAAAGATATACTAATTTTTAGGGAGGAACCTATGAAATTTTTTTTCTTAAATAAATTTAAATAAATATTTATGTGGGTATCAGCATATCTTTAATAAAACTCTAGAAAATTCGTGTCAGTGCATTGAAAATTTCTTTGAAAAAATTACTGGGGGTGACTTGGGGAATACTATAGAGTTCATCTGACCCATTTTTAGAATTATCGTCTGTCTGTTTGTCTGTTTGAACTTAAGGATCTCGGAAACTAAGCAATGGATTTTGATGAGACTTTCACAAATATACTGCTTGAAGCTTAGAAATGGATCTGCACTTTGTTTTATCAAAATCGGACCACAAACAAAAAAGATATACTAATTTTTAGGGAGGAGCCTATGAAATTTTTTTTCTTAAATAAATTTAAGTAAATATTTATGTGGGTATCAGCATATCTATACTATAATAAATCTCTAGAAGGGTTGTGTCTGTACATTGAAAATTTCTTTGAAATGATGGCTGGGGATGACCTGGGGAATGCTATAGAGTTCATCTGATCCATTTTTAAAATTATTGTCTGTCTGTATGTCTGTTTGTCTGTTTGAACTTAAGGATCTCGGAAACTAAGCAATTAATTTTGATGAGACTTTCACAAATATACTGCTTGAAGCTTAGAAAGGGATCTGCACTTTGTTTTATCAAAATCGGACCACAAACAAAAAAGATATACTAATTTTTAGGGAGGAGCCTATGAAATTTTTTTTCTTAAATAAATTTAAGTAAATATTTATGTGGGTATCAGCATATCTATACTATAATAAATCTCTAGAAGGGTTGTGTCTGTACATTGAAAATTTCTTTGAAATGATGGCTGGGGATGACCTGGGGAATGCTATAGAGTTCATCTGATCCATTTTTAAAATTATTGTCTGTCTGTATGTCTGTTTGTCTGTTTGAACTTAAGGATCTCGGAAACTAAGCAATTAATTTTGATGAGACTTTCACAAATATACTGCTTGAAGCTTAGAAAGGGATCTGCACTTTGTTTTATCAAAATCGGACCACAAACAAAAAAGATATACTAATTTTTAGGGAGGAACCTATGAAATTTTTTTTCTTAAATAAATTTAAATAAATATTTATGTGGGTATCAGCATATCTTCTATCTATCTATACTATTATAAATCTCTAGAAGGGTCGTGTCATTGAAAATTTCTTTGAAATGATGGCTGGGGATGACCTGGGGAATGCTATAGAGTTCATCTGATCCATATTTAAAATTATTGTCTGTCTGTTTGTCTGTTTGAACTTAAGGATCTCGGAAACTAAGCAATTAATTTTGATGAGACTTTCACAAATATACTGCTTGAAGCTTAGAAAGGGATCTGCACTTTGTTTTATCAAAATCGGACCACAAACAAAAAAGATATACTAATTTTTAGGGAGGAACCTATGAAATTTTTTTTCTTAAATAAATTTAAATAAATATTTATGTGGGTATCAGCATATCTTCTATCTATACTATAATAAATCTCTAGAAGGGTCGTGTCTGTACATTGAAAATTTCTTTGAAAAGATGACTGGGGATGACCTGGGGAATGCTATAGAGTTCATCTGGCCCATTTTTAGAATTATCGTCTGTCTGTTTGTCTGTTTGAACTTAAGGATCTCGGAAACTAAGCAATGGATTTTGATGAGACTTTCACAAATATACTGCTTGAAGCTTAGAAAGGGATTTGCACTTTGTTTTATCAAAATCGGACCACAAACAAAAAAGATATACTAATTTTTAGGGAAGAACCTATGAAATTTTTTTTCTTAAATAAATTTAAATAAATATTTATGTGGGTATCAGCATATCTTCTATCTATGTATCTATACTATAATAAATCTCTAGAAGGGTCGTGTCTGTACATTGAAAATTTCTTTGAAAAGATGACTGGGGATGACCTGGGGAATGCTATAGAGTTCATCTGATCCATTTTTAAAACTATTGTCTGTCTGTTTGTCTGTTTGTCTGTTTGAACTTAAGGATCTCGGAAACTAAGCAATGGATTTTGATGAGACTTACACAAATATACTGCTTGAAGCTTAGAAAGGGATCTGCACGTTTTATCAAAATAGGACCACAAACAAAAAAGATATACTAATTTTTAGGGAGGAACCTATGAAATTTTTTTTCTTAAATAAATTTAAATAAATATTTATGTGGGTATCAGCATATCTTTAATAAAACTCTAGAAAATTCGTGTCAGTGCATTGAAAATTTCTTTGAAAAAATTACTGGGGGTGACTTGGGGAATACTATAGAGTTCATCTGACCCATTTTTAGAATTATCGTCTGTCTGTTTGTCTGTTTGAACTTAAGGATCTCGGAAACTAAGCAATGGATTTTGATGAGACTTTCACAAATATACTGCTTGAAGCTTAGAAATGGATCTGCACTTTGTTTTATCAAAATCGGACCACAAACAAAAAAGATATACTAATTTTTAGGGAGGAGCCTATGAAATTTTTTTTCTTAAATAAATTTAAGTAAATATTTATGTGGGTATCAGCATATCTATACTATAATAAATCTCTAGAAGGGTTGTGTCTGTACATTGAAAATTTCTTTGAAATGATGGCTGGGGATGACCTGGGGAATGCTATAGAGTTCATCTGATCCATTTTTAAAATTATTGTCTGTCTGTATGTCTGTTTGTCTGTTTGAACTTAAGGATCTCGGAAACTAAGCAATTAATTTTGATGAGACTTTCACAAATATACTGCTTGAAGCTTAGAAAGGGATCTGTACTTTGTTTTATCAAAATCGGACCACAAACAAAAAAGATATACTAATTTTTAGGGAGGAACCTATGAAATTTTTTTTCTTAAATAAATTTAAATAAATATTTATGTGGGTATCAGCATATCTTCTATCTATCTATACTATTATAAATCTCTAGAAGGGTCGTGTCATTGAAAATTTCTTTGAAATGATGGCTGGGGATGACCTGGGGAATGCTATAGAGTTCATCTGATCCATATTTAAAATTATTGTCTGTCTGTTTGTCTGTTTGTCTGTTTGAACTTAAGGATCTCGGAATCTAAGCAATTAATTTTGATGAGACTTTCACAAATATACTGCTTGAAGCTTAGAAAGGTATCTGCACTTTGTTTTATCAAAATCGGACCACAAACAAAAAAGATATACTAATTTTTAGGGAGGAGCCTATGAAATTTTTTTTCTTAAATAAATTTAAGTAAATATTTATGTGGGTATCAGCATATCTATACTATAATAAATCTCTAGAAGGGTTGTGTCTGTACATTGAAAATTTCTTTGAAATGATGGCTGGGGATGACCTGGGGAATGCTATAGAGTTCATCTGATCCATTTTTAAAATTATTGTCTGTCTGTATGTCTGTTTGTCTGTTTGAACTTAAGGATCTCGGAAACTAAGCAATTAATTTTGATGAGACTTTCACAAATATACTGCTTGAAGCTTAGAAAGGGATCTGCACTTTGTTTTATCAAAATCGGACCACAAACAAAAAAGATATACTAATTTTTAGGGAGGAACCTATGAAATTTTTTTTCTTAAATAAATTTAAATAAATATTTATGTGGGTATCAGCATATCTTCTATCTATACTATAATAAATCTCTAGAAGGGTCGTGTCTGTACATTGAAAATTTCTTTGAAAAGATGACTGGGGATGACCTGGGGAATGCTATAGAGTTCATCTGGCCCATTTTTAGAATTATCGTCTGTCTGTTTGTCTGTTTGAACTTAAGGATCTCGGAAACTAAGCAATGGATTTTGATGAGACTTTCACAAATATACTGCTTGAAGCTTAGAAAGGGATTTGCACTTTGTTTTATCAAAATCGGAGCACAAACAAAAAAGATATACTAATTTTTAGGGAGGAACCTATGAAATTTTTTTTCTTAAATAAATTTAAATAAATATTTATGTGGGTATCAGCATATCTATACTATAATAAATCTCTAGAAGGGTTGTGTCTGTACATTGAAAATTTCTTTGAAATGATGGCTGGGGATGATATACTAATTTTTAGGGAGGAACCTATGAAATTTTTTTTCTTAAATAAATTTAAATAAATATTTATGTGGGTATCAGCATATCTTTAATAAAACTCTAGAAGGTTTGTGTCTGTACATTGAAAATTTCTTTGAAATGATGGCTGGGGATGACCTGGGGAATGCTATAGAGTTCATCTGATCCATTTTTAAAATTATTGTCTGTCTGTTTGTCTGTTTGAACTTAAGGATCTCGGAAACCAAGCAATGAATTTTGATGAGACTTTCACAAATATACTGCTTGAAGCTTAGAAAGGGATCTGCACTTTGTTTTATCAAAATCGGACCACAAACAAAAAAGATATACTAATTTTTAGGGAGGAACCTATGAAATTTTTTTTCTTAAATAAATTTAAATAAATATTTATGTGGGTATCAGCATATCTATACTATAATAAATCTCTAGAAGGGTTGTGTCTGTACATTGAAAATTTCTTTGAAATGATGGCTGGGGATGATATACTAATTTTTAGGGAGGAACCTATGCAATTTTTTTTCTTAAATAAATTTAAATAAATATTTATGTGGGTATCAGCATATCTATACTATAATAAATCTCTAGAAGGGTTGTGTCTGTACATTGAAAATTTCTTTGAAATGATGGCTGGGGATTACCTGGGGAATGCTATAGAGTTCATCTGATCCATTTTTAAAATTATTGTCTGTCTGTTTGTCTGTTTGAACTTAAGGATCTCGGAAACCAAGCAATGAATTTTGATGAGACTTTCACATATATACTGCTTGAAGCTTAGAAAGGGATCTGCGCTTTGTTTTATCAAAATCGGACCACAAACAAAAAAGATATACTAATTTTTAGGGAGGAACCTATGAAATTTTTTTTCTTAAATAAATTTAAATAAATATTTATGTGGGTATCAGCATATCTTCTATCTATGTATCTATACTATAATAAATCTCTAGAAGGGTCGTGTCTGTACATTGAAAATTTCTTTGAAATGATGACTGGGGATGACCTGGGGAATGCTATAGAGTTCATCTGATCCATTTTTAAAACTATTGTCTGTCTGTTGTCTGTTTGTCTGTTTGAACTTAAGGATCTCGGAAACTAAGCAATGGATTTTGATGAGACTTACACAAATATACTGCTTGAAGCTTAGAAAGGGATCTGCACGTTTTATCAAAATCGGACCACAAATAAAAAAGATATACTAATTTTTAGGGAGGAACCTATGAAATTTTTTTTCTTAAATAAA
The DNA here is from genome assembly GCA_951509765.1 of Sphenella marginata. Taxonomy (NCBI): domain Eukaryota; kingdom Metazoa; phylum Arthropoda; class Insecta; order Diptera; family Tephritidae; genus Sphenella; species Sphenella marginata. The sequence goes on along the minus strand of OX608080.1, from coordinate 71,671,040 downwards.
TTTAAATAAATATTTATGTGGGTATCAGCATATCTTTAATAAAACTCTAGAAAATTCGTGTCAGTGCATTGAAAATTTCTTTGAAAAAATTACTGGGGGTGACTTGGGGAATACTATAGAGTTCATCTGACCCATTTTTAGAATTATCGTCTGTCTGTTTGTCTGTTTGAACTTAAGGATCTCGGAAACTAAGCAATGGATTTTGATGAGACTTACACAAATATACTGCTTGAAGCTTAGAAAGGGATCTGCACGTTTTATCAAAATAGGACCACAAACAAAAAAGATATACTAATTTTTAGGGAGGAACCTATGAAATTTTTTTTCTTAAATAAATTTAAATAAATATTTATGTGGGTATCAGCATATCTTCCATCTATACTATAATAAATCTCTAGAAGGGTCGTGTCTGTACATTGAAAATTTCTTTGAAAAGATGACTGGGGATGACCTGGGGAATGCTATAGAGTTCATCTGGCCCATTTTTAGAATTATCGTCTGTCTGTTTGTCTGTTTGAACTTAAGGATCTCGGAAACTAAGCAATGGATTTTGATGAGACTTTCACAAATATACTGCTTGAAGCTTAGAAAGGGATTTGCACTTTGTTTTATCAAAATCGGACCACAAACAAAAAAGATATACTAATTTTTAGGGAAGAACCTATGAAATTTTTTTTCTTAAATAAATTTAAATAAATATTTATGTGGGTATCAGCATATCTTCTATCTATGTATCTATACTATAATAAATCTCTAGAAGGGTCGTGTCTGTACATTGAAAATTTCTTTGAAAAGATGACTGGGGATGACCTGGGGAATGCTATAGAGTTCATCTGATCCATTTTTAAAACTATTGTCTGTCTGTTTGTCTGTTTGTCTGTTTGAACTTAAGGATCTCGGAAACTAAGCAATGGATTTTGATGAGACTTACACAAATATACTGCTTGAAGCTTAGAAAGGGATCTGCACGTTTTATCAAAATAGGACTACAAACAAAAAAGATATACTAATTTTTAGGGAGGAACCTATGAAATTTTTTTTCTTAAATAAATTTAAATAAATATTTATGTGGGTATCAGCATATCTTTAATAAAACTCTAGAAAATTCGTGTCAGTGCATTGAAAATTTCTTTGAAAAAATTACTGGGGGTGACTTGGGGAATACTATAGAGTTCATCTGACCCATTTTTAGAATTATCGTCTGTCTGTTTGTCTGTTTGAACTTAAGGATCTCGGAAACTAAGCAATGGATTTTGATGAGACTTTCACAAATATACTGCTTGAAGCTTAGAAATGGATCTGCACTTTGTTTTATCAAAATCGGACCACAAACAAAAAAGATATACTAATTTTTAGGGAGGAGCCTATGAAATTTTTTTTCTTAAATAAATTTAAGTAAATATTTATGTGGGTATCAGCATATCTATACTATAATAAATCTCTAGAAGGGTTGTGTCTGTACATTGAAAATTTCTTTGAAATGATGGCTGGGGATGACCTGGGGAATGCTATAGAGTTCATCTGATCCATTTTTAAAATTATTGTCTGTCTGTATGTCTGTTTGAACTTAAGGATCTCGGAAACTAAGCAATTAATTTTGATGAGACTTTCACAAATATACTGCTTGAAGCTTAGAAAGGGATCTGCACTTTGTTTTATCAAAATCGGACCACAAACAAAAAAGATATACTAATTTTTAGGGAGGAACCTATGAAATTTTTTTTCTTAAATAAATTTAAATAAATATTTATGTGGGTATCAGCATATCTATACTATAATAAATCTCTAGAAGGGTTGTGTCTGTACATTGAAAATTTCTTTGAAATGATGGCTGGGGATTACCTGGGGAATGCTATAGAGTTCATCTGATCCATTTTTAAAATTATTGTCTGTCTGTTTGTCTGTTTGAACTTAAGGATCTCGGAAACCAAGCAATGAATTTTGATGAGACTTTCACAAATATACTGCTTGAAGCTTAGAAAGGGATCTGCACTTTGTTTTATCAAAATCGGACCACAAACAAAAAAGATATACTAATTTTTAGGGAGGAACCTATGAAATTTTTTTTCTTAAATAAATTTAAGTAAATATTTATGTGGGTATCAGCATATCTATACTATAATAAATCTCTAGAAGGGTTGTGTCTGTACATTGAAAATTTCTTTGAAATGATGGCTGGGGATTACCTGGGGAATGCTATAGAGTTCATCTGATCCATTTTTAAAATTATTGTCTGCCTGTTTGTCTGTTTGAACTTAAGGATCTCGGAAACCAAGCAATGAATTTTGATGAGACTTTCACAAATATACTGCTTGAAGCTTAGAAAGGGATCTGCACGTTTTATCAAAATCGGACCACAAACAAAAAAGATATACTAATTTTTAGGGAGGAACCTATGAAATTTTTTTTCTTAAATAAATTTAAATAAATATTTATGTGGGTATCAGCATATCTTCTATCTATGTATCTATACTATAATAAATCTCTAGAAGGGTCGTGTCTGTACATTGAAAATTTCTTTGAAATGATGACTGGGGATGACCTGGGGAATGCTATAGAGTTCATCTGATCCATTTTTAAAACTATTGTCTGTCTGTTTGTCTGTTGTCTGTTTGTCTGTTTGAACTTAAGGATCTCGGAAACTAAGCAATGGATTTTGATGAGACTTACACAAATATACTGCTTGAAGCTTAGAAAGGGATCTGCACGTTTTATCAAAATCGGACCACAAATAAAAAAGATATACTAATTTTTAGGGAGGAACCTATGAAATTTTTTTTCTTAAATAAATTTAAATAAATATTTATGTGGGTATCAGCATATCTTTAATAAAACTCTAGAAAATTCGTGTCAGTGCATTGAAAATTTCTTTGAAAAAATTACTGGGGGTGACTTGGGGAATACTATAGAGTTCATCTGACCCATTTTTAGAATTATCGTCTGTCTGTTTGTCTGTTTGAACTTAAGGATCTCGGAAACTAAGCAATGGATTTTGATGAGACTTACACAAATATACTGCTTGAAGCTTAGAAAGGGATCTGCACGTTTTATCAAAATAGGACCACAAACAAAAAAGATATACTAATTTTTAGGGAGGAACCTATGAAATTTTTTTTCTTAAATAAATATTTATGTGGGTATCAGCATATCTTCTATCTATGTATCTATACTATAATAAATCTCTAGAAGGGTCGTGTCTGTACATTGAAAATTTCTTTGAAAAGATGACTGGGGATGACCTGGGGAATGCTATAGAGTTCATCTGATCCATTTTTAAAACTATTGTCTGTCTGTTTGTCTGTTGTCTGTTTGTCTGTTTGAACTTAAGGATCTCGGAAACTAAGCAATTAATTTTGATGAGACTTTCACAAATATACTGCTTGAAGCTTAGAAAGGGATCTGCACTTTGTTTTATCAAAATCGGACCACAAACAAAAAAGATATACTAATTTTTAGGGAGGAACCTATGAAATTTTTTTTCTTAAATAAATTTAAATAAATATTTATGTGGGTATCAGCATATCTTCTATCTATCTATACTATTATAAATCTCTAGAAGGGTCGTGTCATTGAAAATTTCTTTGAAATGATGGCTGGGGATGACCTGGGGAATGCTATAGAGTTCATCTGATCCATATTTAAAATTATTGTCTGTCTGTTTGTCTGTTTGAACTTAAGGATCTCGGAAACCAAGCAATGAATTTTGATGAGACTTTCCCAAATATACTGCTTGAAGCTTAGAAAGGGATCTGCACTTTGTTTTATCAAAATCGGACCACAAACAAAAAAGATATACTAATTTTTAGGGAGGAACCTATGAAATTTTTTTTCTTAAATAAATTTAAATAAATATTTATGTGGGTATCAGCATATCTATACTATAATAAATCTCTAGAAGGGTTGTGTCTGTACATTGAAAATTTCTTTGAAATGATGGCTGGGGATTACCTGGGGAATGCTATAGAGTTCATCTGATCCATTTTAAAATTATTGTCTGTCTGTTTGTCTGTTTGAACTTAAGGATCTCGGAAACCAAGCAATGAATTTTGATGAGACTTTCACAAATATACTGCTTGAAGCTTAGAAAGGGATCTGCACTTTGTTTTATCAAAATCGGACCACAAACAAAAAAGATATACTAATTTTTAGGGAGGAACCTATGAAATTTTTTTTCTTAAATAAATTTAAGTAAATATTTATGTGGGTATCAGCATATCTATACTATAATAAATCTCTAGAAGGGTTGTGTCTGTACATTGAAAATTTCTTTGAAATGATGGCTGGGGATTACCTGGGGAATGCTATAGAGTTCATCTGATCCATTTTTAAAATTATTGTCTGCCTGTTTGTCTGTTTGAACTTAAGGATCTCGGAAACCAAGCAATGAATTTTGATGAGACTTTCACAAATATACTGCTTGAAGCTTAGAAAGGGATCTGCACTTTGTTTTATCAAAATCGGACCACAAACAAAAAAGATATACTAATTTTTAGGGAGGAACCTATGAAATTTTTTTTCTTAAATAAATTTAAATAAATATTTATGTGGGTATCAGCATATCTATACTATAATAAATCTCTAGAAGGGTTGTGTCTGTACATTGAAATTTTCTTTGAAATGATGGCTGGGGATTACCTGGGGAATGCTATAGAGTTCATCTGATCCATTTTTAAAATTATTGTCTGTCTGTTTGTCTGTTTGAACTTAAGGATCTCGGAAACCAAGCAATGAATTTTGATGAGACTTTCACAAATATACTGCTTGAAGCTTAGAAAGGGATCTGCACTTTGTTTTATCAAAATCGGACCACAAACAAAAAAGATATACTAATTTTTAGGGAGGAACCTATGAAATTTTTTTTCTTAAATAAATTTAAGTAAATATTTATGTGGGTATCAGCATATCTATACTATAATAAATCTCTAGAAGGGTTGTGTCTGTACATTGAAAATTTCTTTGAAATGATGACTGGGGATGACCTGGGGAATGCTATAGAGTTCATCTGATCCATTTTTAAAATTATTGTCTGTCTGTTTGTCTGTTTGAACTTAAGGATCTCGGAAACTAAGCAATGGATTTTGATGAGACTTACGCAAATATACTGCTTGAAGCTTAGAAAGGGATCTGCACGTTTTATCAAAATCGGACCACAAACAAAAAAGATATACTAATTTTTAGGGAGGAACCTATGAAATTTTTTTTCTTAAATAAATTTAAATAAATATTTATGTGGGTATCAGCATATCTTTAACAAAACTCTAGAAAATTCGTGTCAGTGCATTGAAAATTTCTTTGAAAAAATTACTGGGGGTGACTTGGGGAATACTATAGAGTTCATCTGACCCATTTTTAGAATTATCGTCTGTCTGTTTGTCTGTTTGAACTTAAGGATCTCGGAAACTAAGCAATGGATTTTGATGAGACTTTCACAAATATACTGCTTGAAGCTTAGAAAGGGATCTGCACTTTGTTTTATCAAAATCGGACCACAAACAAAAAAGATATACTAATTTTTAGGGAGGAGCCTATGAAATTTTTTTTCTTAAATAAATTTAAATAAATATTTATGTGGGTATCAGCATATCTATACTATAATAAATCTCTAGAAGGGTTGTGTCTGTACATTGAAAATTTCTTTGAAATGATGGCTGGGGATGACCTGGGGAATGCTATAGAGTTCATCTGATCCATTTTTAAAATTATTGTCTGTCTGTTTGTCTGTTTGAACTTAAGGATCTCGGAAACCAAGCAATGAATTTTGATGAGACTTTCCCAAATATACTGCTTGAAGCTTAGAAAGGGATCTGCACTTTGTTTTATCAAAATCGGACCACAAACAAAAAAGATATACTAATTTTTAGGGAGGAACCTATGAAATTTTTTTTCTTAAATAAATTTAAATAAATATTTATGTGGGTATCAGCATATCTTCTATCTATGTATCTATACTATAATAAATCTCTAGAAGGGTCGTGTCTGTACATTGAAAATTTCTTTGAAAAGATGACTGGGGATGACCTGGGGAATGCTATAGAGTTCATCTGATCCATTTTTAAAATTATTGTCTGTCTGTTTGTCTGTTTGAACTTAAGGATCTCGGAAACTAAGCAATGGATTTTGATGAGACTTACGCAAATATACTGCTTGAAGCTTAGAAAGGGATCTGCACGTTTTATCAAAATCGGACCACAAACAAAAAAGATATACTAATTTTTAGGGAGGAACCTATGAAATTTTTTATCTTAAATAAATTTAAATAAATATTTATGTGGGTATCAGCATATCTTTAACAAAACTCTAGAAAATTCGTGTCAGTGCATTGAAAATTTCTTTGAAAAAATTACTGGGGGTGACTTGGGGAATACTATAGAGTTCATCTGACCCATTTTTAGAATTATCGTCTGTCTGTTTGTCTGTTTGAACTTAAGGATCTCGGAAACTAAGCAATGGATTTTGATGAGACTTTCACAAATATACTGCTTGAAGCTTAGAAAGGGATCTGCACTTTGTTTTATCAAAATCGGACCACAAACAAAAAAGATATACTAATTTTTAGGGAGGAGCCTATGAAATTTTTTTTCTTAAATAAATTTAAATAAATATTTATGTGGGTATCAGCATATCTATACTATAATAAATCTCTAGAAGGGTTGTGTCTGTACATTGAAAATTTCTTTGAAATGATGGCTGGGGATGACCTGGGGAATGCTATAGAGTTCATCTGATCCATTTTTAAAATTATTGTCTGTCTGTTTGTCTGTTTGAACTTAAGGATCTCGGAAACTAAGCAATGAATTTTGATGAGACTTTCACAAATATACTGCTTGAAGCTTAGAAAGGGATCTGCACTTTGTTTTATCAAAATCGGACCACAAACAAAAAAGATATACTAGTTTTTAGGGAGGAGCCTATGCAATTTTTTTTCTTAAATAAATTTAAATAAATATTTATGTGGGTATCAGCATATCTATACTATAATAAATCTCTAGAAGGGTTGTGTCTGTACATTGAAAATTTCTTTGAAATGATGGCTGGGGATGACCTGGGGAATGCTATAGAGTTCATCTGATCCATTTTTAAAATTATTGTCTGTCTGTTTGTCTGTTTGAACTTAAGGATCTCGGAAACCAAGCAATGAATTTTGATGAGACTTTCCCAAATATACTGCTTGAAGCTTAGAAAGGGATCTGCACTTTGTTTTATCAAAATCGGACCACAAACAAAAAAGATATACTAATTTTTAGGGAGGAACCTATGAAATTTTTTTTCTTAAATAAATTTAAATAAATATTTATGTGGGTATCAGCATATCTATACTATAATAAATCTCTAGAAGGGTTGTGTCTGTACATTGAAAATTTCTTTGAAATGATGGCTGGGGATTACCTGGGGAATGCTATAGAGTTCATCTGATCCATTTTTAAAATTATTGTCTGTCTGTTTGTCTGTTTGAACTTAAGGATCTCGGAAACCAAGCAATGAATTTTGATGAGACTTTCACAAATATACTGCTTGAAGCTTAGAAAGGGATCTGCACTTTGTTTTATCAAAATCGGACCACAAACAAAAAAGATATACTAATTTTTAGGGAGGAACCTATGAAATTTTTTTTCTTAAATAAATTTAAATAAATATTTATGTGGGTATCAGCATATCTTCTATCTATGTATCTATACTATAATAAATCTCTAGAAGGGTCGTGTCTGTACATTGAAAATTTCTTTGAAAAGATGACTGGGGATGACCTGGGGAATGCTATAGAGTTCATCTGATCCATTTTTAAAACTATTGTCTGTTTGTCTGTTTGAACTTAAGGATCTCGGAAACTAAGCAATGGATTTTGATGAGACTTACACAAATATACTGCTTGAAGCTTAGAAAGGGATCTGCACGTTTTATCAAAATAGGACCACAAACAAAAAAGATATACTAATTTTTAGGGAGGAACCTATGAAATTTTTTTTCTTAAATAAATTTAAATAAATATTTATGTGGGTATCAGCATATCTTCTATCTATACTATAATAAATCTCTAGAAGGGTCGTGTCTGTACATTGAAAATTTCTTTGAAAAGATGACTGGGGATGACCTGGGGAATGCTATAGAGTTCATCTGGCCCATTTTTAGAATTATCGTCTGTCTGTTTGTCTGTTTGAACTTAAGGATCTCGGAAACTAAGCAATGGATTTTGATGAGACTTTCACAAATATACTGCTTGTAGCTTAGAAAGGGATTTGCACTTTGTTTTATCAAAATCGGACCACAAACAAAAAAGATATACTAATTTTTAGGGAGGAACCTATGAAATTTTTTTTCTTAAATAAATTTAAATAAATATTTATGTGGGTATCAGCATATCTTTAATAAAACTCTAGAAAATTCGTGTCAGTGCATTGAAAATTTCTTTGAAAAAATTACTGGGGGTGACTTGGGGAATACTATAGAGTTCATCTGACCCATTTTTAGAATTATCGTCTGTCTGTTTGTCTGTTTGAACTTAAGGATCTCGGAAACTAAGCAATGGATTTTGATGAGACTTTCACAAATATACTGCTTGAAGCTTAGAAAGGGATCTGCACTTTGTTTTATCAAAATCGGACCACAAACAAAAAAGATATACTAATTTTTAGGGAGGAGCCTATGAAATTTTTTTTCTTAAATAAATTTAAATAAATATTTATGTGGGTATCAGCATATCTATACTATAATAAATCTCTAGAAGGGTTGTGTCTGTAAAAATTGAAAATTTCTTTGAAATGATGGCTGGGGATGACCTGGGGAATGCTATAGAGTTCATCTGATCCATTTTTAAAATTATTGTCTGTCTGTATGTCTGTTTGTCTGTTTGAACTTAAGGATCTCGGAAACTAAGCAATTAATTTTGATGAGACTTTCACAAATATACTGCTTGAAGCTTAGAAAGGGATCTGCACTTTGTTTTATCAAAATCGGACCACAAACAAAAAAGATATACTAATTTTTAGGGAGGAACCTATGAAATTTTTTTTCTTAAATAAATTTAAATAAATATTTATGTGGGTATCAGCATATCTTCTATCTATCTATACTATAATAAATCTCTAGAAGGGTCGTGTCATTGAAAATTTCTTTGAAATGATGGCTGGGGATGACCTGGGGAATGCTATAGAGTTCATCTGATCCATTTTTAAAATTATTGTCTGTCTGTATGTCTGTTTGTCTGTTTGAACTTAAGGATCTCGGAAACTAAGCAATGGATTTTGATGAGACTTTCACAAATATACTGCTTGAAGCTTAGAAAGGGATCTGCACTTTGTTTTATCAAAATCGGACCACAAACAAAAAAGATATACTAATTTTTAGGGAGGAGCCTATGAAATTTTTTTTCTTAAATAAATTTAAATAAATATTTCTGTGGTCACAAGTCATAAAAGCCTAAGTCAAAAATCATGCCATAAAAAAGGTTGCAGAAAACAGTTTAAATCTCGAGTCAGTAGTATATATTTGTCAAATCGTCATTCTAAATCAATTGTAAAAATAAGCACGATGGTAAATATATAACAAAAAACTGCATTATTACTTTCTAAGTGTATTTTAAATGTAACTAAAAATTAATTTGACAAAACGACATATCTCGACTTAAGCGATTATGGTTTGTGACCACAGATTTATGTGGGTATCAGCATATCTATACTATAATAAATCTCTAGAAGGGTTGTGTCTGTACATTGAAAATTTCTTTGAAATGATGGCTGGGGATGACCTGGGGAATGCTATAGAGTTCATCTGATCCATTTTTAAAATTATTGTCTGTCTGTATGTCTGTTTGTCTGTTTGAACTTAAGGATCTCGGAAACTAAGCAATGGATTTTGATGAGACTTTCACAAGTATACTGCTTGAAGCTTAGAAAGGGATCTGCACTTTGTTTTATCAAAATCGGACCACAAACAAAAAAGATATACTAATTTTTAGGGAGGAACCTAGGATTTTTTTTTCTTAAATAAATTTAAATAAATATTTATGTGGGTATCAGAATATCTTTAATAAAACTCTAGAAAAGTCGTGTCAGTGCATTGAAAATTTCTTTGAAAAAATTACTGGGGGTGACTTGGGGAATACTATAGAGTTCATCTGACCCATTTTTAGAATTATCGTCTGTCTGTTTGTCTGTTTGAACTTAAGGATCTCGGAAACTAAGCAATGGATTTTGATGAGACTTTCACAAATATACTGCTTGAAGCTTAGAAAGGGATCTGCACTTTGTTTTATCAAAATCGGACCACAAAAAAGATATACTACTTTTTAGGGAGGAACCTATGAAATTTTTTTTCTTAAATAAATTTAAATAAATATTTATGTACATATGTGGGTATCAGCATATCTATCTTATCTTAATATATAAAAATCACGTGTCACATGTTCAATCAGGGTGAGCTCCTAAACTACTCAACCGATTTTAATGAAATTTGCACAGCATCTACAGTTTGATCCAACTTGAAAGATAGGATACCTTATATCTCAAGGGGGAGTGGAAATCGGTAAAAAACCATAAGTTTTTGTGTTTACACAGCCACAAATCATAAACGGATCCACCGATTAGAATGAAACTTATTTGAAGTTAAACTTTGAAATATTTACTTTCGTTCTGCATCACAAAAAATAGTTGATTCATATATTATTTAACCAAAATTGTTTAAACAATAGGAGCACCTTTTCTAAAAAAAAGCTGTTTGTGTGTTAGTTCGCTGTCAACCAAATGAATCGATTTAAGTTAAGCGAGCGCTCGGTAGCGGTACTTCGCTTCGTACATACATACATATGTATGACGCTTTAAATAAAAACAAAATTAACATTCATATGTACATATGTACGTTTTCGTGTTGCTGAGGGATAAGTAAAAATCAAATCCATATACATATGTACATACATATTTTGTAGTGAACGCATTTTGTGAAACCCCGTTATTCGTATTTTATACAATTGCTTCATTGTTCAAAAATATTTAATTAAAATATGTATATACATACATGTAAGTATTATCACATAATTATATTATTAATTTCTTATTTCATATTGATCAATTCAAAAATGATAGGAAAAAAATGAGAACGGCTGGACAGATTTGACTCAAGGGAAAAATTTCCGGATTTTCAAGATTTATGTAATTTTAGAAAAGTGGGCGGTGCCACGCCCACATTTTTTGTATTCAGAACGTTGTTTGTACTTCAATTATGTCCAAAGTTTATGGTTGATCTGTTTTTAACTTTTCCAATACGTTAAAATCTTCGTTGGGTACGACATACATAGGCTACATTTGTAAATTTTTTGGAAAAGGGGGCAGTTCTAAGACCACAAGCTAAGTAATATTTCAATTCGTTATATCCCTGAATGTATTTTCTTTAGTGACATTTTAACGTTCTTAAATCTTAATCAAAGCACTTAATTTTTTTTGTTTGTTATTGCCGTTTATACATATCCAGAGTATTATAGGATTTCCATAAAATCATAATAGTGGCGTTAAGTGGTAGATATAGGATATAATTAAATAAATACTAACTACACATCTGCTCAGCAGCGCATAATGGTTTGTGTCATAGCCATTGAGTTCAAAAGATTCGTTTTTTGAGTTGGACATCCAACAAATTTATTTGTTTATACCAAATACGTTAAAACCGGAAACATTGCATATACTAAAGCACTGCAATAAATGGAATGTTAAAAATTAATAGAAAACTAGTTGCAAATGTATTTCTAGGGAAGTCACTGGTCAGGCAGAACAACGTCTGCCGGGTCTGCTAGTCTATAAAATATAAAAATGGAGCCTATTTTCCTTGCTGACGCTATAACTCCAGAACGGCAGGACCGAATTAAACGAAATTTTGCACGTAGTTTTTGATTGAGCCCGACATGGTTTATGGCCAAAAAAAAGTGTAAGAAACCGGGAAGGTTTTGGAGATATTCCACAAAATGTGGACCAGGGGTGACTCCAGAAAGTGTTTGTACGATATGGGTATCAAATGAAAGGTGTTGACGAGCGCTTGAATATAGTGTAGTTATTAGTCCCATATAAGACCCCATATTCGAGGTATTTCCCAAAATATGGACCAGGTGTGACCCCAGACGGGTTTTCTACAATATGGGTATCAAATAAAAGGCATTGATGAGTATTTAAAAAAGAGGTGATTTTCAAGACCCTATGCGACCCGTTATCCGAGATATCTACAAAAATTTGGACCAGGGGTGACCTTAGAAGGTGTTTATACGATATGGGTGTCGAATAAAAGGTGTTGATGAGTGTTTAAAAAAGAGGTGATTTTCAGGACCCTATGCTACCCCGCTTACCAGATATCCAAAAATGAGGACCAGGGGTGACCCTGGTATAATATAAAAATAAGTCGGAAAGCAGGAAAATAATGGAAGTCATTTTTCACAATTTTTCTTTCAAACGCAAAAGTAAAACCGGTATTGTGTTCACTGTGAAATTGAAAAATGTACAGTAACTCATCAATTGAGAACGGCTGGACCGATTTCACAATTTTTTTTTTGTATTTGTTTGTGCCCCGAGAAGGTTCTTCAGAAAGAAAAAGTTAAAAAAGTTTCTGGAATCCTGAGATATTGACCGAAATGTGGACCAGATACCCCGAATGTATTTTAACAATATGCGTATCAAATTAAAGGTGTTGATAAGAGTTTTCACAAGGAACAGTTTTCAGGTTCATCTGCGAACCCGTTTCCAAGATATTGACCATTAGGTGGACCAAGGCTGACCCAAGAATAAGCTCATATAATATAGCTATCATATCAAAAGAGTTGATGACTGTGTCCGATTAGAGTGAATTTGAGATTCATCTGAATTCAGGAAAAAAATTATCATACAAAAGCTTTTTCATAGAGCTGTTTGCCCTATCTATATATCTATATATATGTATAAAAATGGAGGGAAAAAATGTATAGTAACTCATCAATTGAGAACGGCTGGACCGATTTCACAAATTTTTATACCTTTCATGAACATGAAATGGTATTATAACTTTGGTCCGATGTTTGTAAGTATGAGAAGAAGAAGAGACAGACCCACTATTAAGTATACCGAAATGATCAGGGCGATGAGGCGAGTTGATTTAGCCATGTCCGTCTGTCCGTCCGTCTGTTTGAACGCAACTAGTCCTCAGTTTTTGAGATATCTCGATGAAATTTTGCAAGCAGGCGCCATTTTGCATAGGATTAATCATTTGTCGGAACCAGCAAGATCGAACCGATAGAAGGCATAGCTCCCATACAATCGATTGTTCCGATAAATGGGTTTTGCAAGTTTAGTACAAATTGTATTTGCAACGTGTGTAGTGAAAATGACTCAGATCGGACCAACATGACATATAGCTCCCATATAATCGATAGTTTCGATAAATGGGTTTTGGGCTATAATTTTTGCAGTTAAAGAGCTAGGAACGTTAAACTTTGCACGTTTGCTACATATTATACATGTAACATATGTAGGTAAAATCAGCCAGATCGGACCAACATAACGTATAGCTCCCATACAATCGATTGTTCCGATAAGTGTGGTTTAGCATTCATGAAGACAGCCCTTTCCTTACTTGTTTTTTTATTTGTTTGTGCCCCGAGAAGGTTCTTCAGAAAGAAAAAGTTAAAAAAGTTTCTGGAATCCTGAGATATTGACCAAAATGTGAACCAGGGGTGACCCCGAATGTATTTTAACAATATGCGTATCAAATTAAAGGTGTTGATGAGAGTTTTCACAAGGAACAGTTTTTCAGGTTCATCTGCGAACCCGTTTCCAAGAAATTGACCATTAGGTGGAACAAGGCTGACCCAAGAAAAAGCTCATATAATATAGCTATCATATCAAAAGTGTTGATGACTTGTGTCCGCTTAGAGTGAATTTTAGATTCATCTGAATTCAAAAAAAAAATTATTATACAAATGCTTTTTCATAGAGCTGTTTGCCTTATCTACATATATATAAAAATGGAGCCTATTTTCCTTGCTGACGCTATAACTCCAGAACGGCAGGACCGAATTAAACGAAATTTTGCACGTAGTTTTTGATTGAGCCCGACATGGTTTATGGCCAAAAAAAAGTATAAGAAACCGGGAAGGTTTTGGAGATATTCCACAAAATGTGGACCAGGGGTGACTCCAGAAAGTGTTTGTACGATATGGGTATCAAATGAAAGCTATTCATTAGTGTTCTAACATGGAGTGGTTTTGAGTCCCATATGGGGTCCCGTTTCCGAGATATTGACCCAAATGTGGACCAGGGGTGACTCCAGAAAGTGTTTGTACGATATGGGTATCAAATGAAAGGTGTTGACGAGCGCTTGATATAGTGTAGTTATTAGTCCATATAAGACCCCGTATTCGAGGTATTTCCCAAAATATGGACCAGGTGTGACCCCAGACGAGTTTTCTACAATATGGGTATCAAATAAAAGGTATTGATGAGTATTTAAAAAAAGAGGTGATTTTCAAGACCCTATGCGACCCGTTTTCCGAGATATCTACAAAAATTTGGACCAGGTGGTGACCTTAGAAGGTGTTTATACGATATGGGTGTCGAATAAAAGGTGTTGATGAGTGTTTAAAAAGAGGTGATTTTCAGGACCCTATGCTACCCCGCTTACCAGATATCCAAAAATGAGGACCAGGGGTGACCCTGGTATAATATAAAATAAGTCGGAAAGCAGGAAAATAATGGAAGTCATTTTTCACAATTTTTCTTTCAAACGCAAAAAGTAAAAACCGGTATTGTGTTCACTGTGAAATTGAAAAATGTACAGTAACTCATCAATTGAGAACGGCTGGACCGATTTCACAATTTTTTTTTGTATTTGTTTGTGCCCCGAGAAGGTTCTTCAGAAGAAAAAGTTAAAAAAGTTTCTGGAATCCTGAGATATTGACCGAAATGTGGACCAGATACCCCGAATGTATTTTTACAATATGCGTATCAAATTAAAGGTGTTGATAAGAGTTTT